>JAWPHD010003520.1:0-214585 GCA_037043455.1 Cyrtodaria siliqua | reverse complement strand
CATTAATGACATCCATTCTTGCACCTCTCTCATCTTCAAGGTCTTTGATGCGATCGCTAATTCTTTTTATCTGGAATTCATCATTATCAGTCTAAGCTTGTTCTAACTTTTGTTTTTCTCTTGTTATGTCTTTATCAAGTTGTGTGAGTTTTGCCACGTTATTGGTGAGTTCTTCCTTGACAGTTGTCATCGCTTTTACTATTCCACCCATTTCACGCTTGTCTATATTTGTTTGTATGAAACATCAGGACGCTTGTCTATATTTGTTTGTGTTTCAGCATCAGGACGCTCAATCACATCCCAGTCATGGAGATCACTTTCTATTGACTGTGCCGTGTTATTCGCAACACTTGATAAATCTTGTAATGGAGTAGCATCCACGTCCGGTAAATCGTTTATTGTGCTTTCCAATGGATAGGGCATACAAGTTATACTCATTCATATTTATTACAAGGTGAGCAATTACCAGAATGTATACCCTGCTTTGCACCGTTAACGGTCAAACACATCTTATTGGAATGTGTAGACTTTGATCCTATGCGTCAAAGGTACTACAATGTTAATACTATGAAAGAGTTATATGATACTGTAGATTTTAGTCTTGTTTTAGATTTCCTCAAAGAGATCAGACTATATAAATCATTGTAATGTGTTCTTATATATTTTATACTTGTTTATATACCCGTTGACGGGCATTTGTTGATTTACATACATACTTTATATTACACCTTATCATCCCCTTATTTTTTAATAATTTTATCTTTATATATTTACATTAATTTTTAATTAATTCTTCATTTTCATCATTTTTTTTGCGCACAATATGACCTATTTATGTGTCGACGTGCCGTAAAACACCATTCATTCATTCATTCCAATACTTGTCGATATTCTTGTGATACTTTTGTTCTACTGTCATACTCCGGCAAATTCAAAAATTGTCTTACCGCCCTTGTTCCCCCAGAGCCAATAATCCTATTATATTCATTTGCCAAAGAACCAAGAGCAAGAAATGTAAAAGAGCCTTGCCTGGCAGTTATTCTTATTCTTTTATCACCAACAATCCAGTATAATGTTTTACCATCATTTGATACTTTAAACTGGTCATAATCCATTTTGTCCGGTGCCATCTTATATCGTTTTTCTATTTCATTATAAAAGGATTTTACAAGATTTTTCTTGTATATTTCAAGTGTGGATTCTGCCAGCTCTCCCCTAAGTTCAGCAATATGATCGCTTTGATTAAGAAGACTTCTTTGAACCGGCTCATCAGGCACCATTGGTAAATCATCATCATAATCATCTGGATCAAACGTAGGATTGTCAAAATCAAATCCTCCTTCAGCATTGTTTATTTTATTTAATTTAAAAAATAAAAACAATGTCAGCTTACGGAAACAAACTCAACCCTCATAGAAAACTAAGAGAACCTCATGGTGCCAAAGGTATCCGCACAAGTGTAGTAATAAGTAATAATCCATCAACAATAGACCAAAACCAGCAACTGCTTGTGAGATTTCCCAATCTAAGTACTAATGATGTGATAGTTCCTCGTACTGCTCGTCTAGCCTTTGAAATAGAACTTAAAAGCATAAACAGACGCAAACGCTACTCTATTTCAAATTCTGGGTAGAACAATTGTGAACAAAATGACAATAAGAATAAGTGGCAATGAAGTCATGTCAGTAGATGACAGTGATATATATCATTGTTATGTAGATTTATGGAAAAGCCTACTGAACGATTAAACACAGCTTACACAAGGTATTGGTAGCAAACATGTTAAAACATAGAATTGGTGCGGGAGATGCTTCCTCAGACAACAAAGATGAAGATATAGCAGCAGCTTATGGAAACAGATTTGGTATTCCACTGGACTTTGAAATGTTAGAAAGTCATATGCCATTTTATCAAGCGGGGCTTGGTGATAGGTTAGAATATGAATTAACGTTTAACGATTATAACAAAAGTTATCAAAAGCAGTGATGCTGATGCATCTTATGTAATAAAAAATATCTGCTTGGAATTTGATACGGTTAGTGACGTTGAATTATCCAGACAAATAAGACAGCAAGTCAATGGTAAGATAGTATTTTTGTATGATCGTATCTTGCGACATAGAAAAATAACAGCAAACAAATCTGAAACCCTTTGGAATATCAACATTAATGTACCAGCACAGAGCATGAAAGGTATTCTAATGCTGTTTGAAGACCCAGAAAGAACAAGCGCAGAAACCTATTACAACCCAAAGATTGAAAAGGTTGAAATGACAATAGAGGGAGTACCAAATCAGTTGTATAGTCAGGGCATGAAGGCATATCAACATTGGGATGAAATCAACAAATATTTTGCTTTAACATCAAAAAGAAATAAGAGACAGAAATAGTAGCGAGGGACTTAAACTTTACCAATGTTTCTCTTGAGATTTATTAGACAAAATCATATGCTTTGTGGCTTGACCTTAGAACATGTGATGTTGCCAAGTACAAAGTACCAAAAATTCCACCGTGGACTTTGGAAACTCCAACAATTATTTTAGCTCTACTGATCAGAGATTATGCCGTGGTGCGGTGTCCGTCCGTTAACTTTTTATGTAGCGACTACTCCTCTGAAACTACTGAATGGATTTTCATGAAACTTTAAAGAAATGTTGCCCATAGAAGTCTAGTTGATCCTAGCAAAAATTCATGTAGATGTGAAATCCAAGATGGCCGCAAAATCTAAAAATAGGTTTTTAAAAAACAAGTTTGTAGCGACTACTTCTTGAAAACTCTAAGGGATATTGCTATGGGACTTTTTCTAAAATGATCAGCATGACATGATGTTGGTCCTTGTCGAAAATCGTTTTGATTCGACGTTAAACATGGCTGACAGCGCCATCTTTGTTTACATAGAGTTATATAATGAAAACTTGTAGCGACTACTTCTCTGAAACTACTTGACGGATTTCATGAAACTTCACAGGAATGTTGCTCTTGATGTCTAATTGATCCTAGCAAAATTTCAGGTCGGCCGGAAATTCAAGATGGCCGCCACGGCTAAAAATAGATTTAAAAAAAATAAGATTGTAGCGACTACTTCTTGAAAACTATAAGAGATATTGATATGGGACTTTTTCTAAAATGATCAGCATGACATGATGGTTATCCGAGTCGAACATTATTTTGATTCGACGTTAAACATGGCTGCCAGTGGCCATCTTTGTTTACATAGAGTTGTATATTGAAAACTTGTAGCGACTACTCGTCTGAAACTACTTGACGGATTTTCATGAAACTTCACAGGAATGTTGCTCTTGATGTCTAATAGATCCTAACAAAATTTCAGATCGGCCAGAAATTCAAGATGGCCACCACACCTAAAAATAGATTTAAAAAAAATAAGTTTGTAGCTACTACTTCTTGAAAACTATAAGTGATATTGATATGGGACTTTTTCTAAAATTATCAGCATGACATGATGGTTATCCGAGTCGAACATTATTTTGATTCAATGTTAAACATGGCTGTGAGCGGCCATCTTTGTTTACATAGAGTTATATAATGAAAACTTGTAGCGACTACTCCTCTGAAACTACTTGACGGATTTTCATGAAACTTCACAGGAATGTTGCTCTTGATGTCTAATTGATTCTAGCAAAATTTCAGGTCGGCCGGAAATTCAAGATGGCCGCCACTGCTAAAAATAGATTTTCAAAAAACAAGTTTGTAGCGACTTCTTCCTGAAAACAAAATCAATCAGTAGAGCTTCAAGGTCATTGACCTCTTGTTGATCTTTGTAATAATAACAAATCCAGCACAGACCTGGAAACTCCAACAATTATTTTTGATCTTTGTAATAATAACAAATCCAGCACAGACCCTACTGTCTTTCAAAGCAAATTTAATGAAATTAAATCGAAATACAGTAACTTTCAACATATCTACACAGATGGCTCTAAAGATGGAGATAAGGTAGCTGCAGCAGCTGTTGTTCACAAACACAGCATAAAGAGCCGCCTGCCTGACAAGGCCTCTATCTTTTCAGCTGAACTTAAGGCAATTGAACTTGCCTTAAATTATATTCAGGAATCTGATGATGACCATTTTGTAATCTTTTCTGATTCCCTTTCATCTCTTCAAGCACTGGGTAATATGAAACATGATAACCCAGTTGTGCTTCAGCTTTTAAAAAGGAACAATTCTCTTATAATTGATAATGTTATTATTTTCTGCTGGCTTCCAAGCACATATATATTCGTAACTCTTGGCAAGCCGCTTGGGATTTGTCAGTTAACAATAAACTCTATCCAATTAAACCGTTACTCGGAGAATGCCGTTCTTCTAGAAGACCCATTCGTCGAGAGGAAGTTGTCCTAGCCCGGTGCAGGATAGGGCATACACGTTATACTCACTCATATTTATTACAACGTGAGCAATTACCAGAATGTATACCCTGCTTTGCACCGTTAACGGTCAAACACATATTATTGGAATGTGTAGACTTTGATCCTATGCGTCAAATGTACTACAATGTTAATACTATGAAAGAGTTATTTGATACTGTAGATTTTAGTCTTGTTTTAGATTTCCTGAAAGATGTCCGACTATATAAATCATTGTAATGTGTTCTTATATATATTTACTTGTTTATATACCCGTTGACGGGCATTTGTTGATTTACATACATAGTTTATATTACACCTTATCATCCCTTATTTTTTAATAGTTTTATCTTTATATATTTCATTTTTCATAATTTTTTGCGCACAATATGACCTATTTATGTGTCGACGTGCCGTAAAACACCATTCATTCATTCATTACTGGTCCGATATGGCTGGTTTTCGAACTTGTTCGAGCTTTCAACGACATTAATAATCTGATAACGTTTGGTAAAGATCTAAATCAAGGGCTATAACTCCGCTGTTACTAGTCCCATATGGCTGGTTTTCGAAATTTTCCGAGCTTTCATTGATATTAACAATGTGGTAAAGTTTGGTAAAGATAGGATCAAAAATGAAGGCCGTATCGTCTTAACGAGGCAAAATATAGCATTTTTAACTAAATCAAGGGCTATAACTCCGCTGTAACTGGTCCGATATGGCTGGTTTTCAAACGTGTTCGAGCTTTCAATGACATTAACAACCTGATAAAGTTTGGTAAAGATCGGATGAACAATGAAGCCCCTATCGTCTTAACGAGGTCAAATGCAGCATTTTAACTAAATCAAGGGCCACAACTCCGCTGTTACTAGTCCGATATGGCTGGTTTTCGAATTTTTCCGAGCTTTCATTGATATTAACAATGTGGTTAAGTTTGGTAAAGATAAGATCAAAAATGAAGGCCCTATCGTCTTAACGAGGCAAAATATAGCATTTTTAACAAAATCAAGGACCATAACTCCGCTGTACTCTCGTTCATCACTTAAGAAGACGTGGGACATGGTCCGCAAAATAAACGGTAAAGGTAATTCTAGCTGTGTAAATCATCTTAAAACTGATAATGAGGATATTACTTCTGTCAGAGATATTACGAACACTTTGGCAGAAACTTTTTCTAAAAATTCTTCTTCTGAAAATTGTCAACCAAATTTTCTTAAAAATAAGAAACTAAAAGAACAGAAGAAGCTGAATTTCAAGTCTAAAAATTTGGAGAAATACAATAAACTGTTCAGAGATCAGCAGAGCTTATGCCGTGGTGCGGCGTCCGTCGTCCGTCCGTCTGTCTGTCTGTCCGTAAACTTTATTTTGTAGCGACTTCTCTGAAACTACTGAATGGATTTTCATGAAACTTTACAGAAATGTTGCCCATGAAGTCTAGTTGATCCAACCCGGTCGTAACAACCAAATGGAAGTGAAAGTATTAAAAGAAACCCAGTTGATGACAAGTCGTTACCCTTCACCAAGCAATACAAAACTCTTCTTGCCGAACAGGAAGCAACGCTGCCCACAACACTGGACAACATGAATAACGAATACCAAATGGTACGTTCCATTTAAGATAATTGTAATAATGGTGCTACAAATGAAAAAGCATTTCATAAGACAACGTAAAGAATTCCTAAAATACACCAACTTCATTGGAAATTAGATTGCAAATCCACATATATATCTGCTTGTAAGTATATTCACAGAATCATGCAATTTACACCATTTTATGTCCTAACTAAAAACTACCAAACTTCAAAAAATACTTGCCCTTACTAACCTCAGTCAAGAAATAAGACTGCAGTGATAAAACAAAAACACACCCAACAATCTTTGTGTGTAAGTGTGTATTTCTAACAGAGTTCATTTGATGTTCTATTTATGTAGTCCACACATTTAGACCGTGAGCCATACATTTTTTTGTTACCACCTCTAGGGACAATTTCTTATAGTACCATGTACCTTGTAGAGAAACAAAAAATCCATGATAGCAGTGTGAACAGGGTAGCTGATTCCTGTTATTAGAGTTATCTCCCCCTTTTAAGCAAAACTCTCGTTTCTTTAAAAAATCGTTTTCGCTGAAACTAGAAGATCTACAGGTCTAATAGTTTGCATGTATTATACATTTAGGGTCCTCTACCAAGTATTTATAAAATGATGACCCCAGGGTCAAATATGGCCCAGCCCCGGGGGTAACATTTTTCATACAGTTATATAGGAAATATTTAAAAATAAATATTTTCTCTAAAACTGTAAGAGCTAGAGGTCCCATATTATGCATGAAGCATACGCTTATGGTCCACTAGCAAGTTTGTTAATATGTTGACCCTGGGTCATATCTGGGTCGGACCCAGGGGTCATATATTTACATAGAGTCATATAGAAACATCTTTAAAATATCTTCTTTAAAACAAACGAGCCAGAGGTCCACTATTTTGCATATTGTACAAGTTTATGGTTCTCTACCACTTTTGTTCATATCGTGACTCTGTGTCCAACTATGGCCCGGTTCTGGGGTTAAAGTTTTACAAAGAGTTATATAGGAAAGTCAATATAAAATATTATTTTTCTGGTACTACAAGAGCTAGAGGTCTAATACGATGCATGTAGCATAAGAGTATCGATCTCTACCAATTTATTTTGTTCAATTGGTGCTCTTATGGTCAAATTTCGCCCGGTCCCGGGGGTCACATATTTACATAGAGTTATGTAGGAATGTCTATAAACATCTTCTCTGAAACTACAAGAGCTAGAGGTGTAATAAGCTACATTTAGCTTAATGAACGAATGAATGAATAGTGTTTTACGGCACGTCGACACATAAATAGTTCATATTGTGGGCAAAAACTGATGAATGATGAAGAAATGAAGGATTAATTAAAAATTAATATTAATATATCTAGATAAAACTATTAAAAATAAGGGATGATATGGTAGTAATATGAACTATATGTAAATCAACAAATGCCCGAAAACGGGTATATAAAAAAGTAAATATATACAAGAACATATTATAATGATTTATATAGCCTGAATGAATGAATGGTGTTTTACGGCACGAGTGGGTCTCTTGTTTATGGCTTGAATTTGTACACTTTTCATAAGAAAGATAAAACTATCAGGACGACAGTCAACCACGAAACACAAAAACAAACACGCAAACAGACAAACGAGAAGGCAAAAATAAAAATAAATGCAAACGACATCACAAACACAAAAGGGTTGACAATAGGGCTACCGCCTTGGAACGGTCAGTGGCAACAAAGGCCACTGGTGGTTTAAACGGGTTCTAGGGTGCACCAAACCTCACACTTACCCTACTGTCATTCCATTAAAACGGGACAGTGTAAATAAAGAAATCCCCGCCATGATCTAATCTCTAACCAACAAGGCAGCATCAATAGGCAATATAAGTAAAATACAAATATGCTCGTTTAAATATAATACAAAACAAGAGGTCAATGACCTTGAAGCTCTACTGATTGATTTTGATTTCAGGAAGTAGTCGCTACAAACTTGTTTTTTGAATATTTATTTTTAAAACGGGACAGTGTAAATAAAGAAATCCCCGCCATGATCTAATCTCTAACCAACAAGGCAGCATCAATAGGCAATATAAGTAAAATACAAATATGCTCGTTTAAATATAATACAAAACAAGAGGTCAATAACCTTGAAGCTCTACTGATTGATTTTGATTTCAGGAAGTAGTCGCTACAAACTTGTTTTTTGAATATTTATTTTTAGCCGTGGCGGCCATCTTGAATTTCGGCCGACCTGAAATTTTGCTAGGATCAATTAGACATCAAGAGCAACATTCCTGTGAAGTTTCATGAAAATCCGTCAAGTCGTTTCAGAGGAGTAGTCGCTACAAGTTTTCATTATATAACTCTATGTAAACAAAGATGGCCATTGACAGCCATGTTTAACATCGAATCAAAACGATTTTTGACAAGGACCAACATCATGTCATGCTGATCATTTTAGAAAAAGTCCGATATCAATATCACTGCTAGGATCAATAAGACATCAAGAGCAACATTCCTGTAAAGAAATATAAAAAGATCGGACAGGGAAAGTAGCATTCAAGGAGGACAGTAAACCACAAAACACAGAAACGAACACGCAAACAGACAAACAATAAGGCAAAAGCAATAATAAATGCAAACGACATCACAAACACAAAAAGGGTTGACAATAGGGCTACCGCCTTGGAACGGTCAGTGGCAAAGTAGGCCACTGGGGGTTTAAACCGGTTCTAGGGTGCACCAAACCTCACACTTACCCTACTGTCATCCCATTAAAACAGGACAGTGTAAATAAAGAAATCCCCGCCATGATCTAATCTCTAACCAACAAGGCAGCATCAATAGGCAATATAAGTAAAACACAAATATGCTCGTGTAAATATAATACAAAAAAACAATAGCCTAGAAAGCCACAATGAAGGTACTCAATGACTTTGCAGAAGCCAGAGCAGTAAGAGAATAAACCATTAAGGGCACGACAAGAAAGATCATGGACAAACATCAAACGCCACCGTCCCAATGGGCTTTAGGTAGGCGTCATCATAGGGTCCACAGCCTGTCCGGTCATCGTACAATTAAAGAGGGAAGCATAGTGGCGAACTGTAAAAGGGTCCACCACCAAGCATGCAGTACGTTGCAAAATGATAGCGTCATAACCTCTTTTGATAAACTTTTTAACAAGTTTAATAAAGATAGTGTGAAAGTGATCATGACCTAGAATCTTACGAAGTTTATAAATCACATCACCATAGAAGTCGGGTTGTGATAGTTCTTGTCGCAGAAGAGTCCTTAAATTACTATTATATTTGGAAAGAAGATCAGGGTTACGATAATAAAATTGTGCAAAGGTTTTACGAAGTTTATGGTAACGGTAACCCTGATTGAGTAACTTTTTAGTTATACAAAGATTACGAATATTAAAGTCCTCAACTCGAGTACAAGCTCTAGAAAAACGAATAAGTTGAGACACATATACCCCATAAGATGTTGCTCGGGGAACATCCCAATGTCAAAATTAAAATAATCTCTCTCGTCATAGATTTTGCTAATTATTTACCATTTTCAATCGAGAGATCTAAATCAAGAAAAGAAGCGTTATTATCAGATATATTAGCTTTGTTAAGCTGAAGTTCTTTAGGATAAATATAATTAACAATAGTTGGAAAGAAAGGGTTGTCAATGTTCAATATGTCATCCGACAAGTAGTTTCAGAGGAGTAGTCGCTACAAGTTTTCATTATCTAACTCTATGTAAACAAAGATGGCCGCTGGCAGCCATGTTTAACGCCGAATCAAACGATTTTCGACAAGGACCAACATCATGTCATGCTGATCATTTTAGAAAAAGTCCCATATCAATATCACTTAAGAGTTTTCAAGAAGTAGTCGCTACAAACTTGTATTTTAAAAATCTATTTTTAGCTTTGGCGGCCATATTGGATTTCACATCAACATGAATTTTTGCTAGGATCAACAAGACTTCATGGGCAACATTTCTGTAAAGTTTCATGAATATCCATACAGTAGTTTCAGAGGAGTAGTCGCTACAAATAAAAGTTTACGGACGGACAGACGGACGATGGACGCCGCACCACGGCATAAGCTCTGCTGATCTCTGATCAGTCGAGCTAAAAACAATAGCCTAGAAAGCCAAAATGAAGGTATTCAATGACTTGGCAGAAGGCAGAGTAACAAGAGAATAAACCATTAAGGGCACGACAAGAAAGTTCAAACGCCACCGTCACATTGGGCTTTAGGAAGGCGTCATCATAGGGTCCACAGCCTGTCCGGTCATCGTTCAAAAATGAATGGTGTTTTACGGCACGTCGACACATAAATAGGTCATATTGTGCGCAAAAATTGATGAAAAATGAAGAAATGAAGTTTTAATTAAAAATTAATGTAAATATATAAAGATAAAACTATTAAAAAATAAGGGATGATAAGGTGTAATATAAACTATGCACGTAAATCAACGAATGTCCGTTAATTAAAGAGGAAAGCATAGTGGCGAACTGTATAAGGGTCCACCACCAAGCATGCAGTTTTAAGCGAACTGAAATATATAGAGGATGTAACTTTTGATAAGGTATTCCATTATGAAGACTTAACAATGTTTACAAATCGCTTATTGAATAAATCCAAGAACTAAAATCACAAAGTAGACCACTGCATTTTCGACAAATTGCAAAAACAAGAAATCCGTCGATTCAGACAATCGAGTTTGCCGTTTGCTGAGATGACATTTAAGTGCATTTGTTTAAAAACAAAATGCCATTCTATTAAAAACAAGAGGCCCAAGAGGGCCTGTGGATGCTCTACTGGCTAAAACGGTCTTATATCAAGGTTTGTCGACATAAAATTCCCATCAGTATTTTTTTTAAAACATTGAAAAAACAACAGGGATAGATCGCTCACCTGGTAATCATGGGCAATATGTCTGCTGTGTCTAGCCTGGCATGGGCATTTTTTAATTTGTCCCACTTTCTTCTTGAATGAAATTTCATAAAAATGGGTGGGGGGGGGGAAGGTTTATATTAACATTCTAAACAATGAATGAATGAATGGTGTTTTACGGCACGTCGACACATAAATAGGTCATATTGTGCGCAAAAACTGATTGAATGATGATGAAATGAAGGATTATTTAAAAATTAATGCAAACATATAATGATAAAAATATTAAAATATAAGGGATGATATGGTAGTAATACAAAGTATATATGTAAAACAACAAACGCCCGAAAACGGGCATACAAAAAAGTAAATATATACAAGTACATATTATAATGATTTAAGTAGTCTGACTTCCTTGTGGTATAAACGATAATTTACGGTCGAAAAAAAGACCAAGGAATTTTATCTCATCCACTACTGGTATTGGTGACCCATCCAGTGTTAGATGAGGGTCTTCATGATGTTTACGTAATTGACAAAAGTGCATACAATTAGTTTTAGATTTAGAAAATTTAAAACCATTTTCATCCGACCAGGTCTGAAGTTTATTCAATGTCCAAGTAAAATCTGAAAAAATAATGTATTTATTGGTCAAGATTTTCACACTCACATGGTCTGGCATGACAACTACATGTATGTGTTTGATAGTTATTTGTGCTACATGCTGTTTGATATTTACTTGTACAATATGCTATATACTATTTCAATATTCGTCGAATAGTTAACAATATTTTCTATTATCAATGTTGCGTCATACAAACTATGTTTTATCTGCTAAAGTCGCATCGTAAACTCCACATGTTCAGTAGTACTTATAATTATTCAAAATCATAAACTTCATTTTTTTAACATCATGATCAACATCATTATGCAGAATTCACAAAAAAAATCAAAACAAAAAAACATCAAGTATTTGTATACCTTAATAAACAAACATGTCACATTATGTACATTGTATTCAACAACGCAGACACATGCATACATACAGTAAACCTCAGAATGACAACTGCACATGTAAATTTTGAAAGTTTTCAAATCTACATATTTGGTATATAACCAGGGCTTTTTCCAGCTACTTTGGGAAAAAGACCCTGGCCGAAATTGGCAAACATTATTGACATTTTTACTGAATTTGGGAATTTTATGTGAACAAATTATAGCTGAAATGGTTATAATGTTACTAGGTAATCATATGCATGATATGCTTTTCAACAACTATTGATTATAATAATTACTTTATAATATACAATTTAATAATATATTGGAACAGGTCTTTATCTTGAATCAAGTCATTGTCTGATCTGTAAGATGTCATCAGTTTTAAAAACAAGAGGGCCATGATGGCCCTATATCGCTCACCTGGGTAAATTTGAACCATTACAAGAGGGCCAAGATGGCCCTAAAGCGATCACCCGAGTACTGGCACATTATCGAACTTCTTCGAAATCTTATGGTCATATACAATCTGTGCAAGTTTGGTTAAGATTGTTCAAGAAATGTGGGCTCTGTTGTGTATAACAACATTGATATAGACAGTTTAAGACCCTGACAAAGTTTGGTAAAGATCAAATACAAAATGAAGGTGCTAGAGAGTAACACCTTGGCCAGAGCCAAATATGACCCCAGGGCTACAAGTAATATACGAAAGCTGTGTGCCTTGTGGTTTTAGAGAAGATGTTTTAAGTTTTTCCCTATACAAGTCTATGTAAAATGTGACCCCTGGGGCGGGGTCAAATGTGAATCCAGGGTCACCATTTGAACAAACTTGGTAAAGGACCATAAGAGTATAGTAAATGCAAAATATTAAACCTCTGGCTCTTGTAGTTCCAGAGAAGAAGACTTTAATGTGTTTCCTATATACGTCTATGTTAAACTGTGACCCTCCGAGTGGGGTCAAATTTTAGCCCAGTGTCACCATTTGAACAAACTTGATCGAGGACCATAATCTTATAGTAAAGCAAGATATTAAACCTCTGGCTCTTGCAGTTTCAGAGATTTTTTTCTTCCTATATATATGTCTATATAAAACTGTGAGCCCTGGGGCGCGGCCAAGTTTGACACCAGGGTCACCATTTGAACAAACTTGGTAGAGGACCATAAGCTTATAGAAAATGCAAAATATTAAACCTCTGGCTCTTGCAGTTCCAGAGAAGAAGATTTTTCAAGTTTTTCCCTATACATCTCTATGTAAAACATGTGACCCTTGGGCGGGGCGAAATGTGACCCGAGGGTCACCATTTGAACAAACTTGGTAAAGGACCATAAGCTTATTTTAAATGCAAAATATCAAACCTCTGGCTCTTCTAGTTTCCGAGAAGATATTTTTTTTATTCCTATATAAGTCTATGTAAAACTGTGACACCAGGCAGGGACAAATTTGACCCCAGGGTCACCATTTGAACAAACTAAGTAGAGGACCATAAGCTGATGCTACATGTAATACATGAGAGCTCCGTGCCATGTGGTTCCAGAGAAGAAGATTTTTTCCAGTTTTCCCTATAAAAGCCTATGTAAAACTGTGACCCCGGGGCGGGGCCAAATGTGACCCCTGGGTCACCATTTGAACAAACTTGGTAGAGGACCATAAGCTTATAGCAAATGCAAAATATTAAACCTCTGGCTCTTGCAGTTTCAGAGAAGAAGATTTTTTAAGTTTTTCCCTATACATGTCTATGTAAAACATGTGACCCTTGGGGTGGGGCCAAATGTGACCCGAGGGTCACCATTTGAACAAAATTGGTAAAGGACCATAAGCTTATAGTAAATGCAAAATATCAAACCTCTGACTCTTGTAGTTTCCGAGAAGAAGATTTTTATTTATTTGTTTATATATAAGTCTATGTAAAACTGTGACCCCCGGGGCGGGGACAAATTTGACCCCAGGGTCACCATTTGAACAAACTTAGTAGAGGACCATAAGCTGATGCTACATGTAATACGTGAGACCTCTGTGCCTTGTGGTTTCAGAGAAGAAGATTTTTTAAAGTTTTTTCCTATATGTCTCTATGAAAAACATGCAAAATTTCAATATACAAACTTTGGACCCCCGGGGCTTGGCCATTTTTTACCCCGGGGACTTCATTTGAATGAATGAATGAATGGTGTTTCACGGCACGTCGACACATAAATAGGTCATATTGTGCGCAAAAATCTATGAAAAAAGAAGTATTAATTAAAAATTAATGTAAATATATAAAGATAAAACTATTAAAAATTAGGGATGATCAGGTGTAATATAAACTATGTATGTAAATCAACAAATGCCCGTCAACGGGTATATAAACAAGTAAATATATATATGAACACATTACAATGATTTATATAGTCTGATCTCTTTCAGGAAATCTAAAACAAGACTAAAATCTACAGTATCAAATAACTCTTTCATAGTATTAACATTGTAGTACCTTTGACGCATAGGATCAAAGTCTACACATTCCAATAAGATGTTTGACCGTTAACGGTGCAAAGCAGGGTATACATTCTGGTAATTGCTCACCTTGTAATAAATATGAATGAGTATAACGTGTATGCCCTATCCTGCACCGGGCTAGGATAACTTCCTCTCGACGAATGGGTCTAGTAGAAGAATGAATGAATGAATGAATGAATGAATGGTGTTTTACGGCACGTCGACACATAAATAGGTCATATTGTGCACAAAAACTGACGAAAGATGAAGAAATGAAGGATTAATTAAATATTAATGTAAATAGATCAAGATAAAACTATTAAAAAAATAAGGGATGATATGGTAGTAATATAAACTATAGATGTAAATCAACAAATGCCCGAAACGGGTATATAAAAAAGTAAATATATATAAGAACATATTATAATGATTTATATAGTCGGACTTCCTTCAGGAAATCTAAAACTAGACTAAAATCAATAGTATTAAATAACTCGGTCATAGTATTAACATTGTAGTAAAGTCTACACATTCCAACAATATGTGTTTGACCGTTAACGGTGCAAAGCAGGGTATACATTCTGGAATTGGTTCACCTTGTAATAAATATGAATGAGTATAACGTGTATGCCCTATTCTGCACCGGGCTTGGACAACTTCCTCTCGACGAATGGGTCTACTAGAAGAACGCCACTCTCCGAGCAACGGTTTAATCGAATGGAGTTTATTGTTAACTGACAAATCCCAAGCGGTTTGCCAAGAGTTACGAATATATGTGTTAATACAACTTTTAAAATCAGTATAAGGTAACTTGGTATTAGATATATGTAAATCTAATGCTGCCTTGGCAGCACTATCAGCTCTATCATTACCACGTATTCCTTCATGGCTTGGAAGCCAGCAGAAAATAATAACATTATCAATTATAAGAGAATTGTACTTTTCTAAAAGTTGAAGCACAACTGGGTTATCATGTTTCATATTACCCAATGCTTGAAGAGATGAAAGGGAATCAGAAAAGATTACAAAATGGTCATCATCAGATTCCTGAATATAATTTAAGGCAAGTTCAATTGCCTTAAGTTCAGCTGAAAAGATAGAGGCCTTGTCAGGCAGGCGGCTCTTTATGCTGTGTTTGTGAACAGCTGCTGCAGCTACCTTATCTCCATCTTTAGAGCCATCTGTGTAGATATGTTGAAAGTCGCTGTATTACGATATAATTTCATTAAATTTGCTTTGAAAGACAGTAGGGTCTGTACTGGATTTGTTATTATTACAAAGATCAAAAATAATTGTTGGAGTTTCCAAAGTCCACGGTGGAATTTGTGGTACTTTGTACTTGGCAATCAAATTTAGGTCGATTTCAGTGTCTCTTAATTTTGGTTTAATACGAAGACCAAATGGTCGAATGGCCTTCGGTTTTTGATCAAAAAGAGGTTCACAACTAGGATTAAAAACATTATCGAAAGTTGGGTTTGAAGGGTTAGACAATTTAATGGCGTATTGAAGAGCTAATTTGTCTCGTCTATGAGACAGTGATGGTTCATCGGCTTCAACATACAGACTTTCGGCTGGTGATGTACGAAAGGCACCTGAGGCGAGTCGTAATCCTTGATTATGTATAGGGTCGAGCATCTGCAAGTACGACTTGCGAGTCGATCCATATACTATTGAGCCGTAGTCCAGCTTGATTCTGATAAGAGATCTGTAAAGTCGCAAGAGGACTTTTCGATCTGCTCCCCAATTAGTGTTTGCAACAACTTTAAGTAAGTTAAGAGCTTTAAGGCATTTGGCCTTCAAGTATTTAAGGTGTGGTATAAACGTTAATTACGGTCGAAAATAAGACCAAGGAATTTTGTCTCATCCACTACTGGTATTGGTGACCCATCCAGTGTTAGATGAGGGTCTTCATGATGTTAACGAAGTTGACAAAAGTGCATACAATTAGTTGTAGATTTAGAAAATTTAAAACCATTTTCATCAGACCAGGTCTGAAGTTTATTGAAACATTGTTGTAATTGTCTCTCGATAGTATTCATGTTTTTTGCACGATAACATATAACAAAGTCGTCAACATAAAGCGAACAATCCACACCTGGATTGATGCATTTTACTATACTGTTAATCTTTATATTAAAAAGTGTGACAGATAGTATGCTGCCCTGTGGAACACCCATCTCCTGTTCATGAATATCAGAGAGGGTTGAACCCATTCGGACACGAAATTGTCTATCATCTAAGAATTTCTCTATAAAAATGGGTAATCGGCCTCTAAGGCCAATGTCATGTAGATCATTCATAATACCGTACTTCCATGCAGTATTATAAGCTTTCTCCAAGTCAAAAAAAACAGCGACTAAATGTTCTTTTTTTATGAAAGTTTCCCTAATAAACGATTCAAATCGAATGAGATTGTCTGTTGTGCCTCGTTGGCGCCGGAATCCACTTTGATACTTTGTTATACTTCATTTGAACAAACTTGATAGTCTAGGTGTTGGCGATCATTTTAAAAGAAAAACTGTTGAAATCTGTCCAGCTGTTCTTGAGAAGAAGATTTTTTAAGGTTTTGACCATATATGGTAATGGTGGCCATCTTGGATGTCGCGCTGACCTAATTTTAACAAATCTCAAAAGCATTCATCTAAGGATCATCCACGTGGAGTTTGGTCAAAATTGGCCACGCGGTTTCTGAGGAGAAGTCGTTTGAAGCAAAAGTTAACGACGGACGACGGACGAAGAGTGATCCCAATAGCTCACCTTTGAGCCTTCGGCTCAGGTGAGCTAAAAAGAATGAGCAAACGGGAGCTAAAACCGCTGGTAAACTATACGTAACTGGCCCGGTTCAGGGCCTACTTTCGCTTTTGTAACAGCAATAAAAGCTGTTCGTTTTGCCATCCATGCTTGCTTAGTCGCAGGAAATATGACTTACGTCTTTGGCGAAAAAAGTAGAATTGGTCTTGGTGTTTTTTTCATCAAATTTTCGTAATTTCTTCGCATAATAATTCAAGTTGTCAGACATAGTTTGTGGGTTAGTTGATGAAGTCAGAGTATAACCGAATATAGTGCACAGTGTATTCCGTGACTCTCTTTCAGTGTATTTCAAGTCTCCCATTGGGCCGCTTCCATGTTAACAAATGCGGATGTGATCGATCCGCTGATTGAGATTTCTTATTGACAATTCGGAAAAATCGAGGCTACATTGCATTGGGAATGGCGCCGATATTTGGCCATTACAGAATGGCCGAAAAAAACCTGATAACAGTTTTGTCATTTCAAACTCACTAGTTTGCAAAACATTTGTGTTTTTCACAATGTTCATGATTCTTCTTTAAACATACACCTGTTTTTTTTTTTTTAAGGAAATAATGTTATCTGCTTGTAACGATATCACTAGACGGTCTATTTTTTTTAGTTTGTGTACTAGAAATCCAGCAGACGAAACATATATTATTATACGCCGACATTTATCTAAATAAAACTAACTGTGATTTCGACAATGTTTGTTGGTTAACAATTAACAATATAATTACACTGATAAATTAGGTGTTAATAGTACACCTGGTAATAGTGCACCTGATTCCTTGATACGCGATAAGCAGCAGGGGTTAGGGACCAAACCGATGACAGGTTGTGTAGTGTATTTCACACTTACAGTGTTGCCGAAATTACACAATTAAATGTGAGAAGATCATCGCATGAAGTGAAAACAAATCCATACGTTTGGGAAAAAACATATATTTAGATATTAGATTCGTTGACATCCCTAGTATTCACCCTATTAAAATTCTAAAAAAACAATTGTTTTCCCAATCAATGAGTAGCAGAACACAAAAACATTATTGAATACTCTATTAAAATATTTGTCATCATATACAATGTAAGCATACAAATTCATATCATCCAATACAACTTGGTCATTTGCCCAAACAAAAACTTCCAATAAGCAATTCAATAAAACATGAAAGGGTAAATACCCATCTCTATCAAAAGCGAATCTGTTGCTACGTCCTCAACTTGTCCTCAGTCATGGTTTTGTCCTAAACTTGTTTTCTAATGACCCAAAACATTCCTCACAGACCTGTTGCGTTGAAAACAAATGCACAAGCTATTGCGGTCAGTGTTACGGTGCACAGAGTCATAACAATATGTTCCTTATATTTACCGCCTAGTTCTTCACTTCTTAGCCAAACACAATGTGTGTCTTTTTAATGATAATAAGTCACACACTTATTTACATCTTGCTACAGGCTCTCATTCTTCCATTGATTTAACAATATGCGATTCAACGCTTTTGATGGATTTTTCGTGGAGTGTTGGAGACGACCTCTGTGAAAGTGACCACTTCCCCATATTTCTTGAAAATATCGGCCCTCCACTTCTCGAAAAAACGCAACGATGGAAACTTCGCAAGGCTGACTGGACTACGCTTCTATCTCTTTGCGAGGAACAATTAAAGCCTTCCGTTTTCGAGGATGTCGACGACGCAACTGCTCTTTTTACTAAAACTCTTCACGATAGAGCTGATCAAACTGTTCCAAAAACCTCGGCAAATCCAAAACGCCCACATAAACCATGGTACGACGATGACTGCAAAAAGGTAAATCATCTTAAAACAGATAATGGAGATATAACATCTATCAAAGATATTGCAAACACTTTGTCAGAAACTTTTTCAAAAAATTCTTTTTTCTGAAAATGGCAATGTCAAGAGCATGTCAATTTCTCAGAATTGGAAAGAGGGTTCTTCTAAGACTGTGAAGTCTAGAAGTTCCCCAGTCGTGAAGCCTAATACATCCTCGGTTGGAAGGCCTAGTGCTGCTCCGGCTAAGGAAGTTGGAAAGCCTAGTGCTGCTCCAACTAAGGAAGTTGGAAAGCCTAGTGCTTCTCCAACTGGGGAGCACAAGGAGCAGCCAAAGGTGTCTAATGGCCCTATTGAGCTGCATAACAAATTCGAACAGCTTATTGACATTTCAGAGCCGGCAGCTGCACTGCCACTTCCATCCTCTTCTCATGAAAGGTTAGTTGAGGTGCCACTTCAGCTGACTTCTTCCGGGGAGGAGGATCCATCAGTGGAGATGTCGCTGCTTGAGTCTCCTAAGACCTCTCCTAAATCTAAGGCCAAAAATAAAAACAAAATTAAAAATCGCCTTAGCGCTAAATAATGGGTAAAACTAAAAAGATCATTCAATGGAATTGTCGAGGTTAAAAACCAAATTATGACGAAATCAGCTTTATTTTAATGAACACAACCCTATTGCCTTTTGTCTTCAAGAAACATTCTTGAAGACAAGTGATAAGGTATCTTTTAAACAATACTCACTATACAATCATATTTGTGATACCGGGGACAAGGCCACTGGTGGAGTTTCGATAATCGTTAATCGAAACATTCCTCACAGACCTGTTGCCTTGAAAACAAATTTGCAAGGTATTGCGGTCAGTGTTACTATGCACAGAGTCATAACAATATGTTCCTTATATTTACCACCTAGTTCTTCACTAGACCCTAAAGATCTAAATCACCTAGTTGCACAATTGCCATCACCTTTTATACTCTTGGGCGATTTTAATGCACACAACTACATGTGGGGCTGTAATGATATAAACGATAAAGGCAAGAAAATTGAGGATTTCTTAGCCAAAAACAATTTGTGTCTTTTTAATAATAAGTCACATACTTACTTACATCCTGCTACAGGCTCTCATTCTTCTATTGATTTAACAATATGCGATCCAACGCTTTTGATGGATTTTTCGTGGAGTGTTGGAGACGACCTCTGTGGAAGTGACCACTTCCCCATATTTCTTGAAAATATCGGCCCTCCACTTCTCGAAAAAACGCACGATGGAAACTTCGCAAGGCTGATTGGACTACGTTTCAATCTCTTTGCGAGGAACAATTAAAGCCTTCCGTTTTCGAGGATGTCGAAGACGCAACTGCTCTTTTTACCAAAATTCTTCACGATATAGCTGATCAAACCATTCCAAAAACCTCGGCAAATCCTAATAATAAATAATTTTAACTTGCGGCCAACTCAAACAAATTTAGATAACTTTAGAGTTTTTCGTGCGAAAGCCCGTCGTACTATTAAGGATAGCAAGAGGAAATCCTGGAGATCTTACGTCTCTAGGCTGAATTCTCGCTCATCACTTAAGAAGACGTGGGACATGGTCCGGAAAATAAGTGGTAAAGGTAATTCCAGTTCTGTAAATCATCTTAAAACAGATAATGGAGATATAACATCTGTCAAAGATATTACAAACACTTTGGCAAAAACTTTTTCAAAAAATTCTTCTTCTGAAAATTGTCAACCAAATTTTCTGAAAAATAAGAAACAAAAAGAACAGAAGAAGCTGAACTTAAAGTCGAAAAACTTGGAAAAATACAATAAACTATTCACTCTCAAAGAACTTCGAGAGTCCCTTAAAAAGGCTCATGATACATCAGCTGGTCCTGATGATATCCATTATCAATTACTAAAACATTTACCTGAATCCTGTCTCTCTACCCTTCTTGATATATTTAATAAGGTTTGGGTGACGGGAATCTTCCCCGATTCTTGGCGGGAAGCAATCGTTATTCCAGTCCCCAAACCTGGAAAGGATCATACGGACCCAATAAATTATCGCCTATTGCTTTAACGAGTTGTATATGTAAAACCATGGAACGTATGATTAATGAGAGACTCGTTTGGTACCTGGAATCCAACAAGCTATCATCAGTCAAAGTATCAAAGTGGATTCCGGCGCCAATGAGTCACAACAGACAATATATTCGATTTGAATCGTTTATTAGGGAAGCTTTCATAAAAAAAGAACATCTAGTCGCTGTATTTTTTGACTTGGAGAAAGCTTATGATACTGCATGGAAGTACGGTATTATGAATGATCTTCATGACCTGGGTCTTAGAGGCCGATTACCCATTTTTATAGAGAAATTCTTAGATGATAGACAATTTCGTGTCCGAATGGGTTCAACCCTCTCTGATATTCATGAACAGGAGATGGGTGTTCCACAGGGCAGTATACTCTCTGTCACACTTTTTAATATAAAGATTAACAGTATAATAAAATGCATCAATCCAGGTGTGGATTGTTCTCTATATGTTGACGACTTTGTTATATGTTATCGTGCAAAAAACATGAATACTATTGAGAGACAATTACAACAATGTCTCAATAAACTGGTCTGATGAAAATGGTTTTAAATTTTCTAAATCTAAAACTAATTGTATGCACTTTTGTCAACTTCGTAAACATCATGAAGACCCTCATCTAACACTGGATAGGTCACCAATACCAGTAGTGGATGAGACAAAATTCCTTCGGTCTTATTTTCGACCGTAAATTAACGTTTATACCACACCTTAAATACTTAAAGGCCAAATGCCTTAAAGCTCTTAACTTAATTAAAGTTGTTGCAATCACTAATTGGGGAGCAGATCGAAAAGTCCTCTTGCGACTTTACAGATCTCTTATCAGATCCAAGCTGGACTACGGCTCGATAGTATATGGATCGACTCGCAAGTCGTACTTGCAGATGCTCGACCCTATACATAATCAAGGATTACGACTCGCCATATGCATGCCATCTTCGGGATGGTTAAAATGTTGTACTATTGATTTTATTACTATTGAGTTCTGCTCAACCCGGGGCTAGAGGGCGTAAGCGGTAGCTAGCATATTTCACTACCGCTCATGAACAGTCTCAATCAAACCGAGACTGCAATATTTCGTATGTGTGGTGCTCGGCCGTTTCCAAAGGTCCATTATCATACTCATTTTTTAGGTGCCTTTCGTACATCACCAGCCGAAAGTCTATATGATGAAGCTAATGAACCATCACTGTCTCATAGACGGGACAAATTAGCTCTTCAATACGCCATTAAATTAAAGTCTGACCTTCAAACCCAACTTTCGATAATGTTTTTAATCCAACTTATGAACCTCTTTTTGATCGAAAACCGAAGGCCATTCGATCATTTGGTCTTCGCATTAAACCAAAATTAAGAGACACTGAAATCGACCTAAATTTGATTGTCAAGTACAAAGTACCACAAATTCAAGATGGATGTCGATCTTCAAGATCCACGTAAATTAGCCTTTAGTAAGGCAAAAGAGGGACAAAAGTCTCATTATCACTGGGCAGTGTGGTACAGGGAAAACATATCTCTTAAAGTATGATCAAATGTTTAATTAAAGAGTTCGTAGAAAGTAAATGTCTTAGCTTCTACATTAAAGTTTTGGCGCACAATTTTCATGTCGTGTTATAGTCTCATTTATTTGACGTCTTGGGGTGCCTTTACATACGGACATTTATAGATGCACCCTAGTCGGAGGATGGCACATATCAAAAATCGTCTTGCCGTTCGTAGACGTGTATTTTATACACTAGTCGTGTAACTGTGTTGTTTTGCCACTTGCACATGTATTCTACAACAGAAGTGGAACCATATTCCAGAAAAGCAGATGCCAAGGCATGTTCAAAGTGCTGCAAAACAGTTGAGAAGGTGGCGAAAAAGATGTATCATTGAAATAAAAGATAATTACATCAATCCAGTCTTCAGTCAAAAAGAAACACGATTATTTGTAAATGGTCAACTGTTGCTCAAACGCTCAGAGTTGAAAACTGCTACACAGAAAGTATTGCAGGTATCGAAAGGAAGTGGAGCTAGGAAGCTGAGCCATAGGCTCCAGAGCACATTTCAAGGTATCCGTTAAAAAAAGGTTTTACAAGAGTTGAAATAAATGCCAGACGGACAGCTTTCCAGACCTCTTTTCGATAATAAGTCTCCATTGCAACCAATTATATCTAAAGGTGTGCAGTCAAGGTATCAGATTGATTTAGTGTCCATGCAAAAACTTCCAGTTACTGTGGACGGAAAACCCTAACAATATATACTAAGTGTTATAGATGTATTTTCTAGATATCTTTGGAACTTCCAAACGTAGTGAAGAAATTGCAGAACAGTTTAAAATTATTATATTTATCCGAAGGACCACTGCACACCATTTAGTGTGATAATGGAAAAGAATTTCGGGGTAGTGCCGTTCAAGAACTTTGTAAAATTCTTTATATTAAGCTTATCTTTAGCAGCCTATAATACTCACAAGAGTCAGGGTAAAATAGAGACCTCTCATTCCTCTTGGGATTTTTTTTTTTTTGATATGCGAACCAAAAGGAAAGGAAACTGGTTCAAGTCTCTGCAAACCCATTGCAAGGTTAGAAATGAGGAGGTTCACGAGAGTACGAATTATACTCTTTTTGAAGTGTACCATGGTCGTAAATCGAACTTAATCAACGATCCTCTTTGTTCGCAGCTCCCACCATCAATAAAAAAAAAAATCTTTCGCAAACAGAGTAAGAGATAGAGCGAATTCAAATTTTATTAAATCAGCTAGAAAGATGGTCAGACGGCATTTAGGAAAACATCCGCCAACAATTTACAAAATTGGTGAAAAAATTCTGGTTAAAATTGTTAAACCAAGAGGATCTTTACACTCTAAAAGTCCAGTCACTACAGCTATTCATTAAAGGAATGAATGAATGAATGGTGTTTTACGGCACGTCGACACATAAATAGGTCATATTGTGCGCAAAAACTGATGAATGCTGAATGAATGAATGGTGTTTTACGGCACGTCGACACATAAATAGGTCATATTGTGCGCCAAAACTGATTGAATGATGATGAAATGAAGGATTATTTAAAAATTAATGCAAACATTTAAAGATAAAAATATTAAAATATAAGGGATGATGATATGGTAGTAATACAAACTATAGATGTAAATCAACAAATGTCCGAAAACGGGTATATACAAAAGTAATTATATACAAGAACATATTATAATGATTTATATAGTCTGACTTCCTTAAGGAAATCTAAAACTAGACTAAACTCAATAGTATTAAATAACTCGGTCATAGTATTAACATTGTAGTACCTTTGACGCATAGGATCAAAGTCTACACATTCCAACAATATGTGTTTGACCGTTAACGGTGCAAAGCAGGGTATACATTCTGGCAATGGCTCACCTTGTAATAAATATGAATGAGTATAACGTGTATGCCCTATTCTGCACCGGGCTTGGACAACTTCCTCTCGACGAATGTGTCTACTAGAATAACGCCACTCTCCGAGCAACGGTTTAATTGAATGGAGTTTATTGTTAACTGACAAATCCCAAGCGGTTTGCCAAGAGTTACGAATATATGTGTTAATACAACTTTTAAAATCAGTATAAGGTAACTTGGTATTAGATATATGTAAATCTAATGCTGCCTTGGCAGCACTATCAGCTCTATCATTACCACGTATTCCTACATGGCTTGGAAGCCAGCAGAAAATAATAACATTATCAATTATAAGAGAATTGTACTTTTCTAAAAGTTGAAGCACAACTGGGTTATCATGTTTCATATTACCCAGTGCTTGAAGAGATGAAAGGGAATCAGAAAAGATTACAAAATGGTCATTATCAGATTCCTGAATATAATTTAAGGCAAGTTCAATTGCCTTAAGTTCAGCTGAAAAGATAGAGGCCTTGTCAGGCAGGCGGCTCTTTATGCTGTGTTTGTGAACAACAGCTGCTGCAGCTACCTTATCTCCATCTTTAGAGCCATCTGTGTATATATGTTGAAAGTTACTGTATTTCGATTTAATTTCATTAAATTTGCTTTGAAAGACAGTAGGGTCTGTACTGGATTTGTTACTATTACAAAGGTCGAAAATAATTGTTGGTGTTTCCAAAGTCCACGGTGGAATTTATGGTACTTTGTACTTGGCAATCAAATTTAGTTCGATTTCAGTGTCTCTTAATTTTGGTTTAATACGAAGACCAAATGGTCGGATGGCCTTCGGTTTTCGATCAAAAAGAGGTTCAAAACTAGGATTAAAGACATTATCGAAAGTTGGGTTTGAAGGGTTAGATTTTAATTTAATGGCATATTGAAGGGCTAACTTGTCCCGTCTATGAGACAGTGATGGTTCATTTAGCTTCAACATATAGACTTTCGGCTGGTGATGTACGAAAGGCACCTAAGGCGAGTCGTAATCCTTGGTTATGTATAGGGTCGAGCATCTGCAAGTATGACTTGCGAGTCGATCCATATACTATTGAGCCGTAGTCCAGCTTGGATCTGATAAGAGATCTATAAAGTTGTAAAAGGACTTTACGATCTGCTTCCCAGTTAGTGTTTGCAACAACTTTAAGTAAATTAAGAGCTTTAAGGCATTTGGCCTTCAAGTATTTAAGGTGTGGTATAAACGTTAATTTACGGTCGAAAATAAGACCAAGGAATTTTGCCTCATCTACTACTGGTATTGGTGACCCATCCAGTGTTAGATGAGGGTCTTCATGATGTTTACGTAACTGACAAAAGTGCATACAATTAGTTTTAGATTTAGAAAATTTAAAACCATTTTCATCCGACCAGGTCTGAAGTTTATTCAGACATTGTTGCAGTTGTCTCTCAATAGTGTTCATGTTTTTTGCACGATAACATATAACAAAGTCGTCAACATATAGATAGCAATCCACACCTGGATTGATGCATTTAACTATACTGTTAATTTGTATACTAAAAAGGGTGACAGAGAGTATACTGCCCTGTGGCACACCCATCTCCTGCTCATGCATGTCAGAGAGGGTTGAACCCATTCGGACACGAAACTGTCTGTCCTCTAAGAAATTCTCTATAAAAATTGCCAAGCGACCTCTAAGACCAAGGTCATGAAGATCATTCATAATACCGTACTTCCATGCAGTATCATAAGCTTTCTCCAAGTCAAAAAATACAGCGACTAGATGTTATTTCTTTACGAAAGCTTCCCTAATAAATGATTCAAATCGAATGAGATTGTCTGTTGTGCCTCGTTGGCGCCGGAATCCACTTTGATACTTTGTTATCAGCTTGTTGGATTCCAGGTACCAAACGAGTCTCTCATTAATCATTCGTTCCATGGTTTTACATATACAACTCGTTAAAGCAATAGGGCGATAATTTATTGGGTCCGTATGATCCTTTCCAGGTTTGGGGACTGGAATAACGATTGCTTCCCGTCAAGAATCGGGGAAGTTTCCGGTCACCCAAACCTTATTAAATATATCAAGAAGTGTAGAGAGACAGGTTTCAGGCAAATGTTTTAATAATTGATAATGGATATCATCAGGACCAGCTGATGTATCGTGAGCCTTTTTAAGGGATTCTCGAAGTTCTTTGAGAGTGAACAGTTTATTGTATTTCTCCAAATTTTTAGACTTGAAATTCAGCTTCTTCTGTTCTTTTAGTTTCTTATTTTTTAAAAAATTTGGTTGACAATTTTCAGAAGAAGAGTTTTTAGAAAAAGTTTCTGCCAAAGTGTTCGTAATATCTTTGACAGAAGTAATATCCTCATTATCAGTTTTAAGATGATTTACACAACTAGAATTACCTTTACCGTTTATTTTCCGGACCATGTCCCACGTCTTCTTAAGAGATGAACGAGAGTTCAGCCTAGAGACTCTTGTTATCCTTAATAGTACGACGGGCTTTCCCACGAAAAACTCTAAAAGTATCTAAATTATTTTGAGTTGGCCGCAAGTTAAAAGCATTCAATGCAGCTTTACGATCGCCGACTGCCTTTTTGCAGTCATCATCGTACCATGGTTTATGTGGGCGTTTTGGATTTGCCGAGGTTTTTGGAATAGTTTGATCAGCTATATCATGAAGGGTTTTGGTAAAAAGAGCAGTTGCGTCTTCGACATCCTCGAAAACGGAAGGCTTTAACTGTTCCCTCACAAAGAGATTGAAACGTATCCCAATCAGCTTTGAGAAGTTTCCATCGTTGCATTTTTTCGAGAAGTGGAGGGCCGATATTTTCAAGAAGTATGGGGAAGTGGTCACTTCCACATAGGTCGTCACCAACACTCCACGAAAAATCCATCAAGAGCGTTGGATCGCATATTGTTAAATCAATGGATGAATGAGAGCCTGTAGCTGGATGTAAGTATGTGATTTGTTATCATTAAAAAGACACAAATTATTTTTGGCTAAGAAATCTTCTTGCCTTTATCGTTAATATCCTTACAACCCCAAATGTAGTTGTGTGCATTAAAATCACCCAAGAGTATAAAAGGTGATGATAATTGTGCAACTAGGTGATTTAGATCTGTAAGGTCTAGTGAAGAACTCGGCGGTAAATATAAGGAGCATATTGTTATAACTAGGTGCATCGTAACACTGACTGCAACAGCTTGCAGACCAGTTTTCAACGCAACAGTTCTGTGAGGAATGTTTCGATCTGTTATATACAAATATAGTTATACAATGAATAGTTTTTAAAAGCTATTTTATCACTATTCTTCAAGAAAGTTTCTTGAAGACAAAATGCAACAGGGTTGTGTTTATTTAAAAGTAAGCTGATTTCATCGTAATTAGGCTTTAAACCTCGGCAGTTCCATTGAATGACCTTATTTGATTTTGTCGTCACTAAGGCGGAAGTACGGGCTTACGGCCGTTGGGTTTGGTAGACTTTGGAGACTTTGGGAGTTCCAGATTTGCTGGATCATCAATCTCCATCTCCAAGTCTCCAAATCTGTTGTGCAGTTCAATCGGATCATCAGATCCTTTTGACTGCTTCCCTAACCCGGGAGTTTTCTTTTTCCTTGCTGTCACGTCCGTGGCAGCAGTTCTGATTGGTGACGAACTCTTGGGAGGCTTCGTCGGATTTGACGAAGCTTTGGAAGAGTTCGTCGGCTTTGGTGGACTCTTTGTTGCACCAGAGTCCGTTGATTTCGGAAAAGATGAAGTAGATGCAGTAGGTGTAGGAGTTGTTGAGGATATAGTTGAAGGAGTGTTAGGCTTGGAAGCCACAGGAGGTTTGGGAGCAACAGAAGGCTTATTTAAGAGGACCGCAGTTTGAGAGGCTGAAGATGTTTTAGAGGATTCCTGAGCAGAGGTGGGAATAGTAGCAAACCCGTTGGAGTCTATTGGCCAGGTTATCACGGTCTGCACCGCGATAGACCTGGTAGCTGGTTTCTCAACCCTACTCGCATCGGCATATGATTTGCCAGATGGAGTGGGTGGAGTTAGACCTTCAACAAGTTTCCTAGCTTCAGGAAAGGAAATGTTCTTTTCAATCTTAACTTTCTGTATTTCCTTCTCGTGTTTCCACTTCGGACAATCCTTAGAGAAAGCTCCGTGGGTCCCCTTGCAGTTAACGCAAGAGGCGGAATGTTTGCAATTGGCGAAGTCGCTATGACCCTCCTGGCCGCAAAGGGCACAGACAGGAGCATCTCGCTTGCATCTTTCTCTATGGTGACCAAAGAGTTGACAGTTAAAACATCGAAGAGGGTTTGGAATGAAGGGGTCAACTGGTAGAATGATATATCCAGTTTTGATGGTCTTTGGCAGATTTGGTGTGCTGAAAGTAAGCACAAAAGTATTTGTCGGAGTGAGTTTGCCACTCCGCCTCGTACTGATGCGCGTTACCTCAGTCACACCTTGAGATTTGAGATTTTGAGTCATTTCTTCAAGAGTGCAGTGCTCCAGTTCCCTGGAGCGTACTACACCCTTCGAAATGTGAGGAATAACCTCAACACGGATGTTTACGAAAGTTTGAATTGAAAGGAGATTGTCTAGTTATAGGTTTGTCATCCTCTAGAGAGATAATATTGAGGAATCGAGGCCAATTTAAATGAGAAATATCCTCATCAGATTCTGATTCGGAATCTTCTCGAGATCGTTTAGGAGCATGAGTAGTTTTGTGTGCGTGTTTTGGTGCCATAATTGGCAATTGATATTCATTCTCCACGCTTCTCACCCACCTCGGAGCCCAACAAGGGGACATTTGCTGTGGATATCCGACAAACAAATGCCAAGAATACGTGAAGAGTATACTCATATAAAACTAACGCATCAGACCCCCCATACCACCCAGCGGACATAACCCCTCAACTAAAAAGTCGAAGAGCCGCACTTATGTTCCGCTTAAAAGTGGTATGAGTATAGCCATATAGCGTTCAGAAATACATGATTAGCCCTAGCGCCACCGCCATAAAGGATCCTTTCTACATTATGTTTAAAGAGGACAAAATAAAAGGGAGCAAGATATTAAACTAGATGGATTGATGGAGATTTGATTTAAACAAGAAGCTAGGATCCCGTATAGCAGGCGTGACAAACCGATTGATCAGATCGGGCTAATCTGACCGCCCGTCTAGTTGAAGTCCGGACCAAAGTAGTGTGTTGTAACGTGGAGATAACTACCAGATCTCCAAGTCACTCAACCACCAGGATTCCCTTCTCCAACGACACGGGTCGCCACCCACGGTCAACAGGTGGGTTACATTTCGGGGGGGTCCTACCCCTCTGCTAAGTAACGAGTAGTCGGTTAATTCTTATCACCCCACCACCAACTGGGGGGAGCTAAAGTTTGAAAACCAGCGAGATCGGAATTATTTCACCGGAGTTATGGCCCTTTTCACCGGAGTTATGGCCCGTGTTTTTCTGAAAAATGCCATATTTAGCCTTGTGAACACTCTAGCTCCGTCATTTATTATTTGATCTTTACTAAACATGCATAGATTGTTCATTTTAATAAAAGCTCGGACAAGTTCGAAAACCAGCCAAATCGGGTCAGTAACAATGAAGTTTTGGCCTTTGTTTTTCTGAAAAATGCTATTTTCCACCTTGTGAACACTCTAGGGCCTTTAATATTATTCGGATCTAAACGAAACTTTGCCAGTGTCCATATGTCAATGAAACCTGGGACAAGTTCGAAAACCAGCGAGATCGTAATAATTTAACCTGAGTTATGGCCGCTGAAAAATATTAAGCCTTGTGAACACTCTAGTTATGAAATCTCATTCACAGAAGAACGTAAGGAAGAAAATTGAAAAATACACATGCCAGACTAACACAGCAGACTTATTGCCCATGATTACCTTGTGAGCAATGTATGGTCATACTGGCCCTTTTGTTTTTGCAATTTGTTAAAAGAAGTACTGATGGGAATTGTATGTTCCGTTTTAGCCAGTAGAGCGTCTACAGGCCATCTAGTTTTGTTGTTGTTTGTATTTCAGAAAAAAAACATGATTTCATTGCGTTTCGTTATTGATTATTTCCTAGTCCTGCACTTCTGTTTGTGAGAGGTTTGTGTATAACAGTTGCCCGCTCACAAAATAACGGCGTGTTATGGCATCTTTCCTTTGTTACACTTTATCCTGCTTTTAAAGTAACCCACCCGCCAACAGCAGGCACATTTTACAATCGATGCACAAATTTAGATATATGTAACGAATTTATAATTGCAAATCCTAACTGTAGAATTACAATATAAACATGAAATCCGGCCAGCCAAAAACATCGCCTTTTTGTTATTGCTTGAAGCTTCGAATAAAAAGTTACAAACTCTAAATTCATTTCACACATGTTCATGTGCGGGTATTTTATTAACCCGTGGATAATATACAGTTTTAATTCGCATATATGCATCATCTTGCGACCTCGGCAAAGGGGTAGATTTTTGAAGAACGTTTTTATAGCAAAATTTGGCGCTTGTGTTACTTTAAGACAAAACTCTAAGAATAATCAAAGGTTGTCACCATCGAATGTAAATAAATACTGATAAAGGTGATCCTTTGGGAGCAACAAACACAATTAAGAGAATAAAGCAGCAGACTCGGTTTTATTGAGTCTGTTCATGAGAAGTAATGAAAGAATCAACACCTCTCACGCCCCCTAGCACCGGCTTAAGCGGTATTCTACTTAAGTTAGTCTTGCCTTAATATATACTAGTATTTAAACACTATACACTTAACGAAACTTCTAACGCTACCTTTAGTTATTTTAGGATTTCTTTAAGTCTGCTTTTTTATATTTTCTTGAAATTTGGCAGGGTAACGCTCCTATTTACGATACATATTTCCGCAAAAATTTGAAGAAAAAAAAAATCTGTTTTTGGGATACAGCCCATCAAGTGAGATAACCTCAAATTCAAAAGACGCAAAATGCGGAAATTTTGCCAATCGCGCAATTGTATCATGTTGATGTTTATGGCGTTGATGCTACTACATGTATGTAGCGTGTATCCTTAATTTAATTCACCTCTATATTACACCTGTATTAGAAGAACGGAAAACTATTTAAAATGTACAGTGTCATCACGCATCTTGAATCACGGATTAGTCGTCGGATTATTTGCTTGTGAAAACAGCGCGATGGTTCAAAATCAAAGCATGCTGCACGTGGAACTTGAGCTTCCGAGTTTTAAAACGGATTAAGAAATGGTTGTTTTATAATTCCCTAATAGTAGGAGATTAGCAAGTGAATCAAACGTACAAGAAACAAGAGGCCCAAGAGGGCCTGTGGACGCTCTACTTGCTCAAGATAAAGTTTACGTATAAGGGGCCATAAGTCTTTCAAAAATCATTCAACCAGAACATGGCAATGACAGGTGCCACTAGGTTTAGTACTGAACATTCTTGCCAAGATTCGCTGAAATTTGGCAAAGAGTTCAGAAGAGACTAATCTGGACAAAGTTTGTGTATTAAAATATTTAAAGGGCTATAACTCCGCCAAAATCATCCAACCGAAATATGGCGATGATATGCACAACTAGGCTTGATATTAATCATCTTGTCAAGTTTCGTCTATATCATTCCAGGGGTTCAGGAGAACTAGCCCGGGAAAAAACTGTGGTATCAAGATCCTTTAAAGGGCCATAACTCTGCCAAATATCTGTAAACCAGAATGTGACGATGACATGCCCAACTAGGCTTGGTGCTGATCATCCCTGCGAAGTTTCATTGAATTCTGGCGAGGGGTTCAGGAGAAGTAGATCAGACAAAGTTTGTGTATTAAAACATTTAAAGGGCCATAATTCTGCCAAAAAACATATTCAGCCGCAATACGGCAATGATTTGCACAACTAGACATGGAATTGATCATCCTTAAAAAGCTTCGTTTAAATCCAGCCAGGGATTCAGGAGAACTAGTCAGAAAAAAGTTTGTGTATTAAAACCTTTAAAGGGCTATAACTCCGCCAAAATCTTCAACTGGAACATGGTGACTATGTACAACTGGGCTTGGTACTGATCATCCCTGCAAAGTTTCAATGAAATCCGGCCAAATGAAGGCCCTTTCGTCTTAATGAGGCCAAGATATAGCATATTTCAGAAAATCAAGGGTCATGACTCCGATGTAAATGGTCCAAACTGGATGGTTTTCGAACTTGTCCAAGCTTTCATTGATATTAACAATCTGGTAAAGTTTCTTAAAGATCGAATGAAAGATAAAGGCCCTATCGTCTATATAGGATTTTTAACTAAATCAAGGGCCATAACTCCACTGTTACTGGTCTGATCTGGCTTGTTTTCGAACTTGACCGATTGATATTAACAACCAAATAAAGTTTCATAAAGATCGCATGGAAAATGAAGGCCCTATCAACTTAACGAGGCAAAATATAGCATTTTTAACTAAATCAAGGGCCACAACTCATCTGTTACTGGACCCATCTGGCTGGTTTTCGAAACTGCCTGAGCTGTCATTGATATAAACAATCAAGTAAAATTTTGTAAAGATCATATGACAGATGAAGGCCCTATCGAATTAACGAGGCGAAATATATCATTTTTAACTAAATCAAGGGCCATAACTCCACTGTTACTGGTCCGATCTGGCTGGTCTTTGAAATTGTTCGAGCTTTCATTTATATAAACAATCTGGTAAAGTTTGGTAAATATCGAATGAAAGATAAAGGCCCTGTCGTCTTAACGAGTCAAAATATAGCATTTTTAACTAATCAAGGGCTATAACTCCGCTGTTAATGGTCCGATCTAGCTGGTTTTCGAACTTGTCCGAGCTTTTATTTATATAAACAATCTGGTAAAGTTTGGTAAAGATTAAATTAAAAATGAAGGCCCTATCGTCTTAATAAGGCAAAATATAGCATTTTTAACTAAATCAAGGGCAATAACTCCGCTACTAATGATCTGATCTAGCTGGTTTTCGAACTTGTCCAAGCTTTCATTAATATTAACAATCTAGGCAAGTTTGGTAAAGATCAAATAATAAATGAATGTTCTAGAGTGTTCACAAGGCAGAAAACAGCATTTTTCAGAAAAAACAAGGGCCATAACTCTATGGTTACTGACCCAATTTAGCTGATTTTCGAACTTGTCCAAGCTATCATTGATATTTACAATCTATGCAAGTTTGGTAAAGATCAAATAATAAATGAAGGTGTTAGAGCATTCACAATGCAGAAAATAGAAATTTTCAGAAAAAAAAGGGCCATAACTTCGGCGTTACTGATCTGATATGGCTGGTTTTCAAACTCGTCCGAGCATTCATTGATATTAACAATCTATGCAAGTTTGGTAAAGATCAAATAATAAATGAAGGTGCTAGAGTGTTCACAAGGCTTAGTATGGCATTTTTCAGCAAAACAAGGGCCATAACTCCTGTGAAATTTATCCGATCTGACCGGTTTTCGAACTTGTCCGAGCTTTCATTGATATAAAGACACTGGCAAAGTTTCGAAAAGATTTGATTAATAATGAAGGCCCTAGAGTGTTCACAAGGCAAAAGTTAACAGACGGACGGACGACGGACGAACGGACGGACGACGGACGACGGACAACTCGCCATAAAAATGGTTTGACTATCTATTGAGCAAAGGGCACGCGTTGTTGGTTTGATAGAGGGAGGTGCGACTTATAGGCAGGTCAGTAAAACATCTCTTTTATTCCTTGATAAGATATTTATTTATTTGTACACAAACCATTTTACGACGAAACTTGTTTCGTGAATTCTATCCCTGGTCATTTGATTTCAGGTTGCCGCAATAATGAATGTCCACAGAATCAGTGTCATACGCTTAATGATCAGGTATCGTCAAACAGGATCAGTCCGAGACCGAATCGGGCAGCCACGTGGTCGCGTCACAACCAGACAACAAGATAACAATATCGTTAATCAGCACCTACGTAGCAGGAATCGACGAGCTACGGATACGTCAAGGGCGACCATAGGATCACACGGCCGACCTATCAGTGCTGCGACTGTGCGCCACAGATTACGTCAACATGGACTACGATGCCGAAGACCCTTCTACGGAATTGTGCTCACAGCTCGCCACAGACGCCATAGACTTCAATGGGCGCGTCGGCACGTGCGGTTTACGAGAGCCGATTGGGCATCAATCCTGTTCATGAATCAAGGTTTAATTTATTCGACAAAGACGTCCGTCATCGTGTGTACAGAAGACGGAATGAACGTTTTAGGGACAACTGTGTCATTGAGAGGAACAGATTTGGTGGCGGTTCAGTAATGATTTGGGGTGGCATTTCCATGAATACCAAAACCGCGGGTGTAATGATAAATGGTAACTTAAACGCAGCACGATATCAAAATGAAATCCTGATCCCTGTGTGTATTACACATCTACAGACTAACCGTCGAATGCGTTTGATGCAGGATGGAGCACCATGCCATACAGCGCGTGCCACGCAAGCAACTCTTCGTGCACATAGAATTAACGTGCTGCCTTGGCCATGTTGTTCCCCGGACCTCAATCCGATTGAACACATTTGGGATGTTATTGGTAGGGCTGTGCGGGCCAGGAGGCCTCTCAATCTGAGACAACTAGGGCAGTTTGTACCAGAAGAGTGGAATCGTGTGCCACAGCGCGTCTGTAGCGATTATGTTTTGTCCATGCGTAGCCGCTGCAGAGCTGTGATTGCTTCTAATGGTGGTCACACCAAGTATTAGGACTTTGTTATATTAGGACTTTGCCTACAGAACAGACTGATGCTAGACTGATGGACACTTTTAAGTTAACAAAACCTAAAATGTGATTCAAATTGTGTTTTTATTGTTTTAAGTGAAATGAAATATCAAAAACTTTATCCATTTTCTTATGCTATTTGTTTTCAATAATCCAGTGTTGATCTAAACACGTCATTGGTGTCGCAATTAAGTTTGAACAGTTTACATATTAAATGTATTGTTTTGTCTTATTAGATTGTTGATATTGTTATACATGTTGTTGTAATGTTTTAAGTGAAATGAAATATCAAAAACTTTATCCATTTTCTTATGCTATTTGTTTTCAATAATCCAGTGTTGATCTAAACACGTCATTGGTGTCGCAATTAAGTTTGAACAGTTTACATATTAAATGTATTGTTTTGTCTTATTAGATTGTTGATATTGTTATACATGTTGTTGTAATTCTGAATCCAAGTAAAAGTACAGAGTAATGAATGAATGAATGGTGTTTTACGGCACGTCGACACATAAATAGGTCATATTGTGCGCAAAAAAATGATGAAAATGAAGAATTAATTAAAAATTAATGTAAATATATAAAGATAAAATTATTAAAAAATAAGGGATGATAAGGTGTAATATAAAGTATGTATGTATATCAACAAATGCCCGTCAACGGGTATATAAACAAGTATAAATATATAAGACACATTACAATGATTTATATAGTCTGATCTCTTTGAGGAAATCTAAAACAAGACTAAAATCTACAGTATCATATAACTCTTTCATAGTATTAACATTGTAGTACCTTTGACGCATAGGATCAAAGTCTACACATTCCAATAAGATGTGTTTGACCGTTAACGGTGCAAAGCAGGGTATACATTCTGGTAATTGCTCACCTTGTAATAAATATGAATGAGTATAACGTGTATGCCCTATCCTGCACCGGGCTAGTATAACTTCCTCTCGACGAATGGGTCTAGTAAAAGAACGCCATTCTCCGAGTAACGGTTTAATTGAATGGAGTTTATTGTTCAAGGACAAATCCCAAGCGGTTTGCCAAGAGTTACGAATATATGTGTTAATACAACTTTTAAAATCAGTATAAGGTAATTTGGTATTAGATATAGGTAAATCTAATGCTGCCTTAGCAGCACTATCAGCTCTATCATTACCACGTATTCCTACATGGCTTGGAAGCCAGCAGAAAATAATAACATTATCAATTATAAGAGAATTGTATTTTTCTAAAAGTTGAAGCACAACTGGGTTATCATGTTTCATATTATCCAGTGCTTGAAGAGATGAAAGGGAATCAGAAAAGAATACGAAATGGTCATCATCAGATTCCTGAATATAATTTAAGGCAAGTTCAATTGCCTTAAGTTCAGCTGAAAAGATAGAGGCCTTGTCAGGCAGGCGGCTCTTTATGCTGTGTTTGTGAACAGCTGCTGCAGCTACCTTATCTCCATCTTTAGAGCCATCTGTGTAGATATGTTGAAAGTCACTGTATTTCGATATAATTTCATTAAATTTGCTTTGAAAGACAGTAGGGTCTGTACTGGATTTGTTATTATTACAAAGATCAAAAATAATTGTTGGAGTTTCCAAAGTCCACGGTGGGATTTGTGGTACTTTGTACTTGGCAATCAAATTTAGGTCGATTTCAGTGTCTCTTAATTTTGGTTTAATACGAAGACCAAATGGTCGAATGGCCTTCGGTTTTCGATCAAAAAGAGGTTCACAACTAGGATGAAAAACGTTATCGAAAGTTGGGTTTGAAGGGTTAGACTTTAATTTAATGGCGTATTGAAGAGCTAATTTGTCTCGTCTATGAGACAGTGATGGTTCATTGGCTTCAACATATAGACTTTCGGCTGGTGATGTACGAAAGGCATCTAAGGCGAGTCGTAATCCTTGATTATGTATAGGGTCGAGCATCTGCAAGTACGACTTGCGAGTCGATCCATATACTACTGAGCCGTAGTCCAGCTTGGATCTGATAAGAGATCTGTAAAGTCGCAAGAGGTCTTTTCGATCTGCTCCCCAATTAGTGTTTGCAACAACTTTAAGTAAGTTAAGAGCTTTAAGGCATTTGGCCTTCAAGTATTTAAGGTGTGGTATAAACGTTAATTTACGGTCGAAAATAAGACCAAGGAATTTTGTCTCATCCACTACTGGTATTGGTGACCCGTCCAGTGTTAGATGAGGGTCTTCATGATGTTTACGAAGTTGACAAAAGTGCATACAATAAGTTTTAGATTTAGAAAATTTAAAACCATTTTCATCAGACCAGGTCTGTGAAGTAAAACATTTCAATATTTAATTATGACTCAAAACGGCATTGCGCCGATACAAATGTGCGATTGGTAAATTTTCCGATATTTGCGACTTTCGGTAAAGGGGGTTATCTCACTTGATAGGTTGTATTTCAAAAACACTTTAATGATTTGTTCTCAAATTTTGATGACATATTTTAGACATATTTGCACATTACTGTAGAAAAATTCAGGAATATCCACTGAGAATATTTCCAGAAAATAAACAATAACTAAAGGTAGCGTTAGAAGTTTGGTTTAGTGTACTAATAATACTCAGTTTTATCAAAAACAGACGCAAAGGAGAATGAACTGGACATATATATACCTATTCAACTTAATGTCCAATGTTTTTGGAGAAGCTTTACAACTACACCAGACACTTTCCAGTATATGTTATGACACAACCTGTCACCTTGTCAAATAACGTGACAAAATCCAGGTCCGTGGCTCTAAGGTCAAGCTCTCACTTAAAAGTAAAAGGTCAAAACCACATTGGGGGCATTTGTCACTTACAGTGACCTTTTTGCTGTAGATAAAAAGCGTCACGAGGACACTGTGCGGACAAAAAGGATCAATTTTTCTGAATTTATGTGGACAAAAAGTGCCGCGCGGACAAAAGGCATCAATTTTTCTACGGACAAAAAGAGTCATTTTTTTCAAATTTTGTGCGGACAAAAAGCGCCATGCGGACAAAAGGCATCATTTGCGGACAAAAAGCGGCATGCGGACAAAAGGCATCATTTGCGGACAAGAAGCGCCGCACGGAAAAGAGCGTCACTTTTTCAAATTTTGTGCGGACAAAAGCATCATTTTTTCTACTAACAAAAAGTGCCGCACGGACAAAAAGCGTCACTTTTTCAAATTTTGTACGGACAAAACACGCCATGCTGACAAAAGGCATCATTTTTTCATTTTTTTCTGCGGACAAAAAGCATCACTTTCTCAAATTTTGTGCAGACACAAAGCGCCATCACAGACGTGGATCTCATAGCCTTATATTTTGTCTTATAAAACAAAAAGCGCCGTCACATACGTGGATCTCATAGCCTTATATTTTGTCTTATAATTTTGCTCTCAAATTATCACAGACATGGCGTTTTGCTTTCGTACGTCCACATCCATTTTGTATGTTAGTGTTTTCTTAGTATATGTCGTAATGCACGTTCAGCGTGATTCTTAAACAACGAATAAACTATCATGTATTTCTACATGTAGGAATTGTTTCTTATATTTTCAGATAGATGACATCATATACGCAACGAGGTTGTGTATGAGAGCCATTGTAGAAATACACAGATGTCATGGCATCCCGGACGCTACATACTCGCCCAACTGGAGGAGGCGCACATGTTGTTGTGTGAAGTATACATCACAGACGGCTACATACTCGCCCAACTGGAGGAGGCGCACATGTTGTTGTGAAGTATACATCCCGGACGGCTACATACTCACCCAACTCGAGGAGGCGCACATGTTGTTGTGTGAAGTATACATCCCGGACGGCTACATACTCGCCCAACTGGAAGAGGCGCACATGTTGTTGTGTGAAGTATACATCCCAGACGGCTACATACTCGCCCAACTGGAGGAGGCGCAAATGTTGTTGTGTGAAGTATACATCCCGGACGGCTACATACTCGCCCAACTGGAGGAGGCGCAAATGTTGTTGTGTGAAGTATACATCCCGGACGGCTACATACTCGCCCAACTGGAGGAATGGAATGGAATGAATGGTGTTTTACGGCACGTCGACACATAAATAGGTCATATTGTGCGCAAAAATTGATGAAAAATGAAGTATTATTTAAAAATTAGTGTAAACATATAAAGATAAAACTATTAAAAAACTAAGGGATGATAAGGTGTAATATAAACTATGTATGTAAATCAACAAATGCCCGTCAACGGGCATATAAACAAGTAAATATATATATAAGAACACATTATCATGATTTATATAGTCTGATCTCTTTTAGGAAATCTAAAACAAGACTAAAATCTACAGTATCAAATAACTCTTTCATAGTATTAACATTGTAGTACCTTTGACGCATAGGATCAAAGTCTACACATTCCAATAAGATGTGTTTGACCGTTAACGGTGCAAAGCAGGGTATACATTCTGGTAATTTCTCACCTTGTAATAAATATGAATGAGTATAACGTGTATGCCCTATCCTGCACCGGGCTAGGATAACTTCCTCTCGACGAATGGGTCTAGTAGAAGAACGCCATTCTCCGAGTAACGGTTTAATTGAATGGAGTTTATTGTTAACGGACAAATCCCAAGCGGTTTGCCAAGAGTTACGAATATATGTGTTAATACAACTTTTAAAATCAGTATAAGGTAATTTGGTATTAGATATATGTAAATCTAATGCTGCCTTAGCAGCACTATCAGCTCTATCATTACCACGTATTCCTACATGGCTTGGAAGCCAGCAGAAAAAAATAACATTATCAATTATAAGAGAATTGTACTTTTCTAAAAGTTGAAGCACAACTGGGTTATCATGTTTCATATTACAAAGTGCTTGAAGAGATGAAAGGGAATCAGAAAATATTACGAAATGGTCATCATCAGATTCCTGAATATAATTTAAGGCAAGTTCAATTGCCTTAAGTTCAGCTGAAAAGATAGAGGCCTTGTCAGGCAGGCGGCTCTTTATGCTGTGTTTGTGAACAGCTGCTGCAGCTACCTTATCTCCATCTTTAGAGCCATTTGTGTAGATATGTTGAAAGTCACTGTATTTCGATATAATTTCATTAAATTTGCTTTGAAAGACAGTAGGGTCTGTACTGGATTTGTTATTATTACAAAGATCAAAAATAATTGTTGGAGTTTCCAAAGTCCCAAGGTGGAATTTGTGGTACTTTGTACTTGGCAATCAAATTTAGGTCGATTTCAGTGTCTCTTAATTTTGGTTTAATACGAAGACCAAATGGTCGAATGGCCTTCGGTTTTCGATCAAAAAGAGGTTCAAAACTAGGATTAAAAACATTATCGAAAGTTGGGTTTGAAGGGTTAGACTTTAATTTAATGGCGTATTGACTGGAGGAGGCGCACATGTTGTTGTGTGAAGTGGCTACATACTCGCCCAACTGGAGGAAGTGGCTACATACTCGCCCAGCTGGAGGAGGCGCACATGTGGTTTTGTGAAGTATACATGCCAGACGGCTACATACTCGCCCAACTGGAGGGGGCGCACATGTTGTTGTGTGGCCCAACTGGAGGAAGCGCACATGTTGTTGTGTGGCCCAACTGGAGGAGGCGCACATGGCCCAACTGGAGGAGGCGCACATGTTGTTGTGTGGCCCAACTGGAGGAGGCGCACATGTTGTCGTGTGGCCCAACTGGAGGAGGTGCACATGTTGTTGTGTGAAGTGGCTACATACAGTATGACAATTATTTGTCTTAAGGACTTGCCACTGTTCGCAATATACACTGAAAAAAGTTATAATTCACCGAGTGTCACGGATTGTTTGATAAAGGTCACCTAATATATAAAGGTCACTTGACATGCAGACAGTGACAGTATATAATACAACTTGAACACTTAAACATTGATTATTCCTATATACATATCAGTTGTTGGAACTGTTGGTATGATTTCCAAATTAAGTGTATATATGTTGTGCATGATACCCATTTATAAAAAGGCTTTACAATGTTGTCTCTTATTTAGCCTCTCTGAAACAGTTTATTAAAAAACGCCCGTTTCAAACTAGTATAGTAGAATTGTCATTTACAGTATATTAGCTTACCATAAAGGGAGGTAATATTCAACATTTGTTCTTGCCTTTGACATGTTAAAAGGTTTTTAATGTTTTCGTGCATTTTTATTGTTTCTTTATTTGTTTAAAGTGCATATGTCCCTTACTGATTTACTTGCTATGATATGTGTTTGAAGTAGAATACTTAGCGCCATTTTCTTTATATTCGTATCTGGTCATATACCACTATTGCATTTTACATAGGGTTTGGCCCTAAAACACATTTTACACACCCAAGGGAACCTTTTAGGCTACTTTATTTTCAAGTTATATCCTAGACAAACTTAAAAAAGTACAAAAAATTGGGGTTTTTGTAATGCTTTCACCTACTTTCGGTTTGATGAAGGTGCTGACCGTCAGGCACGCAGCAAATAAATGTGAATTTCTGACAATTTACTATACCTGCAATTTTCTCAATAAAATAGCCCAGATGCAAGAACAAATACAGTTTTTTTTTATCACCTACACATATTATTTTGACATTTTATGTACATCCGTTATGGTTAAGGCAATTCTTACCTCAGAAATTCTAAAGTGACACAAAAATGTACTTCGCTAATTTGATACAATAAACATTTTCGAACAAAATGATGTTTTTCTTTATTCTACTGTAAATTTCGCCAAAACTGTGTCATTTTTCCCCATATGCATACTATGCCAGTTTACCCCTAAGTATGTTGACATGAAAATAATAGCATTAGCTCCAGACACGTTACCACATAAATTCCCATATCTTTTTCAAAGATTGATATATCTTTCTTAGATTTTCTATATATATAAATGAATATATCCTGGTAATTTTCCAAAGTGTTTTAGCTTGCTTCCCTCAATTTTAGACTATTAAAATGTTGATTAAAAAAGTTCAACAAAACAAGTCTAAATAATTATCTTCAGTAACAACATTATGGATTCATTGTACACTTTTATAATTGCTCAGCAAAGAACATTATACTCATTAAGAGTTATCTTTTGTTTATATGAAGACGTTTAGAAAATAAATTCCACAATGCAGGGATATGTATGTTGAAGGTGTTTGGAACAAGGCGAGATTGTAGACATGGCGACCACTTGGATAATCTGCATCCTCAGCAACCCGATGTACAAGTGTTTGGTCACATTTCCATACAAACTTACGTACCAAAAAGGTGTGACTTGTACCAAAGAATCATGAAAGGAGATGAAAAAAGACGTCAAAATGGATTTAAAAAAGGGCATATTTTCTCTCCAAACAAGGGAAAACGTGATAAAATGACAAAAGAAGTTGAGAAAAAAGACCGACTGCAAGAGTAAGAACTTCTGCGAGACGAACCAATTAAGCCTGAGGCAATGTCTCGACAGTTTTCTCGGATCCGCCAGCTGGGAGTGTTAAATTCCAACGTAGCCAACCAGTTCAGCCTTCTACAGGTAAATGTAACAAGTTTGCCAGCAAGGACCAAGTGTAAGTACTTCGAGGTTAAACATTTTGATTACAACAGTGAATTAAAGTTGATTTAAGGAGGTTGGCTGGGAAGGACGTAGTGATGAGATTTTTTTAAAATTCATATTTAAAGCTTCTTTGGTATAATTTAGATTCAAAATTATCAAAAAAAGGCTAGGTCACCACTTTTTTTCCCACTAGACGTCATTGAAAAAGGCACATATTTCTAACTTCAAAATAGGCACTAAAAAGAGGAAAAATATTGCCATTGAACATTTTCACAATTGTTTTCATAACATTACGTTTATTGAAAAACAACAATTAATTTTCGATTGCATATATACATAGCTTTCAAATCATACAAAAGCAATTGTAATCCTCGTTCGTCTTTTTACTTTAAAAAGCAAACATATATGTACCGTACCCCACCCACTTTTGTTTTTACCGAAAAATTAATTCAAGATAAAAAAATATGTTCTAATGATCAACTTTTTTTTTAAAACTTGTATGTGTCAAGGTCCTATGACATTTCTTTCAAAACAAGTAAAAAAATATATAGGTCACCAGGCATCTAATGATTTTTTATTAAAAATTCTTTAAATTACACTCATTTTGGAGTTATTTTGACATTTTCAATATAAAATACTGTACACACAATATTGACATGGAGATCGAAAATAAAATTAGCTCAGTATCTACTTTTATATATGTATTCCACTACTGAAAAGAATCAACCGACTGCTCGTTACTTAGCAAAGGGGTAGGACACCCCCCCCCCCCCCCCCCCCCCACCCTCGAAATTTAACCCACCTGTTGACCGTGGGTGGCGACCCGTGTCGTTGGAGAAGGGAGTCCTGGTGGTTGAGTGGCGTGGAGATTTTGTAGTTATCTCCACGTTGCAACACACCACTTTGGTCCGGACTTCAACTAGACGGGCGGTCAGATTTGGCCCGAGCTGATCAATCGGTTTGTCACGCCAGCTATAAGAGATCCGACCTTATTATCCAGACAGTACCAGTACACTGTATCTTACTTACCTTTTATATTGTTCTACTTTAAACATTATATAGATAGGGACTTTTATGGCGGTGGCGCACGGCTAATCATGTATTTCAAAACGCTATATGGCTATACTCATGCCACTTTTTAAGCGGAACATAAGTGCGGCTCTTTGACTTTTTAGTTAAGGGGTTATGTACATAAGTGCGGCTCTTTGACTTTTTTGTTAAGGGGTTATGTCCGCTGAGTGGTATGGGGGTCTGATGCGTTAGCTTTACATGAGTATACCTTCTACGTATTCTTGGCATTTTGACTGTTGGATATCCACAGCAAATGTCCCCTTGTTGGACTCCGAGGTGGGTGAGAAGCGTGGAAGATGAATTCTTAACGCCCATCATGGCATCACAAAACGCACAAACTACTAACAAACGGAAGAAAAAAACAGAACATGAATCTGATACTGAGGAACCAGTGATCAACCAATCCTTTCCTCGTTTTCTCATTATCGAATCTGAAAACGGGGAAAAACCTATTACAGATATGTCACCTTTTGTAATTCAGGAAACTGTCCATTCCATTGCTGGACATGTAAAACAAATTAAACAATTAAAAAACAAAACTCTTCTTATTGAAACAGAAAAAAATAATCCCACTCTGATAATTTATTAACAATTACACAAATTTTAAACACGAAAGTCAAATGCTACCCTCACTCATCTATGAACATTTCCAAAGGCGTCATCAGGTGCCCGGATCTCTCCGGAGTACATGAAGAAGAAATTATAACGAGCTTGCGCCACAGATGGTGACTGCGGCTCGCCGAATAACCATAAAGAGGAATGACAAAATGATCAGTACAAATACTATCATCCTCACATTGCAACACCCGTCTTACCAAGAACAATAAAGGTGGCATATCTGCAATTGCATGCTGACGCCTACATTCCAAACCCGTTACGTTGCTACAACTGCCAAGCCTTTGGGCACCACAGCTGCGGGTGTACTAAAGAAGAACGTTGTGGTAAATATGGCATTCAAGCAGAACGAATCAGATTCTCCTAACGACCTCAAATGTACCAAACTGCGGTCCATTACGCAAATTCAAAATTACTGTGAAAAATTTAAAAAAGAAAAAGAAATCATAACAGTTAAATATACACAAAACATTCCCTTTCCAGAAGCAAGAAATTTGATTGAAGAAAAATATAAAATTTCAAGTTCGACCTTTTACGCATCTATTCTCAAAACAACAGCATACACACACAGAATGCAGGGATGCAAGTACGCAATACGAACCACAGCCAGAAATTCAAAATACAAAGAGTACTTCGTCAGTATCAAATCCAAACAAAAGTCAACAAATACAACTTAACAAACCAAAATTAAACTTTTCACCTAATCAGACTTTTTCATTTAAATCAAACACAAAATCGGCAAGATCTGGCAATGCCAAGAGCATGTCAATTTCTCAGAATTGGAAAGCGGGTTCTTCTAAGACTGTGAAGTCTAGTAGTTCCCCAGTCGTGAAGCCTAATACTTCTTCGGTTGGAAGGCCTAGTGCTGCTCCAACTAAGGAAGTTGGAAAGCCTAGTGCTTCTACAACTAGGGAGCACAAGGAGCAGCCAAAGGTGTCTAACGGCCCTATTGAGCTGCATAACACATTCGAACAGCTCAAGGACATTTCAGAGCCAGCAGCTGCACTGCCACTTCCATCCTCTCATAAAAGGTTAGCTGAGGTGCCACTTCAAGAAACATTCTTGAAGACAAGTGATAAGGTATCTTTTAAATAATATTCACTATACAATCATATTTGTGATACGGGAACAAGGCGACTGGAAACATTCCTCACAGACCTGTTGCGTTGAAAACAAATCTGCAAGATATTGCGGTCAGTGTTACTATGCACAGAGTCATAACAATATGTTCCTTATATTTACCACCTAGTTCTTCACTAGACCCTAAAGATCTAAATCACCTAGTTGCACAATTGCCATCACCTTTTATACTCTTGGGCGATTTTAATTGCACACAACTACATCTGGGGTTGTAAAGATATAAACGATAAAGGCAAGAAAATTGAGGATTTCTTAGCCAAAAACAATTTGTGTATTTTTAATAATAAGTCACATACTTATTTACATCCTGCAACAGGCTATCATTCTTCCATTGATTTAACAATATGCGATCCAACGCTTTTGATGGATTTTTCGTGGAGTGTTGGAGACAACCTCTGTGGAAGTGACCACTTCTCCATATTTCTTGAAAATATCGGCCCTCCACTTCTCGAAAAAACGCAACGATTGAAACTTCGCGCAAGGCTGATTGGACTACGTTTCAATCTCTTTGCGAGGAATAATTAAAGCCTTCCGTTTTCGAGGATGTCGAAGACGCAAATGCTCTTTTTACCAAAACTCTTCACGATATAGCAGATCAAAATATTCCAAAACCTCGGCAAATCCAAAAACCTCGGCAAATCCAAAAACCTCGGCAAATCCTAAACGCCCACATAAACCATGGTACGACGATGACTGCAAAAAGGCAGTCAGCGATCGTAAAGCTGCATTAAATAATTTTAACTTGCGGCCAACTCAAACAAATTTAGATAACTTTAGACTTTTTCGTGCGAAAGCCCGTCATACTATTAAGGATAGCAAGAGGAAATCCTGGAGAACTTACGTCTCTAGGCTGAATTATCGCTCATCTCTTAAGAAGACATAGGACATGGTCCGGAAATAAGTGGTAAAGGTAATTCTAGTACTGTAAATCATCTTAAAACAGATAATGGAGATATAACATCTGTCAAAGATATTACAAACACTTTGGCAGAAACTTTTTCAAAAAATTCTTCTGAAGAAAATTGTCAACCAAATTTTCTGAAAAATAAGAAACAAAAAGAACAGAAGAAGCTGAACTTCAAGTCGAAAAACTTGGAAAAATACAATAAACTATTCACTCTCAAAGAACTTCGAGAGTCCCTTAAAAAGGCTCATGATACATCAGCTGGTCCTGATGATATCCATTATCAATTACTAAAACATTTACCTGAATCCTGTCTCTCTACCCTTCTTGATATATTTAATAAAGTTTGGGTGACGGGAATCTTCCCCGATTCTTGGCGGGAAGCAATCGTTATTCCAGTCCCCAAACCTGGAAAGGATCAAACGGACCCAATAAATTATCGCCCAATCGCTTTAACGAGTTGTATATGTAAAACCATGGAACGAATGATTAATGAGAGACTCGTTTGGTACCTGGAGTCCAACAAACTGATAACAAAGTATCAAAGTGGATTCCGGCGCCAACGAGGCACAACAGACAATCTCTTACGATTTGAATCGTTTATTAGGGAAGCTTTCATAAAAAAAGAACATTTAGTCGCTGTATTTTTTGACTTGGAGAAAGCTTATGATACTGCATGGAAGTACGGTATTATGAATGATCTACATGACATTGGTCTTAGAGGCCGATTACCCCTTTTTATAGAGAAATTCTTAGATGATAGACAGTTTCGTGTCCGAATGGGTTCAACCCTCTCTGATATTCATGAACAGGAGATGGGTGTTCCACAGGGCAGCATACTCTCTGTCACACTTTTTAATATAAAGATTAACAGTAGAGTAAAATGCATCAATCCAGGTGTGGATTGTTCGCTATATGTTGACGACTTTGTTATATGTTATCGTGCAAAAAACATGAATACTATCGAGAGACAATTACAACAATGTCTCAATAAACTTCAGACCTGGTCTGATGAAAATGGTTTTAAATTTTCTAAATTCTAAATCTAAAACTAATTGTATGCACTTTTGTCAACTTCGTAAACATCATGAAGACCCTCATCTAACACTGGATGGGTCACCAATACCAGTAGTGGATGAGACAAAATTCCTTGGTCTTATTTTCGACCGTAAATTAACGTTTATACCACACCTTAAATACTTGAAGGCCAAATGCCTTAAAGCTCTTAACTTACTTAAAGTTGTTCAAACACTAATTGGGGAGCAGATGGAAAAGTCCTCTTGCGACTTTACAGATCTCTTATCAGATCCAAGCTGGACTACGGCTCAATAGTATATGGATCGACTCGCAAGTCGTACTTGCAGATGCTCGACCCTATACATAATCAAGGATTACGACTCGCCTTAGGTGCCTTTCGTACATCACCGTCTATATGTTGAAGCCAATGAACCATCACTGTCTCATAGACGAGACAAATTAGCTCTTCAATACGCCATTAAATTAAATTAAAGTCTAACCCTTCAAACCCAACTTTCGATAATGTTTTTAATCCTAGTTGTGAACCTCTTTTTGATCGAAAACCGAAGGCCATTCGACCATTTGGTCTTCGTATTAAACCAAAATTAAGAGACACTGAAATCGACCTAAATTTGATTTCCAAGTACAAAGTACCACAAATTCCACCGTGGACTTTGGAAACTCCAACAATTATTTTTGATCTTTGTAATAATAACAAATCCAGTACAGACCCTACTGTCTTTCAAAGCAAATTTAATGAAATTATATCGAAATACAGTGACTTTCAACATATCTACACAAATGGCTCTAAAGATAGAGATAAGGTAGCTGCAGCAGCTGTTCACAAACACAGCATAAAGAGCCGCCTGCCTGACAAGGCCTCGATCTTTTCAGCTGAACTTGCCTTAAATTATATTCAGAAATCTCATGATGACCATTTAATAATCTTTTCTGATTCCCTTTCATCTCTTCAAGCACTGGGTAATATGAAACATGATAACCCAGTTGTGCTTCAACTTTTAGAAAAGTACAATTCTCTTATAATTGATAATGTTATTATTTTCTGCTGGCTTCCAAGCCATGTAGGAATACGTGGTAATGATAGAGCTGATAGTGCTTTCTCTTATAATTGATAATGTTATTATTTTCTGCTGGCTTCCAAGCCATGTAGGAATACGTGGTAATGATAGAGCTGATAGTGCTACTAAGGCAGCATTAGATTTACATATATCTAATACCAAATTACCTTATACTGATTTTAAAAGTTGTATTAACACATATATTCGTAACTCTTGGCAAACCGCTTGGGATTTGTCAGTTAACAATAAACTCCATTCAATTAAACCGTTACTCGGAGAATTGCGTCAAAGGTACTACAATGTTAATACTATGAAAGAGTTATTTGATACAGTAGATTTTAGTCTTGTTTTATATTTCCTGAAAGAGATCAGACTATATAAATCATTGTAATGTGTTCTTATATATATATATATACTTGTTTATATACCCGTTGACGGGCATTCGTTGATTTACATACATAGTTTATATTACACCTTATCATCCCTTATTTTTTAATAGTTTTATCTTTATATATTTACATTAATTTTTTAATTAATACGTCATTTCTTCATTTTTCATCAATTTTTGCGCACAATATGACCTATTTATGTGTCGACGTGCCGTAAAACACCATTCATTCATTTGTGTATTCGCTTGTTTTTTTAGATAATTGTATATATATTAAACATATTTTAAAAGTTGCATTAAACTTATGTAAATGCATTCACCGTCATAGATTCTTTCCTGAGTTAGCCCAACCACTAAGGTCATCATGTGACACTGATACATTCTTGTGCCTGATACATTCTTAAACCTGATCCATTTAAAATGGCCGAAGTGTGTCATTATGTTTATGCAGGGCTTTATATGAAGGGACTGGTCTCCCACTTAGATGTGTCTGCATTCGGTGCAATGAAAGTACGGTTAGCAGCTCAAGTTATGTCTTCCACTGTCGCAAATGCTCTTAAATCTCAATATGGAGAATACGTCAGCGAAACAGTTAAATTTATAGGGCATGTCAACAAATTCTTTGACTGTCTTAACGCTCGCCATTTGGGAGAGGCAAACAGATCCAGGAATGAAAACGTGGCTCCATACAGATCTGAGGAGGATCCAAGGCTAAACTACCTATTACAGGAATTCCTAGGATACTTCCAGGACTGGAAAGACAGCGTGGAGAGAAGACCTGGGCAATTTACAAAGACTGAAAAAAATGGGATGATGCTCAGTTATCAGACATTGGAAGGGTTAGAAATAACGATCAACTCTGTGGTAAGCTGCATCAAGTTCTGCTTAGGAAAAGGGGATGCTGTTTGTATTAAGCGAAAAATTTAACCAGGATCCAATTGAGCATAGATCCAGCAATGGCAGCAATACAAATCCTAATTTGAACGACTTCAATAATGCCATGGTTCAAATACGAACAGTTAGTGGACAGGCAATTGCACCATTTCGTGGTAATACTAGGAGACGCATACAACTTCCAGCTGTAGACAATACACCGCTGCCAAGGCCAAGCGAAGACGTGATATAAACTAGTATTTTTCCACAGCATGCCTGGTAGTGTTAATATTCGCAGGGATTTAGATCCTCTCCAGCTACCCTAGCCAATATGTAATAACTGGTAATTTATAGCAGTGTGCCTAAAATGTCAATATTCTCATGGATTTAGACCCCCGTAGCCCCAAAGGCTAAGTGAAGATGTGATGACTAGTGTATTTGATGGCAGCTTCCCTAGAATATTGTCAATGTTATCATGGATTTAGACCCCTATGAACCTGGATTTAGACACCTATGGTCCCCATAGCCCCCAAGGCTACGTGTAGTAAAGGATTTAGACCTCCTATGACCCCCGTAGCCACAAAACTTCCCAAGAGTAGTTTCAATATTATCATGGAATTAGACCTCTATGGTCAATATTCTCATGGATTTAGACCCCCTATGGTCCCCGTAGCCCCGAAGGCTAAGTGAATGTGTGATGACTAGTGTATTTGATAGCAGCTTCCCTAGAATAGTGTCAATATTCTCATGGATTTAGAGCCCCTATGGGCCCCCGTAGCCACAAAGGCTAAGTGAAGATGTGATGACTGGTGTATTTGATAGTAGATTGCCTACAGTTGTCTCTTCATGTATATTATCAATTATTTAGACCCCATTTAGAGCCAGTGCTATGCAAAAAAAGTGTTGACTAGTACGTTTCAGCAGCGTGACTAAAATGGTGCATTTAGCCCAGTCTAGTCACCCTGGTACACACAAACAAACCAAAATTGAAAGTATATGTTGTGTTTATTGTTTACAGTGTACATATATATATATATGGAGTTAACACGTCAGAAGAATCATTTATTTCTTCAGAAAATGATTTTGTTGTATTTAAATTCAAAATGCTTACACTGTTTTTCTCAATACATGTATCTCAGGAAATGAATATTGATTTTTACTGTAAATCACTGTTTTCCTCAATACCTTGAACACAAATTCCTACCATTCCAACTCATGTCTCAACTTTTCTTGACCTAACTAGACATTATTTGTAGGAGTGCAACAATCTCCAAACAAGATTTTAAATAAATCGGTCAAATCATACATGTATACAATCGTACATGTATATCAACATTTTTTGCAAGTAGGTTATTTTTCAAAATGTTGTCTGATAACAAATGTCATGTATACTGAATCAAAACAAAAAAATGCATATTTTAAATCTACCTGATCACCAATATTACATTGCTGTAAACTTTTACATCATAAACAACTTTATGTTTGAGAAGAGGTTCAAAGGTTGACATTCATGAGCATCCAGAAAACCATCCATTTCCAAGATGACTGTTATCTGGTGTTATTAATGCATACATTTATTATAACTTTAAACTTGTTTTGCTAAATGTGTCATTACATTTTGAATATTTTGAAACTATAGACTTGTCCGCACACTTTCTTTTTTGACGAGTATAAACATTTATATGCAATTTGTCTTGAAAGAACTGGAGGCGATGTGGAATCATTATGGGTCTCGATTCAAATATTAATCAAACCATCATAATGTTTTTTATAGCTGACTATTCCATATTTTAAATTATGAGCACTTAATTAGGCCCTTTTAGCAATATAAACCCCAGTTAATTAATATTTATTATTGAGCAATATTAGGGTATATAAAATAATCAAACCGAAGGTAGCAAGCTGCTTAAGTTAATGAATACGTCTATTTCATAGGAAACAGAAGCACCTAATGAGATTTTTCATTTGTGATCGCCTCCAATCCCTTTAAATAAGAAATTAGCATTGATCTAAAATTGAAAGAACAAAGTTTAAGTTCGCCAGTGTGCCAGTGTGTGATCACCAATAATCTCAAACTCAAAACTTGAATATAATTTTAGCAGTAATTTTGTTCGATGATTTTGCATAAATCACCAATCTTTCAGGATACTGATAGTCCTGATAGTTGTTTGTCTTTAATTGTAGAAAGTAATTCCATGATCATATGATTTTAAAAATTATGAGATCGGAAATAAGTTTGTTGGTGAACATTTGGTCTGTACATAATTTTGAAACCATTGAGCTGCTTGCTGGTTGTCCTGTGCACTTGTTGTTCGACTTACGTAAATTTCCATGAACACAGACACACAATTTGACTAGCTTTTACATGTACCAGTATATAGAATTTAGTTTTGATTTGATTTGTCTTTCATTACTTTGCGCATGGATTTGGTAGATTCTGTTGAGGCAGACAGCATCGCATACTTCGTTTTCCTTGCTGCAGAAGGACCGAGCACATTCAAAAAAATTGTTACACACTGTTCAGTTATGTATGAGGAAAGTGTGCCATTTATGATCTTCTCTGCATAGAACTTGACCATGTGGTCCTCCATGATAATTTCCTTGATGGCAACATATGCAGCTGGACCAACATGTTTTTCATCGACAACATTCCTAACACAAAGCTCACATGACCGTACAAACAGAAAGAAGTTATCACTTGGCACTTTCAGACCTCCACGATTAACTAATTGAGTCCACTCTGCAAACTTGTTCACAAATGTTTTTTCAGAGTCATTCTCATTTTTTAAGAAACTTTTCATAATTTCTTGACAGTTAGAGAGTTTTTTCATTAGCCTTTTTTGAAGAGTTGCCAGGATGTATCCACTTATATAGAAAATAACTGACTGGTCTGCACTTGTCAGTGACTCTGCTTTCGCCTTAGTACATGCAGCCTGTTCGTAGACTTGAGCCCTGTTTTTGATCAGGTCTTCCATTATTTGTCTATTTAAGACGGCTACAAATTGCCGAATTGGAAGCTTCTCTGTGCTAGTGAGTGTCAGGTTATTTAATATGTCAACCAATTTGTCTGTGATTTTATCATCATAAACAATATCATAAAACTGTTCAAATAGAGCTTCATTTGTATTTCTGTCCGTCTTGGCTGCAGTACTGAACATTTTGAAGTAGAGTGGTTCTAGTACTTCCGAAACTTTTGTTTGTGCCTCCTTACTTTCAATCACTTGATTAGCTATCAAAATTATGCCTTTACCATGCACAGAGGACTTAAGGTTCCTGAATTTGTTGTCGGATATTTTTTTTAGTGAGGTAGGAAATGCTTGACAAAATATACTCTCAAAGCTGGAGTGCTCAAGTTTGAAGGCATCTTTTCTTTTGGTTGGTTGACTGGCATCTTTTCTATACTGTGAAGCTGAAGATAGATATTGTATAGATACTAATAAGCCCGGTGCATTTATAAGACACAAGAGTGTTACAAGAGAGACCCCTCTAGACTAGTAGTGTATGTTAATATATTTGAAGTTGTACTCTAAACAATTGTAATAGAGGTAGTTTATTAGTAGATATAGTATTTATATTTCAGAAAGAAAAAAAACTTGTTAATTTTTGTAAAAATTGTATTCATTAGATCATATGATAAACCTTTTAATAAGTTCAGAATTATTTTGCTTTTAATAATCAATATTTGTGTTGTGATGAATAAATTGCTTTCAAATTTGCCTCACATAACTATTAAAGTGACTGGAGACTACAAATAGATGCTACTTGGATGAGCGACTGGTGTCAATCCAAATATAAATCAAAACCCTCATAATGTGCAAAGTTTCATATTGTTATGACCATGTTGAGAAGTCGGTGCTAATCAGTACACATCAGATCTGATCTAGATTGTTATCTGATTTAAAAAATAAAGGTTTCAGTAGAGTTTCTAACTTGCCTATTAATATTTATATTGTAAGTACTTTTTAGACATGTCAAGATTAGCACCGGCTGCTCAATTATTACTATGTATATATGCGTTTGATAATCTGAGGAAATGATGTGATAACTAAAGTAATTACACAGATCTATATTCACATTTCTTGTTTTTGGAATGAATAAACATGTACATGTGCAAAAAGTGTAATTCTTTATATGTCACTTTTTCTTATTATTCAAGTTAATGTATGTTTAAAGCAATCAATAACATACCTTTTTTTATATGGCAAAACATTAAAGAGGCAGCAATTAATTAGATAAAAAGGTTAATGCCTGTATGGCAGTTTTGTAACATTATATAATTATTTGTGTAAAAAGTTCATTTCAATAGTAATCACATTGAACAATTTATGTATATGCATACTTTATATGTGTTTGAAACAAATAAATTTTAGTTCTATATTATATTATTAGTTTTTGATTACATCCCCAGTCTAGCAAGTTTCTAAATAGAATCATTTAGAAAAGTTACATCGAGTCTTAAAGGGACACAGGGCAATCTTGATTTTTTAAAAACTCACTGAGTCGGTTAGTTTTTCTGGTAACTTCCATTTGTTCAATCATTAATATTAATTCTTAGAAAAGTTCAAAGCAAATTGTTTTTACATATTATTGACTTTTGATAATATTGCACCAATAATATATTTAAAAAATGTGTAGAATAATCAAGGAAATAGAATTTTCAATTTTCGATTTTTTATTTAAATATATGCAAGTAGTTTTAAAGTCAAAATGATACAGGATTATTAAATCGCTATACTAATTGTAATGCATGATATAAAACTCAAGACTGCCATGTGTCCCTTTAAGTCGAAAAGTAGAAGCTCAGTCTTCTTTAAAGGGTGTACGGACAAAATCCCCTCCCCCACAGACGCCCATCTACTCTTATCTGTAGTCTACCGTTAAAAGCAAAGTATATGTAGTTACAGGTACTATATGTGCAGGGGTGAACATGGCGTAGATTAATTCCGGATTGTTCAACTAATACCATCTGATGCAGGTGTAACATAGTGCACTTATATATACCTGAATATACTGAAAGGAAGGAAAAAACGCGACACGGGAATTTCTAATATGTATTGTATATAATGCACACTTAATTTCATATATATTCCAAGAAAACCCAAGATGGTTTGTACAAACAAATTGTAGAGAAAGGACGCAACTATGATGTTGTAGACGTTTTAATCACAGTACAAGAAATTCATAAATGTTGAAGTTCCTCTTTAAAAAATTGAGCCAGTTCAGTACTGTATTTAACGTAAAGAGTTTGCAACATGTTGCATCCCAAGTTTGCGCCAAACGCGTTATCTGTCAATAATGAAACTGCAGGAATACTATTTGCTGTGTTACAAGTTGTTTTAGTCTTTTTTCCCGAAAGTAAAGATCTTACATAGCCATGTACCATGCGATTAACAGCAGCATATTGTACATACAATATATAGCGGAAATTCTCGTGGCGCGTTTCTTTTTTCTTTCAGTATATTTCAAGGTGTAATTCAGTGGTAAAACTCCAAACCAATTAAACAAAACATGTTCTATGGCTCCTTACAATTATGTAGGTTTAAAACTGGAATCTGCTTTACATTGTCCGGACTAGTAAAAACAACAACAACGTACCTCGCACGTCCTGCTTTCCGTGTTTTGATCTTAGATGTCCCCTTATTCCAGAAATTGAAGCATAACGTTTGTCGCATTCATCGCACATATAAGTTTTTGGTTTAGGTGGTTTTGAAGCACCTTTAAGCAAAGTGGGTTGTTTTATAGAACATGAACTGACAGTTGCCACATCATCGTCCGACATTTCAAATTCACTCGCGGTAAACTCGCCTAACAACATATCCAGATCTAGATCATCAAAATTAACAAAATCGCTTTTCCCGTATGCCATATTTGAATGCGAACACACATACATGTGAACGAGCAACTTTGAAATGAGAGCATTTGACAATAACTGCATTTCGATTTTGTCAACAATTTTAGCTGATTAAAAGACAATGACTTTAAAACCGAGAAGAAAACAAGCAATAATAATGTGTTGTTAGAAATATCATTAATTACCACGTTTGCCGGTCTTACTTCTTTTATTGATAAATGTTATGCCAATAGAATACATTAATCACAAGATTCTTAATTGTTCACACAATGTAATCGAGGTTTTAACAGTTGTTGTTAACAAACATCTATAGAAAAAAATAGATAAATAAGTTTGCTCACTTACATCATTTAAATCATTTAAATATACTGTATTGTTATCCCCATAAACATTATTTAGACAACAAATGAACCGCCTCTCGTCCATTTTAACCTTTGAAGAAATTGTTTGAAATTACAAATCAATAGAAATGTTATTTATTTGGCTTTCTAACCATGCATCTTATTTAAATATGTATTAAATAATAAACTTTAAGAAAAGTTTGATGACCAGACCAATAAACACACGGTGATGTGCGAAATCACTTTAAAAAAAGAAAAAAAGCGATATATTTCAGTTCCAACTCGAGATGTTGTCTATTTATTTAACCGTAATTTGGAATAAAATTACGACATTAAAAAGGTTATTTATTTGGCTTTCTAATCGTGCATCTTATTTAAATATGTATTAAACAATAAATGTTTGATGACCAAACCAATAAACACACGGTGATATGCGAAAACACTTTAAGAAAAGAAAAAAAGCGATATATTTCAGTTCCAACTCGAGATGTTGCCTATTTATTTAACCGTTATTTGGAATAAAATTACAACATTAAAAAGGTTATTTATTTGGCTTTCTAATCGTGCATCTTATTTAAATATGTATTAAACAATAAATGTTTGATGACCAAACCAATAAACACACGGTGATATGCGAAAACACTTTAAGAAAAGAAAAAAAGCGATATATTTCAGTTCCAACTCGAGATGTTGCCTATTTATTTAACCGTTATTTGGAATAAAATTACACCATTAAAAAGGCTATTTATTTGGCTTTCTAATCGCGCATCTTATTTAAATATGTATTAACAAATAAATGTTTGATGACCAAACCAATAAACATACGGTGATATGCGAAAACACTTGAAGAAACGAAAAAATGCGATATATTTCAGTTCCAACTCGAGATTTTGCCTATTTATTTAACAGTTATTTGGAATAAAATTACACCATTAGAAAGGTTATTTATATGGCTTTCTGGCAATATAAAATATATAATAATTTAGTAAAACATGGATACATCATGTCCGTTTGCAATGTAGATGGGTGGTACGTACATTGAGGCCTCTCGCATACCGCCACGATAAGCCATGATAAGCGTAGTAAAAAATCGATAAATGTAGCGCATAATCAATAAACTTACCTTGACGACAAGTGTTTCAGTTGAAAACAGCTTTTGTACTGTCGTGTCATATCCCTTCATATAAAGCCCTGGTTTAGGTGTCCGTTTATACGTAGCTTTGTTTTGTTCAAATGATCTACAAACGTTAATTTATCAGATGAAGTTTTGATTTTTCCTTTAGTATAATTCTGATATAATCGAACAGAGAACTATACGAGACTAGGTTTTTAGGTACCGTTTTCATGGAAGATGGCATTTGTTCTTCTTTACAACCAATCCCCACCAGGATGAGTCGAGTTGTGTATACTGTACTACCGATACTATTCACTGTCTCTAAACGATTATAAAAATAGAACGGTGTGAAAATATACGGCCACTGATTCCATGCTTAAACAGATACACATTGACATTTTTAAACCATTAGTTATAATACGCTCCGCGTCATTCTCGCACTCGATCGATACTAGTATCATCTCTCGTATTAGACGCTTGGAATTAGGGGGGAGGGAGGGGGAAGTCCGGTCTGGTCATTTGCATATATATATACTGACAGGGAAAAAAACGCGACATGGGAATTTCCGCTGTAGCACGAGATACGTCAGCTCCATTTTTATCGTCAGTGCGCATGCGTCTTGGTTTGTTTGCTTCCGGTATGAGAGCTGTCAGGCCGAGCCACGGCTGAAAACGATTCTTTAATCAAATTAATTATATTTGTACATACTGTGTGTCAACATAATATCTTTGAATGTTCTTAAATAAATTAAAATCAAGTGAAGTCAGAAAATTTGATAAATGCCTACGGATGATCTTTTAAAAATGTGTTTTTGTGTGTTTATTCATGATAGGCGTTCGTGCTCGCTAATAATATTATGTAATAAGTCACCAGGGGCGAATACAGGATAATTTTGAGATTGGGGGAGGGCGGGGAGCGCACCTTTTAAATAATAACTGACAACCTTAAAAAGCACGTTCCCCCACCCTCCCCAATACATTTTCAGTTTTAAAGTGGGTGGGGTGTGATTTCTAAAAACAACCTGTTGATACTAAATATAAAAAAAGCTTTTTATAGCTTTTAGGTATTTGTGAAAGGCACGCAAGTTGTGCCCAAGCTGAATCCACTCCTAAGCCACTGGAAGCTTATGATTATCTGTAGGCCAGATAGCTAGAAATTATAATAATGTCATAAATCTGCACTCGACAGACTGCACAGTCTTACTACAGAGACCACATGCTGCCGGTATCTAGTCATTTCGTAACCTTACCTTTTCGTAACCGTACAATCTTGGTTGAATCACAACCTGACTTCTATGGTGATGTGATTTATAAACTTCGTAAGATTCTAGGTCATGATCACTTTCATACTATCTATGTTAAACTTGTTAAAAAGTTTATCAAAAGAGGTTATGACCCTAATGACCCTATCATTTTGCAACGTACTGCATGCTTGGTGGTGGACCCTTTTACAGTTCGCCACTATGCTTTCCTCTTTAATTGTACGATGACCGGACAGGCTGTGGACCCTATGATGACGCCTACCGAAAGCCCATTGGGACGGTGGCGTTTGATGTTTGTCCATGATCTTTCTTGTCGTGCCCTTAATGGTTTATTCTCTTACTGCTCTAGCTTCTGCAAAGTCATTGAGTACCTCCATTGTGGCTTTCTAGGCTATTGTTTTTTTTGTATTATATTTACACGAGCATATTTGTGTTTTACTTATATTGCCTATTGATGCTGCCTTATTGGTTAGAGATTAGATCATGGCGGGGATTTCTTTATTTACACTGTCCTGTTTTAATGGGATGACAGTAGGGTAAGTGTGAGGTTTGGTTCACCCTAGAACCGGTTTAAACCCCCCAGTGGCCTACGTTGCCACTGACCGTTCCAAGGCGGTAGCCCTATTGTCAACCCTTTTGTGTGTGTGATGTCGTTTGCATTTATTATTGCTTTTGCCTTCTTGTTTGTCTGTTTGCGTGTTTGTTTCTGTGTTTTGTGGTTTACTGTCCTCCTTGAATGCTATTTTCCCTGTCCGATCTTTTTATATTTCTTTCAACACGCATTAACTAAATGTGAAAGGGGTGTAAGAATCCTCAAATAAAAATGGTACATTCACAATAGCCTAATTAGATATTAAAAGTTGCCCTATCAAAATGAAAATATTCTGTATCTGGTTAAATTATTTAATTTTATTGTGGTACATCAGGCCTTGGGACTTATTATATTTAAAATAAATAAAAAGCTATTAAATTACCAATTTAAAACGAGAAATGGTTTAAAGATATAGAACATTAACCGTTTCAGATAAATAAAGCGCATTACATTACATAAGTCTTAATAGGCTATAGAGGACCAAAGTTACAAGCAGGTGTCCTATGAATTATCTGCGCAGTATCTACAAATGACGCTTACATTGCAATGCAGTCATGATTGTTTAACCACCAAGTTTAATATAGCTAAGTGTGGCATGTAACTATGTGTTCCGCGTAATTTCTGTTGGAGATATAGATAGAGCTCATTTAGTTTATTTTTCTCAATTTTATAAATAAAGTAGTTTTAAATTTTAAAAAAATCAATAAAAAAATCTTTACTCTTTAATCTATGATGAAAATTCCCTGCATAATTTAAAACCAGTATCTGAGCATATACTGTATACCATCCCATTCCCACACCCATATGCACACCAGGCCCCCTTCTACCCCTACCCTACTTTTAGTCATTTGTATTGATACTGCCCTGGTATAGAGAGTTCATTGGCCAACAATCCCATTATATAATTATAGAGTGTGAATCTGAAATATTAGATCATGATCACAAGCATTTGTAAGCATTAACTTCAGCATGCCTGCTGGAATTGCCCCATGGGGTGATAATTAGTCCCTCTTTGAACCCTTAGATACAGGTTATCATATTTGAACAGGCAAAACTACCAGAATGGTAGCTTATTCCTAGGATGGTATTATTGTATTAGTTAAAGAGCATTTTTTGACATGTGTTATGTGTGGGTTTTAAAATCTTATGCAAGTAAAATGGCAAGGTTTTGTAAAGGATACCTAACATTTTTGGCCACAAATGCCCAGAAAACTTCGGGACAAAGTCACTTTCTATTATCTTGACCGAGAGGGGACCGACCGGGAGGACATTATTCTAATGTTCAAGGCCCAAAATATGGGTTAACATGCACAAACATGTATTATACTTCATTTTGAAATTATTCAACATATTGAACTGTTACATCCAAACGATTGCATCTGATGACAAATTGTAACTCTCAATCAATAACCCAAACACTAGTAACAAGAGCATCAAGAATTGCAGGGCAATCCATAGTCCCCGACCAGCCCAGACAAACATTTTTCAGACATTTTTTATGATGGAGGTCAAAGGTCAAGGTCACAGTGACCTTATTTTGGTACGCGACACACCGCTATTCCAAGATGAATTCACATACCAAGTTTGGTGTCTCTAAGTGTTAGTTTTGAAAATACGGTCCGGACAAGCATTTTCTATGACGGAGGTCACAGGTCAAGGTCACAATGACCTTATTTTGGTACTCGACACACCGCTATCCCAAGATGTATTCACATACCAAGTTTGGTATCTCTAAGTGTTATAGTATTGAAAATACGGTCCGGATAATCATTTTCTATGACAGGTCACAGGTCAAGGTCACAATGACCTTACTTTGGTACGCGACACATCGCTATCCCAAGATGTATTCACATACCAAGTTTGGTATCTCTAAGTGTTATAGTATTGAAAATACGGTCCGGATAATCATTTTCTATGACAGGTCACAGGTCATGGTCACAATGACCTTACTTTGGTACGCGACACATCGCTATCCCAAGATGTATTCATATACCAAGTTTGGTATCTCTAAGTGTTATAGTATTGAAAATACGGTCTGGACAAGCATTTTCTATGACAGAGGTCAGAGTGACCTTATTTTGGTACGCGACACACCGCATCCCAAGATGTATCCACATCCCAAGTTTGGTATCTCTAAGTGTTATAATACGCAACACACCGCTATCCCAAGATGTATTCACATTCAAAGTTTGGTAACTCTTAAGTGTTTTAGTATTGAACATATGGTCTGGACAAGCGTTTTCTATGCATTTTCTATCACAGGTCACAGGTCAAGGACAAGGTCACAATGACCTTATTTTGGTATGCGACTCACCACTATCCCAAGATGTATTTTAATATCAAGTTTGGTATCTCTAAGTGTCATAGTATTGAAAATATGGTCCGGACAAGCATTTTCTATGACAGAGGTCAAAGGTGTAAGTGACCTTTTTTGGTGCGCGACACACCGCTATCCCAAGATGTATCCACATACCAAGTTTAGTATCTCAAAGTCTTAGGCCAAATAAAATTATACCTGTGTTTACTGTAACATTGCTGGAAAAAAATAGGGTAGGTAGGTAGGCATTTATTTTTATTTTTTTTTGGCGAAGTTACATTTAAGGTGGCGCTGAGCTTTGATGAATGGGAAAATGTGGTATTTTAAAAACTACAATAGATAACAATATGAAATTGTGTATGTTTTATTTTTCCCGAAAGGCCTGGTAACAACTGGCTCTTTTCCCAAACACTTGGTAAAACAGTTTTAAATATTTTCCGCAAGTCCGAAAGAGGATCAGCTCCAACAGCAGCACAAGGAGTACATGAGTCGGCTGGGATCAGTCCAGCTCCATACAGTGTGATCTCCAGTGGGGCCTGACATGTTATGAGTGACTTGACTTCCATGCTCTTCCTGAATGTATGACCGTCAGGAAAGATGGGGGATCCACAGGTGTAGTCAAATTCTGTGGTTGACATAACCAAGAGCAGTTCTTGTCTCCCAGACAGCTGAAAAAATATTCAAAGTTATAATGTCAAATGTTAGTTGACCATTTGAATAGTTTTATAAAAGTGTTGACTTACATGTATATTACTTCTCTAACATCAAAAAGTAATAAATATTTATAAATTTCTCATGTTAGTTCTTATGAGGTTGAGTTCAGAAAATTATTATGGAATATATAAGAAAATATATTCTTCAAGAAGTTATAATGCAGTAGTAGTCGATACCAATGCTTATTGCTGAGAAGCAAGTAAAAATATGCACATTAATGATTACTATTTTAGAAACAAACTTAAGACAGGTGGCCTGGAACTCTAGGCATTTACCGACCTGTTTGTGGTACTTGTCAAACAATTCAACAATCAATTCTTTATGGAGAATAATGGTGTTTTATAGCACGTCCACACATAAATAGGTCATATTGTGCGCAAAAACTGATGAAAAATGAAGAAATGAAGTATTAATTAAAAATTAATGTAAATATATAAAGATAAAACTATTAAAAAATAAGGGATGATATGGTAATAATATAAACTAAATATGTAAATCAACAAATGCCGGTCAACGGTATATAAACAAGTAAATATATATATATAAGAACACATTATAATTATTTGTATAGTCTGATCTCCTCTAGGAAATCTAAAACAAGACTAAAATCTATAGTATCAAATAACTCTTTCATAGTAATAACATTGTATACCTTTGACGCATAGGATCAAAGTCTATTTAGGTGGTAGTTATGGTCGGAGGCGGGTGTGTTACCTTAGAAAAGGTCATGACGACACTTCAAAAAGAAATATAAAGAGATCGGACAGGGAAAGCAGCATTCAAGGAGGACAGTCAACCACAAAACACAGAAACAAACATGCAAACAGACAAACAAGAAGGCAAAAGTAATAATAAAAGCAAACATCACAAACACAAAAGGGTTGACAATAGGGCTACCGCATTGGAACGGATAGTGGCAAAGTAGGCCACCGGGGTTTTAAACCGGTTTTAGGGTGCACCAAACCTAACACTTACCCTACTGTCATCCCATTAAAACAGGACAGTGTAAATAAAGAAATCCCCGCCATGATCTAATCTCTAACCAACAAATCCCTTATTTGTTATATATTTACATACATTTTTAAATAATCCTTCATTTCTTCATCTTTCATCACTTTTTTCGCACAATATGACCTATTTATGTGTCGACGTGCCGTTAAACGCCATTCAATCATTCATTCTTCCGGAGTGTAGGTCTGAGATATGCATATTGTATGTATCCTTCGAATTAGAAGAATTCTTCACATTGTACTATCTATGGTTGAGTGTTTTGGTAATAGTTCGCAAAAAGCAATAATATCATAATAATTGAAATCTAATAATGTTAAGAACTCTTTTGTTTTTCTTTAGTTAAACCGTCCACCTTTTTGGTCTCCATATTAGAGTTAGATTTATTAAAGTTGACTGTCCTCCTTGAATGCTACTTTCCGATCTTTTTATATTTCTTTATTAAAAACTCTTCCATTATTTGGAATAAGACTGTTGTCTTACTGGCTATCCTCACTGATGGTTGTGCATGAAAAATCATTTTCTGTGTCTGACGGTTTTTGTGAGTGTCATGGTAAATCTCGAGCATCCTCAGTTGTCTGTGGTGTAAACAAAAAAAGCTATAACAGGCAGCCCAACAGTAATGGAGGGTTTGCTCATTTCTAATTCGTAATACTGTTCCTCTACCCTCAGACAAATGAGTTTGTTGAATCTCAATTCATTCACACACATAAAGGCTGTATGTCTACCTTGAGAAAACTGCCCGTCAAACGATTTAAGCTTACCCATGGATACACTCTCAACACCGCAATTGCACACCGTTTTATTATTTTAGCTAAGACTGCCCCCCAGTCGGTGGTGGGGTGATAAGAATCAACCAACTGCTCGTTATTTAGCAGAGGGGTAGGACCCCCCCCCCCCCCACCCCACTACCACCACCCACGAAATGTAAACCACCTGTTGACCGTGGGTGGCGAGTTATCTCCATGTTACAAAACACCACTTTAATCCGGACTTCAACTAGACGGGCGATCTGATCAATCGGTTTGTCACGCCACCTATACGGGATCCTAGCTTCTTGTTTAATTCAAATCTCTCTCAACCCCTCTCGTTTAATATAGTGTTCCCTTTTATTTTGTCCTGTTTAAACATAATGTACAAAGGATCCTTTATGGCGGTGGCGCTAGGGCTAATCATGTATTTCTGAACGCTATATGGCTATACTCATGCCACTTTTAAACGGAACATAAGTGTGGCTCTTCGACTTTTTAATTAAGGGCTTATGTCCGCTGGGTGTTATGGGGATCTGATGCGTTAGTTTTATATGAGTATACCCTTCATGTATTCTTGGCATTTGTCTGCCGGATATCCACAGCAAATGTCCCCTTGTATGGCTCCGAGGTGGGTGGGAAGCGTGAAGAGTGAATACCAATTCCCCATTATGGGACGAAAGAACGCACACACTACCGATATTCCATCAACTTCAGTTTCTGGTTCTAAACGTTCCAGAAATGGACCAGGACCTCAGTCAGACTCTGAGTCTGACTCGGACACTGGTATTTCATATCACTTTAGCAGAAACTTTTTCAAAAAATTCTTCTTCTGAAAATTGTCAAGCAAATTTTCTGAAAAATAAGAAACAAAAAGAACAGAAGAAGCTGAACTTCAAGTCGAAAAACTTGGAAAAATACAATAAACTGTTCACTCTCAAAGAACTTCGAGAGTCCCTTAAAAAGGCTCATGATACATCAGCTGGTCCTGATGATATCCATTATCAATTACTAAAACATTTACCTGAATCCTGTCTCTCTACCCTTCTTGATATATTTAATAAGGTTTGGGTGACGGGAAACTTCCCCGATTCTTGGCGGGATGCAATCGTTATTCCAGTCCCCAAACCTGGAAAGGATCATACGGACCCAATAAATTATCGCCCTATTGCTTTAACGAGTTGTATATGTAAAACCATGGAACGAATGATTAATGAGAGACTCGTTTGGTACCTGGAATCCAACAAGCTGATAACAAAGTATCAAAGTGGATTCCAGCGCCAACGAGGCACAACAGACAATCTCATTCGATTTGAATCATTTATTAGGGAAGCTTTCGTAAAAAAAGAACATCTAGTATAGTCGCTGTATTTTTTGACTTGGAGAAAGCTTATGATACTGCATGGAAGTACGGTATTATGAATAATCTACATGACATTGGTCTTAGAGGCCGATTACCCATTTTTATAGAGAATTTCTTAGATGATAGACAGTTTCGTGTCCGAATGGGTTCAACCCTCTCTGATATTCATGAACAGGAGATGGGTGTTCCACAGGGCAGCATACTATCTGTTACACTTTTTGATATAAAGATTAACAGTATAGTAAAGTGCATCAATCCAGGTGTGGATTGTTCGCTATATGTTGACGACTTTGTTATATGTTATCGTGCAAAAAACATGAATACTATCGAGAGACAATTACAACAATGTCTCAATAAACTTCAGACCTGGTCTGATGAAAATGGTTTTAAATTTTCTAAATCTAAAACTAATTGTATGCACTTTTGTCAACTTCGTAAACATCATGAAGACCCTCATCTAACACTGGATGGGTCACCAATACCAGTAGTGGATGAGACAAAATTCCTTGGTATTATTTTCGACCGTAAATTAACGTTTATACCACACCTTAAAAACTTGAAGGCCAAATGCCTTAAAGCTCTTAACTTACTTAAAGTTGTTGCAAACACTAATTGGGGAGCAGATCGAAAAGTCCTCTTGCGACTTTACAGATCTCTTATCAGATCCAAGCTGGACTACGGCTCAATAGTATATGGATCGACTCGCAAGTCGTACTTGCAGATGCTCGACCCTATACATAATCAAGGATTACGACTCGCCTTAGGTGCCTTTCGTACATCACCAGCCGAAAGTCTATATGTTGAAGCCAATGAACCATCACTGTCTCATAGACGAGACAAATTAGCTCTTCAATACGCCATAAAATTAAAGTCTAACCCTTCAAACCCAACTTTTGATAATGTTTTTAATCCTAGTTGTGAACCTCTTTTTGATCGAAAACGAAGGCCATTCGACCATTTGGTCTTCGTATTAAACCAAAATTAACAGTCACTGAAATCGACCTAAATTTGATTGCCAAGTACAAAGTACCACAAATTCCACCGTGGACTTTGGAAACTCCAACAATTATTTTTGATCTTTGTAATAATAACAAATCCAGTACAGACCCTACTGTCTTTCACAGCAAATTTAATGAAATTATATCGAAATACAGTGACTTTCAACATATCTACACAGATGGCTCTAAAGATGGAGATAAGGTAGCTGCAGCAGCTGTTCACAAGCACAGCATAAAGAGCCGCCTGCCTGACAAGGCCTCTATCTTTCAGCTGAACTTAAGGCAATTGAACTTGCCTTAAATTATATTCAGGAATCTGATGATGACCATTTTGTAATCTTTTCTGATTCCCTTTCATCTCTTCAAGCACTGGGTAATATGAAACATGATAACCCAGTTGTGCTTCAACTTTCAGAAAAGTACAATTCTCTTATAATTGATAATGTTATTATTTTCTGCTGGCTTCCAAGCCTTGTAGGAATACGTGGTAATGATAGAGCTGATAGTGCTGCTAAGACAGCATTATATTTACATAATCTAATACCAAATTACCTTTTACTGATTTTAAAAGTTGTATTAACACATATATTCGTAGCTCTTGGCAAACCGCTTGGGATTTGTCAGTTAACAATAAACTCCATTCAATTAAACCGTTACTCGGAGAATGGCGTTCTTCTAGTAGACCCGTTCGTCGAGAGGAAGTTATCCTAGCCCGGTGCAGGATAGGGCATACACGTTATACTCATTCATATTTATTACAAGGTGAGAAATTACCAGAATGTATACCCTGCTTTGCACCGTTAACGGTCAAACACATCTTATTGGAATGTGTAGACTTTGATCCTATGCGTCAAAGGTACTACAATGTTAATACTATGACCGAGTTATTTAATACTATTGATTTTAGTCTAGTTTTAGATTTCCTTAAGGAAGTCAGACTATATAAATCATTATAATATGTTCTTGTATATAATTACTTTTTTATATACCCGTTTTCGGGCATTTGTTGATTTACATATATACTTTGTATTACTACCATATCATCCCTTATATTTTAATATTTTTATCTTTAAATGTTTGCATTAATTTTTAAATAATCCTTCATTTCATCATCATTCAATCAGTTTTTGCGCACAATATGACCTATTTATGTGTCGACGTGCCGTAAAACACCATTCATTCATTCATTCATTATATATATTTACTTGTTTATACACCCGTTGACGGGCATTCGTTGATTCACATACATAGTTTATATTACACCTTATCATCCCTTATTTTTTAATAGTTTTATCTTTAAATATTTACATTAATTTTTAATTACAACTTCATTTCTTCATTTTTCATCAATTTTTGCGCACAATATGACCTATTTATGTGTCGACGTGCCGTAAAGCACCATTCATTCATTCATCTTTCATCGGTTTTTGCGCACAATATTACCTACACACGAGTCCTTAAAAGTACTTGAATTTGAAAAAAAAATGCAAGGCCTGGAAAGTGCTTGAAAATCTGATAAGGTACTTGAAAGTCCTTAAATTCTGAATTTTTGCTGTTCATCCCAAAAATTGCTATTGGTTTTGCGGTTTTCCTAGAATTTTGTTGCTGTTTTGGGCTTACTTAGCGCGAATATTAGTCCATTGAATTTTGTGGGATTAAAATAGGTCCTGAAAAGACATTGAAATCCTTGGAATCTGGCCTGTCAGATAAGGGTGGGAACCCTGACCTATGTATGTGCGTGGCGACGTGCCGTAAAAACAACCAATCATTCATTCATTCGTCGGGTAACATACTTGTTTAACCATGATTCAGTGATAGAGATGACTGCAGTATTAGTGTTTATGGCAATATATTTCAGTGCTGACAGTTTTGGTATACGAGATCGCGCATTAAAACGAGTCTTTTTGACTTAAACACTGGAAGTGGTCCTTGTTGGCAGTAGAAGGTAAGGTTATTGTTCTTGAAGAGGGATTGTTATAATCTAAGTCGTAGTGATCGTTTAGAAGGTTGATATTTATCTTTATATATATACATTCATTTTTATTTACTACTTCATTTCTTCATCTTTCATCAGTTTTTGCGCACAATATGATCTATTTTTGTATCGACGTGCCGTAAAACACCATTCATTCATTCATTCATTCATTCATTCATTCATTCAGAGTGAACATGTTTGGCCGGTATATGCAGGGGTCTCGTATAACACTCTCCCGCCGACTAGCCTTGTTTTCCTTCTGACTTAGTCAAAATTCAGATTTCCATTTCACTTCTCCTTTCTTGCGGAGTGTTCTTCTGTAAAAAGAAAAAAGAGAAAGAACAAGCCTCATCTTGTTTGTACCTTTCCAGAATTAGTGGTCAATTGTTTCTGTAGACGTATCGCATTGCTAGATCGGTGGCGACCCGTGTCATTGGAGAAGGGAATCCTAATGGTCGAGTGACGTGGAGATCTGGTAGTTATCTGCACGTTACAACACACCACTTTGGTCCGGAATTCAACTAGACGGGCGGTCAGATCTGATCAATCGGTTTGTCACGCCACTTATACGGGATCCTAGCTTCTTGTTTAATTCACATCTCTCTCAATCTCTCTCGTTTAATATCTTACTCCCCTTTTATTTTGTCCTCTTTCAACATAATGTAGAAAGATCCTTTATAGCGGTGGCGCTAGGGCTAATCATGTATTTCTGAACGCTATATGACTATGCGGCTCTTCGACTTTTTAGTTAAAGGGTTATGTCCGCTAGTGGGTATGGTGGTCTGATAAAGATCGGCTGCTGGTGGAAGAAGGTAGGTTGCTGTTAGATGAAGGTATGTTGTTGGAAGCTTAAGGTAGGCTGCTGGTAGGGGGAATGTAGACTGTCGGTAGTGAGGGTAGGCTGTTAATAGATTACGTGTCGACTGCTGATAGAGGTTTTCCAGCCAATCCATGTTGGTGTTTACATCCAATCCTGTCGAGATGACAATTTGTCGTTATAGCAGCCATTATCAAACTAGAGAGCTTTATAATTAACAATGTCCCTCTTGGCATGAAAGAAGATATGCGGCGTACCTCCCAGCTCCACAATCTTCGGGATAACATTGGCCTTCAGGCGGCTGGCGTTTAGAAATCTCCCTTTTGTCCATATGGACGGATGACACTCGCAGTGCCGCACACTGTCCATCCAATACTTTTTCTCATGGTGTGATAACTGAAACACGTAGCAGTTCTGAGAGGTGTCGCCATACCTATTGTATGCAGCTAAGTCTTCCTAGTCGTTGAGAATCTGACCATGGTAGTCACATATCAGTTCACCCTTCTCGATCGACGAAATTGCCACTGCCATCTTTCCTTCTTCTCCATTACTGTGATACTAATCAGTGGCCATATCTGCTTCTCCACTTGTTTCCGCCTCTCCTCTTGTAATGCTTGCTCTGCAAGCGGCGCACAGCGTTCACTGGACACTTTTCGATTCTTCCAACAATGCACGATGTACTATCCTCGTTCATGAAGGAAGTCGACCAACGGCTTTTCGGAATTCAGAAGAGACCATAAACACCTGTTCGATGTAAGGAGCGCTGATACGCAACTTGACCGTTAAAGCTCTTGGCGCTCTTGTCCGTGGCGTCTATTCGAAGCAGCGGAAAATCCTTCACTAGTTTGTAAAAGTCAGCTCTTATAAGAAGAGTACTATCGGCCGCGATAACACAAGCGTCCTTCATTAGTTGTTTCATCCGTTCTTCATGGCTCGGCATGGTTGCAGTTCCAGATGAAGAGGACGAGCTACCGCTAGACCCATGTCCATGTGAAGACGAGTACGACACATAACTCTCTGTCGGCGATGGGCCGCGGGGAAGAATATGGTTTTCATCAGTTTCCCAGCGAGACGAGGTAGCGGGGACGTCGGTTCTAGTTGTCTGGGCATAGGCATCGGGGAGGCACATTCCAATAAGTTTGTGGACATTGAAACTCTTTTCAAGTACCTGCCTCTGCGTGACGTCCAAGTAGTGCTGTCTGGCAGTGGTGAGGCTGTGTGATAGTTGTCGAGACACTATGTTTTGGTCCGCCTCATTGATGGTGTTTGCGCTAAGAGTCTCAATGAAATGTCGTACGTTGGGGACCGTTAATATCGTTTCACATTTGCACGTCTTTTTTGTCTCGCTAAATAATGTGGAGCAGTTGTGGATGTCTTTTCCATTGTGCTGCAAGAGAAGGATGTCCGTATATTTCTTCATATTAGGAATTGCTCGAATGTGATCCACATACACTCGCAGCTGGTTGAAAATTTTCTTCGGCAATACGATAGTTGCCGCATTCTTAGCACCACCCTTGTGTTAGGTGGTTAAAAGCGTGAACCACACTTCTTCGAAAATCACCTCTGGGTTGCGCTTCGCTTTGTCAAAATTCGTCAAAGACATCATTCTCATTACTGCGGGACGTTGGCCCTCAACAAAACTCCTTGTTGAGTGTGCCAAAAAATCACACTCTGACAGTCTACTTAAAATTCAAACTTTCGTAAACATCCGTGTTGAGGTTATTCCTCACATTTCTCTCAATTCTTCAAAGGGTGTAGTACGCTCAAGGGAACTGGGAAGAAATTACTCATAATCTTAAGTCTCAAGGTGTGACTGGGGTAACGCGTATCAGGACGAGGCGGGGTGGCAAACTCACTCCTACCAATACTGTTGTGCTTACTTTCAGCACACCAAATCTACCAAAGACCATCAAGACTGGATCTATCATTCTACCAGTTGACCCCTTTATTCCAAACCCGTCTTCGATGTTTTAACTGTCGACTCTTTGGTCACCATAGAGAACGATGCAAGTGTGCCCTTTGCGGCCAAGAGGGTCATAGCGACTTTGCGAATTGCAAATATCCCGCCTACATTTCTTTTCCTGAGGCTAGAAAGCTTGTTGAGAATCAACTACATCTGGGGTTGTAAAGATATAAACGATAAAGGCAAGAAAATTGAGGATTTCTTAGCCAAAAACAATTTGTGTCTTTTTAATGATGACAAATCACATGCTTATTTACATCCTGCTACAGGCTCTCATTCTTCCATTGATTTAACAATATGCGATCCAACGCTATTGATGGATTTTTCGTGGAGTGTTGGTGACGACCTATGTGGAAGTGACTTGAAAATATCGGCCCTCCACTTCTCGAAAAAAACGCAACGATGGAAACTTCGCAAAGCTGATTGGGATACGTTTCAATCTCTTTGTGAGGAACAATTAAAGCCTTCCATTTTCGAGGATTTCGAAGATGCAACTGCTCTTTTTACCAAAACCCTTCATGATATAGCTGATCAAACTATTCCAAAAACCTCGGCAAATCCAAAACGCCCACATAAACCATGGTACGATGTTGACGGCAAAAAGGCAGTCAGCGATCGTAAAGCTGCATTGAATGCTTTTAACTTGCGGCCAACTCAAAATAATTTAGATACTTTTAGAGTTTTTCGTGCAAAAGCCCGTCGTAGACGTGGGACATGGCCCGGAAAATAAACGTTAAAGGTAATTCTAGTTGTGTAAATCAACTTAAAACTGATAATAAAGATATTACATCTGTCAAAGATATTACAAACACAACTTTTTCTAAAAACTCTTCTTCTGAAAATTGTCGACCGAATTTTCTAAAAAAATAAGAAACTAAAAGAACAGAAGAAGCTGAATTTCAAGTCGAAAAATCAGGAGAAATACAATCAACTGTTCACTCTCAAAGAACTTCGAGAAACCATTAAAAGGACTCGTGATACATCAGCTGATATCCATTATCAATTATTAAAACATTTACCTGAAACCTGTCTCTCTACACTTCTTGATATGTTTAATAAGGTTAAGCAATCGTTATTCCAGTCCCCAAACCTGGAAAAGATAATGTCTCATAGACGGGACAAATTAGCCCTTCAGTTTGCCACTAAATTACAATCCCCTTCAAACGCAACTTTCGATACTGTTTTTAGCTCTACTGATCAGAGTCAGCAGAGCTTATGCCGTGGTGCGGCGTCCGTCGTCCGTCTGTCCGTCCGTAAACTTTTTTTTGTAGCGACTTCTCCTCTGAAACTACTGAATGGATATTCATGAAACTTTACAGAAATGTTACCCATGAAGTCTTGTTTATCCTAGCAAAATTCATGTTGATGTGAAATCCAAGATGGCCGCCAAATCTAAAAATAGGTTTTTAAAAAACAAGTTTGTAGCGACTACTTCTTGAAAACTCTAAATGATATTGATATGGGACTTTTTCTAAAATGATCAGCATGACATGATGTTGGTCCTTGTCGAAAATCGTTTCGATTCGACGTTAAACATGGCTGCCAGCGGCCATCTTTGTTTACATAGAGTTATATAATGAAAACTTGTAGCGACTACTCCTCTGAAACTATTTGGCGGATTTTTATGAAACTTTACAGGAATGTTGCTCTGAATGTCTAATTGATCCTAGCAAAATTTCAGATAGGCCAACAATTTAAGATGGCCGCCACAGATAAAAATAGATTTTTAAAAAATAAGTTTGTAGCGACTTCTTCTTGAAAGCTAAAAGTGATATTGATATGGGACTTTTTCTAAAATGATCAGCATGACATGATGTTGGTCCTTGTCAAAAATCGCCACGGCTAAAAATGATTTTTCAAAATACAAGTTTGTAGCGACTACTTCTTGAAAACTATAAGTGATATTGATATGGGACTTTTTCTAAAATGATCAGCATGACATGATGTTGGTCCTTGTCAAAAATCGTTTTGATTCGACGTTAAACATGGCTGCCAGCGGCCATCTTTGTTTACATAGAGTTATATAGTAAAAACTTGTAACGACTACTCCTCTGAAACTATTTGGCGGATTTTCATGAAACTTTACAGGAATGTTGCTCTGAATGTCTAATTGATCCTAGCAAAATTTCAGATAGGCCAAAAATTTAAGATGGCCGCCACAGCTAAAAATAGATTTTTAAAAAATAAGTTTGTAGCGACTTCTTCTTGAAAGCTAAAAGTGATATTGATATGGGACTTTTTCTAAAATGATCAGCATGACATGATGTTGGTCCTTGTCAAAAATCGTTTTGATTCGATGTTAAACATGGCTGTCAGCGGCCATCTTTGTTTACATAGAGTTATATAATGAAAACTTGTAGCGACTACTCCTCTGAAACTACTTGACGGATTTTCATGAAACTTCACAGGAATGTTGCTCTTGATGTCAAATTGATCCTAGCAAAATTTCAGGTCGGCCGGAAATTCAAGATGGCCGCCACGGCTAAAAAACTGTTTGTAGCGACTACTTCCTGAAATCAAAATCAGTCAGTAGAGCTTCAAGGTCATTGACCTCTTGTTAATACTAGTTATGAACCGCTTTTTGATCGAAAACCGAAGACCATTCGACCATTCGACCATTTGGTCTTCGTAAGAAAGATACGCTATGTCCACCGCCATATGCATGCCATCGGGATGGTTCAAATGTTGTACTATTGATTTTATTAATATTGAGTTCTGCTCAACCCGGGGCTAGAGGGTGTGAGCGGTAGCTAGCATATTTCACTACCGCTCAATGAAGAGTCTCAATCAAACCGAGACTATTTCGTATGTGTCGTTTACGGCCGTTTCCAAGTTTCGGCCAAATTACCTTATAATGATTTTAAAAGTTGTATTAACACATATATTCGTAACTCTTGGCAATCCGCTTGGGATTTGTCAGTGAACAATAAACTCCATTCAATTAAACCGTTACTCGGGGAATGGCGTTTTTCTAGTAGACCCATTCGGCGAGAAGAAGTTCTAGCCCGGTGCAGGATAGGGCATACACGTTATACTCATTCATACTGATAATTGATAATGTTATTATTTTCTGCTGGCTTCCAAGCCATGTAGGAATACGTGGTAATGATAGAGCTGATAGTGCTGCATTAGATTTACCTATATCTAATACCAAATTACCTTATACTGATTTTAAAAGTTGTATTAACACATATATTCGTAACTCTTGGCAAACCGCTTGGGATTTGTCCTTTAACAATAAACTCAATTCAATTAAACCGTTACACGGAGAATGGCGTTCTTCTACTAGACCCATTCGTCGAGAGGAAGTTATACTAGCCCGGTGCAGGATAGGGCATACACGTTATACTCATTCATATTTATTACAAGGTGAGCAATTACCAGAATGTATACCCTGCTTTGCACCGTTAACGGTCAAACACATCTTATTGGAATGTGTAGACTTTGATCCTATGCGTCAAAGGTACTACAATGTTAATACTATGAAAGAGTTATATGATACTGTAGATTTTAGTCTTGTTTTAGATTTCCTCAAAGAGATCAGACTATATAAATCATTGTAATGTGTTCTTATATATTTATACTTGTTTATATACCCGTTGACGGGCATTTGTTGATTTACATACATACTTTATATTACACCTTATCATCCCTTATTTTTTAATAATTTTATCTTTATATATTTACATTAATTTTTAATTAATTCTTCATTTTCATCATTTTTTTTGCGCACAATATGACCTATTTATGTGTCGACGTGCCGTAAAACACCATTCATTCATTACAAGGTGAGCAATTACCAGAATGTATACCCTGTTTTGCACTGTTAACGGTCGAACATATGTTGTTGGAATGTGTAGACTTTGTTGGTTTCTGTGTTTTGTGGTTTGACTGTCCTCATTGAATGCTACTTTCCCTGTCCGATCTTTTTATATTTCTTTGATCCTATGCGGCATAGATACTACAATGTTAATACTATGAAGAGTTATTTGATACTATAGAGTTTAGTATTGTTTTAGATTTCTTGAAAGAAATCAGACTTTATAAATCATTATAAGTTCTTTTATGTATTTACTTGTTTTTACATCCGTTGACGAGCATTTGTGGTTTCCATTTATACATAGTTTATATTACTACCATAACATCCCTATTTGTAAATAGTTTTATCTTTAAATATTTACATTATTTTTTTAATTACTACTTCATTTTTCATCTTTGATCAGTTTTTGCGACAATATGACCTATTTATGTGTCGACGTGCCTTAAAACACCATTATTCATTCATTCATTCATTCAGATATAAAATTCGAACATAAAAAGTAGCATTCTAGGATGACAGTCAACCACAAAAACACACAGAACGTGTACTAAAACAAAGTGAAACCTTGTATTTGGTATATTCCATGGGCTTTTATAAGTATTTTTAACACAAAGATAACACGAAATTATGTCCACGGTACAAGGATACCCCGCTTTTCCTTACTGATAAATTCATATCAGCCTCTTTGAAGAAAGCATTTGTTTTCTCCAGTTTTACCAAAGAGAAGGCATTATTTAATTGGATTTTAGTTTGAAAAGTTGGTCTGTTCTGATGACCTCATTTGGGTTGAAATGTAAAGTTATCAACTAGATGTGTTTTTGTATGAATTTTGAAGAGTGTAGGGCATTATCTTAAACGGAGGGATGAAATGGAGACTCTGAAACATGGACAAATGTGATACTATCATGCTTCATACACTCTCCTTGTTAAACCAAAATCAATTTCTTTCTGAGATGCCACTTTGCAGTATGGACGACATAAACAATTTCAGATATTACGTATCTTTCATTTATGATTTCGGTACATCGACATGTAGACTCGTCTATTTCCAAATAGTCCTCATGGTAAATGAGTAAGCAGTTGTCGCACTCAACCAGTGGACCAATCCCACCGCAGATGCCAAAGCTGACCGAAGCACATTGAGACATTTGACTTCTCACTTAAGTGGGGCTTTTGGAATGGCAGGTAATGCAAGTATGTATAAAAGTCGAACAGGAAATGTAGTTTTCACTGAACACAGTCAACCAAAAACACGCATTAAAACAAACGATAATACCATGTTGATAACTAAGGTGTGTAAAAATAGGGCTACCGACTTAGAACGGCCAGTGGCTAAAATGCGCTGGGAGTTTAAATCCGGTTCTCACATTTGTGAGTGCGACAACCAAACTTCGTTCTTATCCTATTGTCATCCAAATAAAACGGGACAGTGAAAAATAATGAAGATATCCCCGCCAGGTTATATTCGCTGACAAACAAGTCAGCATTATTTGCAATATAACACATAAATGATCATGAATATATGAACATGAAACAAAAACAACAAAAAACACAAAGCACGTACTCAGTGGCGTGTCGCAAGCCAGATCAACAAGAGAGCAAACCGACAACTTGCCATCTTGTACAGACGGTTCTTATTCAAGGTAAGATCAGGACAGTTGGACTGTGGTGTTAAAATTAAAACAATTATCCCTATCTCTCATCTATTTGTGAATCATATTTAGTGATATCGGCTAAATACACAGGTCACAGTTTGCATATATTTTGTAATAAATAATAACATAGAAAATATCAACATTTCTGGCAAAAAGAAAAAAACTGCAAAAAAGCAATTGAAACAATGTATGTATATGTATAAAGTTAACAATCTTTCAGTTTACTTATTATTAGGGAAGCTTTCATAAAAAAAGAACATTTAGTCGCTGTATTTTTTGACTTGGAGAAAGCTTATGATACTGCATGGAAGTACGGTATTATGAATGATCTACATGACATTGGTCTTAGAGGCCGATTACCCATTTTTATAGAGAAATTCTTAGATGATAGACAGTTTCGTGTCCGAATGGGTTCAACCCTCTCTGATATTCATGAACAGGAGATGGGTGTTCCACAGGGCAGCATACTATCTGTCACACTTTTTAATATAAAGATTAACAGCATAGTAAAATGCATCAATCCAGGTGTGGATTGTTCGCTATATGTTGACGACTTTGTTATATGTTATCGTGCAAAAAACATGAATACTATCGAGAGACAATTACAACAATGTCTCGATAAACTTCAGACCTGGTCTGATGAAAATGGTTTTAAATTTTCTAAATCTAAAACTAATTGTATGCACTTTTGTCAACTTCGTAAACATCATGAAGACCCTCATCTAACACTGGACGGGTCACCAATACCAGTAGTGGATGAGACAAAATTCCTTGGTCTTATTTTCGACCGTAAATTAACGTTTATACCACACCTTAAATACTTGAAGGCCAGATGCCTTAAAGCTCTTAACTTACTTAAAGTTGTTGCAAACACTAATTGGGGAGCAGATCGAAAAGTCCTCTTGCGACTTTACAGATCTCTTATCAGATCCAAGCTGGACTACGGCTCAGTAGTATATGGATCGACTCGCAAGTCGTACTTGCAGATGCTCGACCCTATACATAATCAAGGATTACGACTCGCCTTAGGTGCCTTTCGTACATCACCAGCCGAAAGTCTATATGTTGAAGCCAATGAACCATCACTGTCTCATAGACGAGACAAATTAGCTCTTCAATACGCCATTAAATTAAAGTCTAACCCTTCAAACCCAACTTTCGATAACGTTTTTCATCCTAGTTGTGAACCTCTTTTTGATCGAAAACCGAAGGCCATTCGACCATTTGGTCTTCGTATTAAACCAAAATTAAGAGACACTGAAATCGACCTAAATTTGATTGCCAAGTACAAAGTACCACAAATTCCACCGTGGACTTTGGAAACTCCAACAATTATTTTTGATCTTTGTAATAATAACAAATCCAGTACAGACCCTACTGTCTTTCAAAGCAAATTTTATGAAATTATATCGAAATACAGTGACTTTCAACATATCTACACAGATAGCTCTAAAGATGGAGATAAGGTAGCTGCAGCAGCTGTTCACAAACACAGCATAAAGAGCCGCCTGCCTGACAAGGCCTCTATCTTTTCAGCTGAACTTAAGGCAATTGAACTTGCCTTAAATTATATTCAGGAATCTGATGATGACCATTTCGTAATCTTTTCTGATTCCCTTTCATCTCTTCAAGCACTGGGTAATATGAAACATGATAATCCAGTTGTGCTTCAACTTTTAGAAAATTACAATTCTCTTATAATTGATAATGTTATTATTTTCTGCTGGCTTCCAAGCCATGTAGGAATACGTGGTAATGATAGAGCTGATAGTGCTGCTAAGGCAGCATTAGATTTACCTATATCTAATACCAAATTACCTTATACTGATTTTAAAAGTTGTATTAACACATATATTCGTAACTCTTGGCAAACCGCTTGGGATTTGTCCTTTAACAATAAACTCCATTCAATTAAACCGTTACTCGGAGAATGGCGTTCTTCTACTAGACCCATTCGTCGAGAGGAAGTTATACTAGCCCGGTGCAGGATAGGGCATACACGTTATACTCATTCATATTTATTACAAGGTGAGCAATTACCAGAATGTATACCCTGCTTTGCACCGTTAACGGTCAAACACATCTTATTGGAATGTGTAGACTTTGATCCTATGCGTCAAAGGTACTACAATGTTAATACTATGAAAGAGTTATATGATACGGTAGATTTTAGTCTTGTTTTAGATTTCCTCAAAGAGATCAGACTATATAAATCATTGTAATGTGTTCTTATATATTTATACTTGTTTATATACCCGTTGACGGGCATTTGTTGATTTACATACATACTTTATATTACACCTTATCAGCCCTTATTTTTTAATAATTTTATCTTTATATATTTACATTAATTTTTAATTAATTCTTCATTTTCATCATTTTTTTTTGCGCACAATATGACCTATTTTTGTGTCGACGTGCCGTAAAACACCATTCATTCATTCATTATATCACGACAGTGTATACTTGAAGCAGTGAGGTAAATGCTGAATTTGGCAGTTTAGTTTCTTTCAAGCTAGTCTAAAACGTTTTAATCTAAATATACTGAGTTGCAAAAGAAATTGTATACAGCTCAGTTGTGACAGAAAGTGTGCAATGAGTTTTTTTTAGAATAAAATGCATAAATATACGTCATGTTTGGTACCAAAATTGTTATCATTCTATTGCCAATATCATGTTGTCATTTGTATTTTCAATAGGTTGAATCATTGATAAAAAGGATAGGGGTGTTAAGTAAAATGTTCAAAGTGCAAATTTTCTTTTGCGACTGAGTATATATACTTGAATTCATTATTATCATAATCAAAAAAGTTTTGAACATATTTTTGCCTGTTTTAATGAGTGCCCCCTCAGTATGAACAATTTGGTAAATGCAATTTGCCCCTTTCAAATGTACATTGCATTTAATGATTTATATATTCTTCTTATTATTATTGAGACCCCCAGGACGATGGAAGAGGTACATCTTCCTTTGTTCCCTGAAAATATGAGTCAGTGTTCCCTTGTTCCCCACACCTATTTTGCTTTGTTCCCCAAAATTATTTGTCCAATGTTCCCCTGTTCTCTAAAAGTATTTTTAATGTTTAAAAGATTTGCTAATGTTCCCCAAAATTCATTCTGGCGTACAGTACACTGTCATCACAAAAATATTGTTTGAAATGTTAACTTTTTGTGATTTTTTTAATATTAAAACTAGATGTTAGAATTTTATTTCCTGTAAAGTCATGTTCCATTGTTCCCTAACCTAAAAATATGATTTGATTTGTTAAATGATTAGCATATGACAGCCGTTAATAATTTTGAAAAAAAGATTTTCCTCATATAAATGGCCTAGAAGCTACAACTAACACTCCGTTCTTTATTGACGATAAAAATAAATGGAACATATAAAAAAAAAATCGGCACGTAGCACCCGCTTGCCAAATACATTTTAATGGATCAAATCATTTGATCATGAGTTTTAAAACAGTTCCAGACAGAGATTTTGTTTATTATATTGATAGTTTACGAGAACGCCTTAAAGATACCAAATTAAATTTAAAAATTCAGTTATCACAAATATATGCGTCTTCAAGTGATAAGTTTATCAACATAAAAATTCCTAGGGTTCAACAACAGCCAAATTCCTATGATTGCGGTTTATTCGCGATCGCGAATGTAGTAGAGTTTTGTCACTTTCCACTTTCCTTTAATTCTCGAAATATTTATAATATATCTGCAATGCATCCTCATTTAATTGAGTGTCTGGAAACGGGACGCATAACACCTTTCCCAAAAGAACCAATACGTGGAAGAAATTTAAGTCTGTCCTGTTTTAACCCAAAGGTAATACATATACAGTTCTGGTGCCATTGTAGACAGCCTGATTTCGTTGACGACCTTATTTCATGTCAAAATAAAAAATGGTATCATACACAATGTATCTCCCAAAATAAGTTAGAATACTGGACCTGTCCGTCTTGTCTCTATAAAAACCCTATAGCTTAATTATAATCATTCGAATTACAGTTACGTTAGCTCTACGGTATTATTATCCGTGTACTACATACACATACTTTAATATATAATGCTATTTTTATTCTATTGAGTGCATGTCGCATACAAATGTATAGCTACATATATGAAGACTTGCTGTATTTTACAATTTTGAGTTTGAATAAGTATCGGTTTCCTCCTGTTAAACAGTTCATGCATTTGTGTTGCAAAAAACTATAATTAAATTATATATGTCACTGTAAAACATAACCAAATCATATTTTCGATATGTGTTTTTTTTTTTACGTAATGATAATATCTATGTAGTTTTCTTGAATCTATAGTGTACTGTTTCTCACGACGTGCAGAAATTACGTTTCACCTGTAATTTCTACGGCTTTCCTTACACGAAATACGGGTGTTGGAAATAACTTACTTACTGTAACTTACTGTTTCGAGGCAAATAGTTAGCCTGTGGTTTCTGGAGGCCCGTCTCTTTGGTTATTTATCGGCCGAGAGTGTCTACTGCGCAGGCTTGGGAAACAACTAGCATCAAATTGTATTTGATTATTATGCCAATGTTTGTTTAGTCTGATCTTAAAGGCATTTACACTAAAGTGTTTCCTTACCTATACATCGTATCTGTGCCCTAGGGTCGTTACTTAATCTTCGTTATAGCTATTATTCCGTCAGGAAACTGGTAGACGTCTTGTCAGTCTCACAATGCCTTCTAGAACGCACTTGTTTCCTCCAGGCTTGACCAATCACGTTATACTCATTCATATTTATTACAAGGTGAGCAATTACCAGAATGTATACCCTGCTTTGCACCGTTAACGGTCAAACACATCTTATTGGAATGTGTAGACTTTGATCCTATGCGTCAAAGGTACTACAATGTTAATACTATGAAAGAGTTATATGATACTGTAGATTTTAGTCTTGTTTTAGATTTCCTGAAAGAGATCAGACTATATAAATCATTGTAATTGGTTCTTATATATTTATACTTGTTTATATACCCGTTGACGGGCATTTGTTGATTTACATACATACTTTATATTACACCTTATCATCCCTTATTTTTTAATAATTTTATCTTTATATATTTACATTAATGTTTAATTAATTCTTCATTTTCATCATTTTTTTGCGCACAATATGACCTATTTATGTGTCGACGTGCCGTAAAACACCATTCATTCATTCATTCATTGACCAATCAGAGACGTTGTTTGGCCTTACGTCATGGCAGTTGGCGGGAACGCACCGGCTACCCACATCACCAGGGATACGAGCCACAAGGAGTTGATAAGACCCCTAACGACACCCCCCAGTCGGTGGTGGGGTGATAAGAATCAACCGACTGCTCGTTACTTAGCAGAGGGGTAGGACCCCCCCCCCCCCCCCCCCCCCCCCGAAATGTAACCCACCTGTTGACCGTGGGTGGCGACCCGTGTCGTTGGAGAAGGGAATCCTGGTGGTTGAGTGACGTGGAGATCTGGTAGTTATCGCCACGTTACAACACACTACTTTGGTCCGGACTTCAACTAGACGGGCGGTCAGATTAGCCCGATCTGATCAATCGGTTTGTCACGCCAGCTATACGGGATCCTAGCTTCTTGTTTAATTCAAATCTCCATCAATCCCTCTAGTTTAATATTTTGCTCCCTTTTATTTTGTCCTTTTTAAACATATTGTAGAAAGGATCCTTTATGGCGGTGGCGCTAGGGCTTATCATGTATTTCTGAGCGCTATATGGCTATACTCATACCACTTCTAGGCGGAACATAAGTGCGGCTCTTCGACTTTTTAGTTGAGGGGTTATGTCCGCTGGGTGGTATGGGGGGTCTGATGCGTTAGTTTTATATGAGTATACTCTTCACGTATTCTTGGCATTTGTTTGTCGGATATCCACAGCAAATGTCCCCTTGTTGGGCTCCGAGGTGGGTGAGAAGCGTGGAGAATGAATATCAATTGCCAATTATGGCACCAAAACACGCACACAAAACTACTCATGCTTCTAAACGATCTCGAGAAGATTCAGAATCAGAATCTGATGAGGATATCTCTCATTTAAATTGGCCTCGATTCCTCAATATTATCTCTCTAGAGGATGACAAACCTATCACTAGACTCCTCCTTTTGCCATCTCCAAGGCTTTACTTGGCATCGCCGGTGAGCCAAGGAGTGTCAAAAAACTCAGTAATGGGAAACTTCTTGTTGAGTGTGCCAAAAAATCACACTCTGACAATCTCCTTTCTATTCAAACTTTTGTAAATATCCCTGTTGAGGTTATCCCTCACACTTCTCTCAATTCTTCAAAGGGTGTAGTACGCTCCAGGGAACTGGAGCACTGCACTCTTGAAGAAATGACCCAAAACCTGAAATCTCAAGGTGTGACTGAGGTAACGCGCATCAGTACGAGGCGGAGTGGCAACTCACTCCTACAAATACTTTTGTGCTTACTTTCAGCACACCAAATCTACCAAAGACCATCAAAACTGGATATATCATTCTACCAGTTGACCCTTTCATTCCAAACCCTCTTCGATGTTTTAACTGTCAACTCTTTGGTCACCATAGAGAAAGATGCAAGCGAGCTGCTCCAGTCTGTGCCCTTTGCGGCCAGGAGGGTCATAGCGACTTCGCCAATTGTAAAAATTCCGCCTCTTGCGTTAACTGCAAGGGGACCCACGGATCTTTCTCTAGGGATTGTCCGAAGTGGAAGCACGAGAAGGAAATACAGAAAGTTAAAATTGAAAAGAACATTTCCTTTCCTGAAGCTAGGAAACTTGTTGAAGGTCTAACTCCACCCACTCCATCTAGCAAATCATATGCCGATGCGAGTAGGGTTGAGAAACCAGCTACCAGGTCTATCGCGGTGCAGACGGTGATAACCTGGCCAATAGACTCCAACGGGTTTGCTACTATTCCCACCTCTGTTCAGGAATCCTCTAAAACATCTTCAGCCTCTCAAACTGCGGTCCTCTTAAATAAGCCTCCTGTAGCTCCCAAACCTCCTGTGGCTTCCAAGCCTAACACTCCTTCAACTATATCCTCAACAACTCCTACACCTACTGCATCTACTTCATCTTTTCCGAAATCCACGGACTCTGGTGCAACCAAGAGTCCACCAAAGCCGACGAACTCTTCCAAAGCTTCGTCAAATCTGACGAAGCCTCCCAAGAGTTCGTCACCAATCAGAACTGCTGCCACGGACAGCAAGGAAAAAGAAAACTCCCGGGTTAGGGAAGCAGTCAAAAGGATCTGATGATCCGATTGAACTGCACAACAGATTTGGAGACTTGGAGATGGATGTTGATGATCCAGCAAATCTGGAACTCCCATAGTCTCCAAAGTCTACCAAACCCAACGGCCGTAAGCCCGTACTTTCGCCTTAGTGACGACAAAATCAAATAAGGTCATTCAATGGAACTGCCGAGGTTTAAAGCCTAATTACGATGAAATCAGCTTACTTTTAAATAAACACAACCCTGTTGCATTTTGTCTTCAAGAAACTTTCTTGAAGAATAGTGATAAAATAGCTTTTAAAAACTATTCATTGTATAACTATATTTGTGATACAGGTGATAAAGCTTCTGGAGGAGTTTCGATCCTTGTGAATCGAAACATTCCTCACAGAACTGTTGCGTTGAAAACTGGTCTGCAAGCTGTTGCAGTCAGTGTTACGATGCACCGAGTTATAACAATATGCTCCTTATATTTACCGCCCAGTTCTTCACTAGACCCTAAAGATCTAAATCACCTAGTTGCACAATTACCATCACCTTTTATACTCTTGGGTGATTTTAATGCACACAACTACATCTGGGGTTGTAAGGATATTAACGATAAAGGCAAGAAAGTTGAAGATTTCTTAGCCAAAAATAATTTGTGTCTTTTTAATGATAACAAATCACATACTTACTTACATCCAGCTACAGGCTCTCATTCATCCATTGATTTAACAATATGCGATCCAACGCTCTTGATGGATTTTTCGTGGAGTGTTGGTGACGACCTATGTGGAAGTGACCACTTCCCCATACTTCTTGAAAATATCGGCCCTCCACTTCTCGAAAAAATGCAACGATGGAAACTTCGCAAAGCTGATTGGGATACGTTTCAATCTCTTTGTGAGGAACAGTTAAAGCCTTCCGTTTTCGAGGATGTCGAAGACGCAACTGCTCTTTTTACCAAAACCCTTCATGATATAGCTGATCAAACTATTCCAAAAACCTCGGCAAATCCAAAACGCCCACATAAACCATGGTACGATGATGACTGCAAAAAGGCAGTCAGCGATCGTAAAGCTGCATTGAATGCTTTTAACTTGCGGCCAACTCAAAATAATTTAGATACTTTTAGAGTTTTTCGTGCGAAAGCCCGTCGTACTATTAAGGATAGCAAGAGGAAATCCTGGAGATCTTACGTCTCTGGGCTGAACTCTCGTTCATCTCTTAAGAAGACGTGGGACATGGTCCGGAAAATAAACGGTAAAGGTAATTCTAGTTGTGTAAATCATCTTAAAACTGATAATGAGGATATTACTTCTGTCAAAGATATTACGAACACTTTGGCAGAAACTTTTTCTAAAAACTCTTCTTCTGAAAATTGTCAACCAAATTTTTTAAAAAATAAGAAACTAAAAGAACAGAAGAAGCTGAATTTCAAGTCTAAAAATTTGGAGAAATACAATAAACTGTTCACTCTCAAAGAACTTCGAGAATCCCTTAAAAAGGCTCACGATACATCAGCTGGTCCTGATGATATCCATTATCAATTATTAAAACATTTGCCTGCAACCTGTCTCTCTACACTTCTTGATATATTTAATAAGGTTTGGGTGACCGGAAACTTCCCCGATTCTTGGCGGGAAGCAATCGTTATTCCAGTCCCCAAACCTGGAAAGGATCATACGGACCCAATAAATTATCGCCCTATTGCTTTAACGAGTTGTATATGTAAAACCATGGAACGAATGATTAATGAGAGACTCGTTTGGTACCTGGAATCCAACAAGCTGATAACAAAGTATCAAAGTGGATTCCGGCGCCAACGAGGCACAACAGACAATCTCAATCGATTTGAATCATTTATTAGGGAAGCTTTCGTAAAGAAAGAACATCTAGTCGCTGTATTTTTGACTTGGAGAAAGCTTATGATACTGCATGGAAGTACGGTATTATGAATGATCTTCATGACCTTGGTCTTAGAGGTCGCTGGGCAATTTTTATAGAGAATTTCTTAGAGGACAGACAGTTTCGTGTCCGAATGGGTTCAACCCTCTCCGACATGCATGAGCAGGAGATGGGTGTGCCACAGGGCAGTATACTCTCTGTCACCCTTTTTAGTATAAAAATTAACAGTATAGTTAAATGCATCAATCCAGGTGTGGATTGCTCTCTATATGTTGACGACTTTGTTATATGTTATCGTGCAAAAAACATGAACACTATTGAGAGACAACTGCAACAATGTCTGAATAAACTTCAGACCTGGTCGGATGAAAATGGTTTTAAATTTTCTAAATCTAAATCTAATTGTATGCACTTTTGTCAGTTACGTAAACATCATGAAGACCCTCATCTAACACTGGATGGGTCACCAATACCAGTAGTAGATGAGGCAAAATTCCTTGGTCTTATTTTCGACCGTAAATTAACGTTTATACCACACCTTAAATACTTGAAGGCCAAATGCCTTAAAGCTCTTAATTTACTTAAAGTTGTTGCAAACACTAACTGGGGAGCAGATCGTAAAGTCCTTTTACAACTTTATAGATCTCTTATCAGATCCAAGCTGGACTACGGCTCAATAGTATATGAATCGACTCGCAAGTCATACTTGCAGATGCTCGACCCTATGTAACATAACCAAGGATTACGACTCGCCTTAGGTGCCTTTCGTACATCACCAGCCGAAAGTCTATATGTTGAAGCTAATGAACCATCACTGTCTCATAGACGGGACAAGTTAGCCCTTCAATATGCCATTAAATTAAAATCTAACCCTTCAAACCCAACTTTCGATAATGTCTTTAATCCTAGTTGTGAACCTCTTTTTGATCGAAAACCGAAGGCCATTCGACCATTTGGTCTTCGTATTAAACCAAAATTAAGAGACACTGAAATCGAACTAAATTTGATTGCCAAGTACAAAGTACCACAAATTCCACCGTGGACTTTGGAAACACCAACAATTATTTTCGACCTTTGTAATAGTAACAAATCCAGTACAGACCCTACTGTCTTTCAAAGCAAATTTAATGAAATTAAATCGAAATACAGTAACTTTCAACATATATACACAGATGGCTCTAAAGATGGAGATAAGGTAGCTGCAGCAGCTGTTGTTCACAAACACAGCATAAAGAGCCGCCTGCCTGACAAGGCATCTATCTTTTCAGCTGAACTTAAGGCAATTGAACTTGCCTTAAATTATATTCAGGAATCTGATGATGACCATTTTGTAATCTTTTCTGATTCCCTTTCATCTCTTCAAGCACTGGGTAATATGAAACATGATAACCCAGTTGTGCTTCAACTTTTAGAAAAGTACAATTCTCTTATAATTGATAATGTTATTATTTTCTGCTGGCTTCCAAGCCATGTAGGAATACGTGGTAATGATAGAGCTGATAGTGCTGCCAAGGCAGCATTAGATTTACATATATCTAATACCAAGTTACCTTATACTGATTTTAAAAGTTGTATTAACACATATATTCGTAACTCTTGGCAAACCGCTTGGGATTTGTCAGTTAACAATAAACTCCATTCAATTAAACCGTTGCTCGGAGAGTGGCGTTCTTAATTCGTCGAGAGGAAGTTGTCCAAGCCCGGTGCAGAATAGGGCATACACGTTATACTCATTCATATTTATTACAAGGTGAGCCATTGCCAGAATGTATACCCTGCTTTGCACCGTTAACGGTCAAACACATATTGTTGGAATGTGTAGACTTTGATCCTATGCGTCAAAGGTACTTCAATGTTAATACTATGACCGAGTTATTTAATACTATTGATTTTAGTCTAGTTTTAGATTTCCTTAAGGAAGTCAGACTATATAAATCATTATAATATGTTCTTGTATATAATTACTTTTTTATATACCCGTTTTCGGGCGTTTGTTGATTTGCATATATACTTTGTGTTACTACCATATCATCCCTTATATTTTAATATTTTTATCTTTAAATGTTTGCATTAATTTTTAAATAATCCTTCATTTCATCATCATTCAATCAGTTTTTGCGCACAATATGACCTATTTATGTGTCGACGTGCCGTAAAACACCATTCATTCATTCCCCTAACGACAGTCACTACACTCCCCCCCACTTAATAATGATGGTCGTTCTGCCCGGGGGGGTCCCCATCACCCCACTCCAGCTCTGAGCCCAGAGTGCCACCGGTGAGCGCTAACTTCCCAATTTTGACATTAAAACCGTTATTGCTTAACTGTAGTCCTGACTGTCCGGGTCCAACATTTCCCATATATTTAGACACTGGCTAGTGCTTTGAATCTACCGCCAACCCAATGACCTTGGGCCAGGGCATCAGTGGGTTTCCAACCCACCGGGGTGCCCTGCAGCAAGCTGGATCTTATTCCGCACAGCTGGCACGAGTGCAGCAACCACCTCCGGGAACCCAGCCCCACGGAGATTCAAGCTCACTCTACACCTATCCAGGTGGAAATGGCTATCGAATCCCTGTGGGACCGGCTCCTCTTGCACTTGCCTTTTTTCCCCTTGTGGGGCAGGTGTTGCCCCACAAGGTTCGGCTGGCTCGGCCTTTCTGACCATGGGCCCAGCGACCTGCCTCTCGTCTCGTCTGGGGTCCGCCCTGCCAACCTCATCTGGCCAAGGCCCTGCCCGGCGAGTCGTCACATCGCTGAACCCAAGGTCCACCTCACTGGGGCTCCCGTATATATGGTAAAGTTGCAGCTGATCCTCCCTTGGGAGCCGAGCAACCAGGAGCACGACCACCCTCCAATAAATGAGGACAGCGGGGGAATTGGGTGGCGAGACGCAGAACTCCTCTGGAGCCTGCACCTGCAACACCCTGCAGACTCCCCGCATGGCCTCAGCTTGGCGGTCCGTTACCTGGCGACCCTCAAGCCCTCGAAAAAGGCCCGCGGCCTACACATATACCATGAGGCTCTCCAGCGTGGCTGTCTCAAGGAGAAGGTCAGCCACAAACTGGAGGGCCGCCACACGACGCCTGGCTACACCAGCGTCCTCCCTCTTCTCCTCGAACACTTTCGGGAGGTGCCGCAGCAAGGTGTGCAGCTTCTCATACGCAAGCGGCCCGGGGCATCCGAATGGGCAATGCAGCGCTTCCGCCTTCCTGATCTGCCTGCGCTCAATTTTCCACTTCTCCGTGTCCGACTTAACAACAGCCGCTGAACTCGGCGCGGACACCGAGGTAGCGCCTGTCACCTCTGTCTCACACTGCGGGGTCCTGACTACAGGGGTGTGGGACCCGGAAGAGAGCCTCTCTAGGGCCCCACAGCTCTGCATCCCCAAACCCGTACCGGAGTCACAGGCCTCTACCCGCCTACTCACTTTGGTTTCACCTTGGGTCAACCTGACCCTGAGGTCACCTAGGCTGCTGGGGTCCCCTACCGACCCCGGCTCGCTCCGTAACGAGAAACCCTCCACGGTCATACCCCGGCCAAATGCTGGTCGGGACATCTGCTGGAACGTATACTGAGTCTCCAGTGGGTGGCGCATCCGAGGAGGATCGGGCATCACATTTGCAGCGATACTACTGGAGGACCGGGCTGGTCCAGTTCCCCCAGGATGTCCCAGTGGTCCTTCCCTGTCTTTCCCTTCTGCTCTTGAGGACGGTGCCCGGACTTCGGACGGCTCCCGACCTCGAATCACATTTCTCCGGACCCCTCAACCTCCGGTCATACTCCTCCGGTCTCCTCAGCCTCCGGTCATATTCCTCCGGCGTCCTCAGTCTCTGATCCCCACTCGGCCTGCAGTGTGAGCGCTGGTTGCCTCCCTCTGAACCGGCTGGCCGGCCGGAGAGTCGCATCGCTCTACCCGGCTCGGCAGGCTAACTTCATTGGCTGGAGTACTCCCAGATTTCCTCCTCTGCCTCCTTCCTCGTTTCCTTTGGCGAGCTCTCGGCTTTCTTATTCCTCGCCTTTTCCGGCCCTGTCCTCTAGGCGGGCTAGACCCTGTGTCTCCGCCCTCAACTAGGGGCCCCTCCTCAACAGTCGACTTCCAGCTTGCCACCGGATGCCGGACCACCCCCGCACCAGCCTTATCCACGGATAGCTGGGCCAGGTCTCCTAACCCAGCTATCTCAGGGATGGTTGTGTCCGGGTCCATGGCCAACAGCGCGGCCTCATCTCCTTCCTCTCCGGACGACAAATACCCCTCCAGGAGCAAATCTAAGCTCCCGGGGACCTCCTTCGCCTCGCGAGGCTCCCCTAGACTGGCTTTCTCGTCCACTCCCCGAATGGGGCCAGACTCCTGCGACAGGACAGAGTCCCGGCTGGGTCCTGAGCCGCCCACACTACTCTGCTCTCCAGGCGGAGTTCTACTCCGCCCCATAGCAGCATCACTAACTACCCGGGGAAAAGACGGGTCCTGCAACAGGGTATGTTGGGCCCTGAACTTTCCCCCCTCTTCCTGCGTTGACCCCCGCCCACTGGGGCGATATTGTGAACCCTTGGTTCTGTCCAATATAGCTATTTAGTATGTTAATTATAGTAATTGCTTCATTATTCAAATGTACCGCTATTTAAAACATACCCGGTAAGTGGGTGGGGTAAAAATAAAGTGTAACATTGTATTTAAGAATTCAACTTTATCTCGAATTGTCAACAGTTAAACCTCGTTGAACATTGATGTTTACATCTTAGTTAACCGATAGGATTACCTGGAATTCGTTGAGGTATCTTGTTTACATTGTTAATCGTTATTCCGTGTTTTATGTAGGAATTACACATGTTTATTTTATCACGACTAACTCGCCAGGGGGCGCCTTATATCGACTACGTCACAGGAGGGCGTGAGCGTTTAATTGTAAACAAGAAGGCCAAAAGGTTTTGTGTCGGAGGTAAATCATATTGCGGAGATTGATTTCTTCTTCTCACCACGGGTAATTTATGTATCAAGTATTTGTTTTGTATCAAATGGTAAAATTATTATAACTTTCGTTCAACTGTATTGAGATTTCTGTGGAATTCTGCCGAATTCTGCCAGCACCATTCTGGTATTCTGCGACTCCGCAGAATTTTGGCTGAATTCTGCGAGCCGCGGGATTTGGAACTTTGGCACTATATAAGCTTCGGTTTTGTCAGTTAAAAAGAGAACGGTTGGGTCAGTAAAAATGGGTAGTCTATATTTTTGGTATGTGTTCTTTGGATTTGGGCTAAATTATAAATAGAATCATTTGAGATTTACCAGTTGAATGTAAAGGAAATTAGAAAGTATATTTGTCTTTATGAAAAGATATTCACAATATTTTTAGGAATCAAATTACGTTGAGTTTCTAGATCTGTATGATAAATAAATTATCATTACGATTAAACTGTAAAAACTAGATTTGGTTGTTATTTTATCTTTGTGGTTAAACCGCCTCCGAAAAACATGAAAGTCGCCACAACAAAATTTAATAATATCACGCTACCATTAAATTAAACTAGAACTAGGACGATTATTCATCTGTGGGAAATCAAATAAATTTAAAGATTCATCTGTGGGAAATTTAATAAATTTAAACACTGTTCTCATTTTTATTTATTTTTTATTTTTCAATATTTGAAACAATATGGAAAGAGAAATGGTCTTGACACGGCATAGAGCGCGTGAAGAAAATGACAATTTGCAAATGGAACAAGAAAGAGAAATGCAAATACAAAGAGACTTAGAAATGTCAAGAAATGCAGATTGCAATGATAGAAGTGAAAAATGCAATGATGAGCATAATTATACAATGTGTAATGAGCAACCTGCTGCTGGTACAAGCTCATTTTTTCAAATGAATAGGGGTGATGTGTTAAATCATGAAACGGTGCAATCAAATCAGACAAATGCACAAAACAAAGATATGAGCCGGACTATATCAAACATTGAAGCAAAAGTGAACAGCTTGGAAAGCTCTTTGATAAGCGTTACTCAAGAATTATCAAATGCTATCAAGAATCTAGACATAAAGGGCAATAGTAAAAGGTCACAACAAAGGCCAATTGGCCATACAAATAGTCAGAGAATAAGAACTGATAGCGATAGTGAGAGTGAATATGATTCAGAAAATATCCTATCAAGTTCATCTAATCCTGTAACAAGGAGAAACAAAAACAGCCCTAAGCTACCCCCCTTTAATGGTAAAGAATCCTGGAAAGTATGGTTTAACAGATTTGAAGATGTTGCAAATAGGCAAAATTGGACCTCTGAGGAGAAATTGGATGAATTGTTACCTAGATTACAAGGTGCAGCTGGAGAGTTTGTATATGGGCAACTGACATATGAAACAAGGTCCAATTATAGGTTACTATGTAAAGAACTTACAAACAGGTTCAGAATTGTTGAAACTGCAAAAACATTTTGGATTCAGTTTAGTCATAGAAATCAAAAGCACGGTGAAACCGTAGAAGAGTATGCTGCAGAATTAAAGAAATTATATGATAAAGCGCATGTTAAAAGAGATAAAGATACAAGACGAGAAGACCTGTTAAGAAGGTTCTTAGATGGGCTGATTGACGATAAAGCTAGATTTCATGTTGAGTTTATTAAAGAACCAAATGATATAGATGAAGCCGTTTTTCAAACAGTATGTTTTCAAGAAACAAAACACAAAATGCGCTCATCTGATGATAAAGTTAGATACATACAGGATACTGACGATGACAGTGAGATTGCAAGAATAGCCCCTGGAAACAAAGCAAGAATAATTCAAAAAGAGGTACCCAAAATCCAAAATAGTCCATCATCAAACACAGAAACTAATGCTTTGCAGAAATTCAGAGAAATTGTGCGCTCAGAATTAAATGCACTAGCTTCGAATCAATCAACACCGTACGTATATGATAACGTGCAAAACAAAAATGGATATAATTCATTCCGTAATAGCAAGTCACAAGGTTATTCTCAGAGAAATAGAAACACACAAGGCAGACACTGTTACTTTTGTCACGACCCTTCACACATAAAAAGAGACTGTCCAAAATTAATAAACACACAGGGTCAAGGCCTATATCAAAGACAAAATCAGTACCAGGGTCAAGGCCAACTTCAAGGTCAAGGTTTGTATCAAGGTCAAGCACAAAATCAAAATCATGGCCAATCCCAAAATCAAGCTCAAGGCTTATATCAAGGTCAGGCACAAAATCAAAATCAGGGCCAATCCCAAGGTCAAGGCTTGATTCAAGGTCAAAGCCAAAATCAAGGTCAACCCCAAAGTAATGTTAGAAATCAAGATTTAAACTAAGCAGGACTGACTCCAGTGGCCGAGAGAAAGTCCAAAATAGCAATGGCCAATTAGATACAAGAACTTTTAACCCAATTAGAAGAGGTTTTCCAATGTCAGAAAGTATTTATATATCAGGAACTGTACAGGGGGTACATGTCAATTATGTTTTGGATACAGGTGCAGAAAAAACAGTACTTTCTGAGAAAATTTATAACAAGATAAGAGAATCAGAAAAGCCAAATTTGTGTTAAAAGGGCAAACTATTACATGCTGGTGGGGAACCGATCAAAGATTTTGGAAAATGTGAGGTTGATCTTAAAATAGACAATTACAGAATCAAAAGTGAAGTCATAGTAGCTGATATTAGAGATGATGTTCTGTTAGGAATGGATATTTTGAAAGGCAAACATGGTCAACCAGCTGATATTATACTCAGTCAGGGTAAAATTGTCTTTGAAGGGGTAGAAATCAAATGTCAGCATTACACAGATGCAAAAGTAAGAAAGGTCACTGCAGCTGACCACTACGTCATTCAAGGTCACACTGAGCAAATTATTGATGCATATGTTGAAAGATGCGAAATGGATGATATTCGAGACTGCGCTGATATAGTAATTGAGGCATCCGATAGTTTTAAGGAGAAATACCCAGTTATGATCGCTTCAAGCTTAGCAAATATAAACAGCTTACCCACAGTCAGAATAATAAATCCATTCCCAAATGATGTTTCAATAAATCAGGACACTGTTCTTGGAACAGCTGCATTTATCAATATTGAAGCAGTAAAGATACTTGATCAAGAAAATGTAAATGATGAAAACATATTTGCAGTACGAAGGCTTCCTTTCGAACACAATTCCGAAAGCGCAATTCTGAGAAATATTACGCAAAATGTAAAAGGCTCAAAACACATTGCAAGTAACTTAAAGTCTTTAGATGATGAAATTCCAGACCACTTCAAATCTCTATATAAAGGTTCAGTGGAGGGTAAAAATCAGGTTGAAAAACAAAAATTAGCTGAAATACTTATAGAATACAATGATGTTTTCTCAAAAGATGACAATGATCTTGGTATGACACACTTCGCAGAACATGAAATCGATACGAGTAATGCAAAACCAATCAAGCAACGTTTCCGTCGCGTACCGCTTGCTTTTGAAAACGAAGAAAAAAAGGCCATCCATAAACTTCTGGAACAGGGTGTAATCAGGCCTTCAAATAGTCCTTGGGCAAGTCCCTTAGTTCTTGTAACTAAAAAAGATGGAACAGTTAGGCCCTGTGTTGATTATCGATTACTTAACAAGGTCACAAGGGTTGATGCATTTCCAATACCGAGAGTCGATGAATGTATAGATTCGATCGCTGGTGCAAACATTTTTTCAACTATCGATTTAACATCAGGTTATTTTCAAGTTCCTCTTCGTGAGTGTGACATTCCGAAGTCTGCTTTTACATCAAAACATGGTTTATTCGAGTTTACTTCTATGCCGTTTGGTATGACCAATAGTGGGGCCACTTTTCAAAGAGTTATGGAACTCGCACTCAAAGGACTACAATGGCAAACATGCATAATATACATTGATGACTGTATTGTATATGGTTCAAACTTTGATGAGCATGTTCAGCGTCTATGTGAAATTCTAGAGCGTTTCAGACAAGCTAACCTGAAATTAAAAGCAAAAAAATGTGAGTTACTTAAAGATGAAGTTACATTTCTAGGTTACAGAGTAAATGCACAAGGTGTCAAGCCTGATCCATGCAATGTTGCAAAAGTACTAGAATGGAAAGTACCAGAAAATGTTACAGAGGTAAAGCAATTTTTAGGACTATGCTCCTACTACCGAAAACATGTGAGAAATTTCAGTTCTATTGCCAAACCCCTATTTGATTTGACAAAAAAAGAAAGTTCCCTGAAATGGACTCAAGAATGTCAAATAGCATTTAATGCCCTAAAAGGTGCTCTCACTAGTCCTAAAGTAATGACACTACCAAGAAATGATAGTATTTTTATTTTAGACTGACGCTTGCGATTTTGGTATTGGTTCAGTTCTAAGTCAAATACAAAACGGACAAGAAAAAGTAGTCGCATACGCAAGCAGATCTTTAAGTCGCGCCGAAAGGAATTTCTGTGTCACAGACAAAGAACTACTCGCAATACGCTATTTTGTGGAGTATTTCAGACATTATTTGATGGGTCGTGAATTCAAATTCAGGTCAGATCACAGAGCATTACGTTGGTTATTCAGTCTTGAATGTCCAACTGGTAGAATAGCGAGATGGATCGAAATCTTATCAGGTTACACATTCTGCGTAGAATACCGACAAGGTATTGTTGTGTTTTGGTAATATTACATTTCATAGATGTATTATATGAATATGCTTTTTATGCAGTCTTTGTGTGAAAGTATTGAAAGTTCCATATAACCTTACATACAGTGTGTAACACAAGCCGGGCTAGTGGGTGATCTGATGTTCTATGCAGTGTATTCTATTCTGGTCACACAGAAGTGTTTTGGGTAGTCCTTTAAACAAAGGAAGGTCAAACTGGGGTTAACACATGGTGTGTTGGGGAAGATTCACTTCCTTATAAGGGGATTGTGTTAACACATGTACATTACACAGTGTTTACACGGGGAGATTGTGTAGCCTTTAGACAAAGGAAGGTCAAACTCGGGTTAACACATGGTGTGTTGGGGAAGATTCACTTCCTTATAAGGGGCTTGTGTTTACACATGTGGAGGGGGTTGGTGTTACACACTGTAGTTGTATAAAAGGGGTGGCTCAGAGATATTGGGGATCTTTTGGCATTATTTTCGGCTTAGAATACTTGACATTAGGGGGAACTTCAAAACTTCAAATTATCTCAAAACGTGAAATGGGACTTTGAATAAAGTGAGAAAGTGACATTAAGTTGAACAGTCTAATTTGGTATATTATGAACATTACATTAATTGAAGAAATATAGATAAATTCGTGTTGTAAAGAATATATGACTTTGTGTTTCCTTACATCATAAACTCGGTCACAAACTACCAGTCATAAATAATACACGTTTGGGTAAGAAAAATTACAACACTGGTGGCAGCGTCAGGGATTTTTGGACTTTAACACGCGTCTTTTATTGGACAATTGTGGTGGACAATTACATTAAGACATATAATTACAGCAAGTTATTAATTGGATTAAAGAAATCGAAGTTGGGATATTTACCAAACATGTAACTGGATTTACAAACCCTGGATTTACAAACCCTGGAATTATTGTGACATTTATTAATTAAATAACTGGATTTACAAACCCTGGAATTATTGTGACATTTATTAATTAAATAACTGGATTTACAAACCCTGGAATTATTGTGACAACTGGATTATATTGGCTGTTTCTTATCTCTATTGGACGCTGGTCAATTAACAAAGAGGTAAAAATGGGTCCAAAACGAATTAATGGAGAGCGAGACAAGGACACAAATGGAACTAATGAGGAATCAAGTTTGACTCCTGAGGAGGACATGCAGAAGAAAGTCGCTGAGTTAGAGTTAAAACTCAGGAGGGCAGCCCAGGATTGCCAGGAAGAAAAAGACAAAAATAAAGCAAAGGACCGAGAGTTAGAAAGGCTGGCAAATCGGATGAGACAACAAGAAGAAGAATGGGAAGAACGACCAATTAGGGGAATGGGTATAAATCAGAGGCAGGTTCTGGAAATGGGAGATGGGGCAGATAGGCATGAGGCGGAGATGGGTCGAAATGAAGACGTCGGAGCCCTAGGTAACCGTATTCAACGAGAGGGTCATCGATATAATGTCCCAATGCCTCCTCAGTTACTGTTTGATTTATTCAACCCTTCAGTGCACTCTCTAGATCATGCAGATGGAACCCCGGAGAGCAACTTTTTAGACTTACAAGCAGTCTACGAGGTGAGGCGGCGGAGTATGCATTCGGACAGTTACCCCCAGAGACGCTTGACAACTTCGCTCAGCTGACCAGGGCCCTTGAATCAAGATACAAAGAGAGACGTACCAGTTCTTCTTACCTTGCCGAGCTCGAAAATAGGAAGATGCAGTTTAAGGAATCGCTTGCAGAATATGTGGCTGACATCAAAAGACTAGTTATAAAAGGATACCCGACTGCTAATGCTCAAACTCGAGAGACGATAAATGTTCGACACTTCCTTAAAGGGTTGCCTGATCAGCAGATGGCTATATCTGTCGGGATGAAAGAACCAAACTCAATCGATGACGCACGCCAAATGCTCGAGATATACAATAGCCTCCGAGATGAGGTAAAAGGCCCAAGAATCAGAGTGATCGACAACAAATCGGAAGATCAGCAGTATGTCACCGAGAAAAGGCTTCGAGAATTTGGAACTGAAATAAAGAACAACGTCGGAAAGAAAATAGATGTCCTCGCTCAGAAGCTGGATAACCTCTATCAACCGGGAAGACAGCGCCAGGCTCAGGATGGCCCAACCCAAAGATACCAGGCAGGTCGTTCCAATTATAAAATTCGGTGCTTCAATTGCAATGAAGAAAACCACATTGCATCTGTATGCCCATATAAAGAGAGCAACAATCAAAGAAAGGGGTCTCAGCTTAAAAACAATAGTAACCAGGGAAACTAACCAGGACCGATACCAACGGCCCGGTATTGGTCCAAAATGAACCAGTGACAACATTTTCAACTGTTAGTGTTAGAGAAATAAATCATGGTGTATCAATTCTCTTGCCCATTTCCATTGGGAAATTAAACTCAACATTTGTGCTGGACACTGGGGCATGTGTCAGTTTGATCTCAACAGCTTTTTACTATCGTATAGCACCCGACAGGAGGCCACCATTTAAGACCAGTGCCTGATTCGTTAAAGTTAGAAGTGGCGAATGATGGGTTATTATTGGTAGAGGGGGTAATAACTATGGAATTCTACTTTAACAAGGACTTGTTCATTTGGGATGTTTTTGTGGCCCCTATTAGAGAAGATGGATTGATTGGATTGGATTTCTTGCAATTTAACAATTTTGTGATGGGAGCTGAATTTGGTTTACGATTAAATAAAAAGAAATATGAGACAGTTATAGAAAAGGTTCCATTTAGAGCGGTGCGGATTTCCTGTAAACAAGATATTGTTGTGCCTGGTAACTCTGAACTTATCCTGGAAGGGGAAGGAAATGGTAGGTGTCTAGGGTCTAAGTATGGTTTAATAAGCCCACATAAGGATCATGACGAGAGCGGATTGATCATTGCTAATGCGTTGGTGGATTCTTCGTCAAGTAATATGAGTTTCCCAGTGAGAGTGGCAAACCTTGCATGTGAAGAGAGGAAAATACGCAGGGGAACAACCCTGGGCTACATGTGTGCGGTGACAGAAGACGAAATATATCAAGAGGAAATTGTGAGCACAAAAGGTCATCCTAAATTAAGAAGAGTTTCCACGTTTACAGAGGAAGCTACATCCAGCTGGTCGGAACCAATGAAGAAATTATATTCACGCTCGTGTCACGGCTTAGAGGATGACCAGAGAGAAAAATTAGGAAGTCTGCTGCATAGGTATCAAAGTGTGTTTTCCAACTCGCCCACAGATTTAGGAAAGACCAGTATCATAAAGCATACAATTAACACCAATAATGCCAGACCAATTAAGGTTCCACCAAGGCGTACCCCAAAGGCATTTGGAGCCGAGGAAGATACAATCATTCAGCAGCAACTGGATGCAGGTATCATAAGAGAGAGTTGTAGCCCTTGGTCGGCGCCTTTGGTGTTCATTCGTAAGAAAGACAACTCTGTTAGACCATGTGTTGATTACAGGAAACTTAATGCCGTAACCACTAAAGATGCGTACCCGTTGCCAAGGATTGACGATTGTTTGGACAGTCTGGAAGGGGCAAAATACTTCAGTTGTGTTGATTTAGTATCGGGCTACTACCAAATAGCTATGAATGAAAGAGATATTCCTAAAACAGCGTTTTCGACTGGGAGAGGTGGCCTGTATGAATATGTGACTATGCCAATGGGACTTAGTGGGGCTCCTCATACCTTTGAACGCTGTATGGAGCTGGTTTTACGTGGGCTGCAGTGGAAAACATTGCTAATTTACTTAGATGACATTATATGTTTTGGGCGCACTTTTGACGAAGCCTTGGATAGACTAGAGGAACTCTTGCAACGCTTACAGTCAGCCAATCTTAAACTGAAACCACAGAAGTGTCAGTTATTTAGAACTGAAGTCTCCTTTCTTGGATATGTTGTGTGCAATGAAGGCGTTAGACCCGATACTGCCAAAATTGATGTTATAAAGGAGTGGCCTATTCCTGCTTGCCTGACCGATGTGAGGTCTTTTCTTGGTTTTGTAGGATATTACAGACGTTTTATTAGGAACTTTTCTGCGCTTGCGGTGCCCCTGAACCAATTGATGGAGGCCGGTCGGTTGTTTGAGTGGACAGTACAGTGCCAGGAAGCTTTTGATAAGCTAAAGTATATTCTTACGGGGGATGAGGTGATGTCGTTCCCTAGATTTGACGAAAAGGGAGGCATATTTATTGTTGATGCGGATGCCAGCGACAGCGCAATTGGGGGCTGTCTTTCCCAGATGCAGTGGTGCGAAATGGCTCAAGCTCAGGTCGAGAAACCCATAGTGTTTGCCAGTAAGTCACTAGACAAAACACAAAGGAGATATTGTACTACCAGAAAGGAGTTACTTGCCGTGCTTACCTTTGTTCAACAGTTTAGACACTATTTGTTGGGGAAACGGTTTTTGATACGTACCGATCATTCCAGTTTAAGGTGGATAATGTCATTCAAGGAGCCCACCGATCAGATGGCCCGCTGGCTAGAAGTTTTGGCTCAATATGATTTCCTCATTGAACACCGAAAGGGAAGTAAGCATTTAAATGCGGATGGATTGTCGAGGATTCCGTGTGACCCGTTAGAGTGTGATTGTTATGATCGTGGTACAATATTGGAACAATTACCTTGTGGAGGATGTACCGTGTGTAAGAAACGTCATAACCAGTGGTCTGTGCTGGCTGACGTTGATGATGTGATCCCATTATTTACTCGAAATGTGTCATGTTCAAGTTCTGAAAGGACGTCCAGCAAACAAGATGTGGGCAAATGCAGATATGTATCAAACTGGACGCGCGGACTTTTTGTTTTTGTTGCGCTACTTGGAATAACTGGATTATACATGTGCGTAGAAAATCGTGACCCGAGGTGTGAGGGATATTTGAATAACAATATTGTGGATTGGTGTAACCCGTTTGGGAGATTTCTCTTCTGGATTATCATCGTAACAGTTATGGTGATTGGGGTATATGGCGTGGTAAACTACAGAAATAGTATCAAATTGGGATTCAGATTGCTTACAAATGTGTCTGTAGGTAGACTCAGACCGTTAAGCATATTCCAATCAGATGAGGAACTACTGAAGTTAAATAACCCCGAGAATACCAACAGCAACCATAACAGTGAAGTAGATGGCCCTGCAGCCAGTCTAATGCAAGCTCAGGAAGGTTATAAATCATCCGAATTAACATTCCATGATGATAATATTGACAGCATGTTAAAAGGATCATTAGCCAGTTACACACCTAATCAAATCCTGGAGATGCAACATAATGACCCTGAAATTGGGAAGGTGATTAAGTGGATAAAGACCTCAGAGATAAGACCAAACCGTGACCAAATTCCCAGCGAGAGCCCATTTGTTAGAAATTTATGGCTTTTGTGGGACCAGTTGGTGATTATTGATGGGATACTCTTCAAAGAATGGATAACTCAAGGTCAGCATTATAAACAATTAGTGGTTCCTTCATTGCTAAAGAAACAAATCTTAGAATCCGGACATGCTTCCATATCTTCTGGTCACCTGGGGATAAGGAAAACTACCTATAAATTGAAAAGAAACTATTACTGGTATCGTATGAAAGACAGTGTATCTCATTACATAAGGAAATGTACCACCTGTGGATCCAAAAAGAGGCCTGGAAAATTACCTAAAAGTCCTCTTTTGGGATATGTAGTGTCACAACCACTAGACAGGATATGCATAGATATTTTAGGTCCTTTGCCTGAGACCGAAAATGGAAATAAATATGTTCTGATGGTTATGGATCATTTTACGAAGTTTGTAGAGTGTTATGCATTACCCAACCAATGCAGCAACACAGTTGCCGATAAACTTGTATTTGAATTCTTGTCCCGTTATGGCTGCTGTTTAGAACTACACAGTGACAGAGCAACAAACTTTCAATCAGATCTTTTCCGGGAAGTGTGTAGACTCTTAGAAATTAACCAAACCAGGACCTCGGGATTTAGACCTATTTCTAACGGCATGGTGGAAAGGTATAATGCCACACTCCTGAATATGATTTCCGCTTATGTCAGAGAGGATCAACGTGACTGGGACAGATACCTACAACTGTTATCGATGGCTTACCGGTCATGTGTCCATGACAGCACAGGATTTAGTCCTAATTTCTTAATGTTTGGGCGTGAATGCCTTCAACCCATACAAATGCAAATTGGGTGCATCCCTAATGACAATGCGTCAACCTCTGTGAATGACTATGTTCAAAAGCTACAGTTAAACCAGGAGCAGATATATAGGCTGGCACGTGAAAATCTCCAAAAGGCAGCGGTTCGTATGAAGAGAGATTATGACACCCGTATCAGCTGTAATACATATCAAGAAGGAGATCTTGTGTACTGTTGGGATAAGACCAAAGTAAAGGGACGATGTAAGAAAATAGATCCTGAAATCTGGAAGGGGCCGTTTATGGTGACGCGTAAAATCAGTGACTTGTTGTTCGAAATAAAAGGAAAACCCGGAACTAGACCCAAGCTGGTACACCATGACCGGCTTAAGCGATATTATTCCGACTCTATCCCTAATTGGGCCCAGCATTGCAACCAGGAGGCTGCAGCAGCACCTAAGAAAAAGTTGACAAAAAGGAAAATCACTCGGCCCAAAAGAGAGGTCAGTCTGAGCCTTACCAAAGACATCAGTCCGAGGAGGCATGGCCACAGGACAAGGAAGCAAACTGATTTTTTCCAAGCAAGATGATTGTGGAAATATGTTGATGAAAAGTTAAACTTTAATTTCTGGAGATTAGTAGTCTTAGATGAATGTGTGAGTCTGACTGTATGAAGGATGGTGTGATTGGGGCTAATGTAAATAAACTGTGTTCTGTGTGATGACAGAGAGGTGCCATTATGTGCAGGAACTGAAGCCCTTATCAAGTTAATGGGCTATTATTGACCATGTCATAGCTGTCACATGTTTCTGCTTTTGGAGGATTGTTATTCTAAGGAACACTTTATAGCCATTATATGGGATACTAGGTGTCACTGTTGTTGAAATTGTTGTTATTCTCAGGAAACTATGGAGTAATAAACTACATGATGTGAAGGTTTGCACCCTGCCTGAACGTAATGTCAAACTTTGTGAGAGAACAGGGATCTGTCTGTCAGCATAGGAACTCTCCATTAAATGTAGTGACACTTTAAACATTGAAAGCCTGGAACACGACCGTCATTCACCCTTCACTCTTCGAAGCTGTAGGACTTAACTTATAATAACTTGTATTAGGATTTCATCCTAACTTTAATATGGCGGAAAACGACAGTAAATCTAACAATATGGGATATTACTCATTTGTGGATTTATCTCCACCACCTCAGTGCGAGGCAATTGACGTTTCGGTCACTGCCGGAGATCCATTTGGGGCAGTGACAGACATCAAACTGGCGGAGATGGAGAAGAGGATAACTGCCTCCATTGACATGAATGCAGGTTTGATCCGGGGTCAGATGGCCCGAGGATTTAGAGACTGCATGGCATATGAACGAGAATTGATAGGGAAGGTTCTTAGCACTCTTCAAGACATCTCTACCCAGTTGGTACAAGTCAATCCGGGGCAACCTTTGGACCCAGCGATGTTGGCAGGAATTGTTCGCCTGGCTGAGCAGGCCATCGCCTTCCTTAAACTGGCGAGTCCTGTTCAGGGAACCAGTATGGCAGCTCAGTAATATTTGCACGTATTAGTTTTTGTTTTTAAAAGTGTGCATATATCTAACATATTGATTTTAGGGTTAAACAAGATGATATCAACGTGGTTGTTCATTTTAAGTAAATTAAAATGTCACCATGAAATATGTAATAATAACCCATATTTCATAGGTTCACTAAATAAGTTATGGATTAAACCTGTTATTCATGAAATGTGGATTACTAAAAATAAGTTAAATTGGATTATTAGTGTATCTACTGTTTGCCGGGCATTGGATTATTAATTACCACCATTGGATTATTACGTTCTAATAAAGGATTAACCAAGTTATTATTCACAGTTTGGATTTACATGTTCCTATTCTCTTGGATTTACTAAGTGTTCAGTGTGATGAATGCTATTCGCCTGTCTAACGGATTAACCTTACCCTTCCTACTGGTTGCCGGGCATTGGATTATTAATTACCACCATTGGATTATTACGTTCTAATAAAGGATTAACCAAGTCATATTCACAATTTGGATTTACATGTTCGTATTCTCTTGGATTTACTAAGTGTTCAGTGTTGATGAATGCTATTCGCTGGTGGATTTATCAGTAAATACCAAATTTAACGGATTAACCTGACCCTTCATGGTGGATTTTACTACCTTATATCTACGTTGGAGACACTGAGTTTCCCAGTGTCCGGTCCTATCTACGTTGGAGACACTGAGTTTCCCAGTGTCCGATCCTATCTACGTTGGAGACACTGAGTTTCCCAGTGTCGGGTCATATCTACGTTGGAGACACTGAGTTTCCCAGTGTCCGATCCTATCTACGTTGGAGACACTGAGTTTCCCAGTGTCCGGTCCTATCTACGTTGGAGACACTGAGTTTCCCAGTGTTCGATCCTATCTACGTTGGAGACACTGAGTTTCCCAGTGTCCGATCCTATCTACGTTGGAGACACTGAGTTTCCCAGTGTCGGGTCCTATCTACGTTTCCGGGTGTCACGTCCTATCAGCGTTGTTTCAGTCTGGTGGCTGAATCAAACCCAACCATGCGAAGCGGTACCAATGGGACCAGTATACCAGAATTTATATTGTGGGACTATAGACATAAAGTGCTCTTTCTTTTTCCATTGTAATTGTTAAAAATAAATTCAGCAAAGCACTATTTCGCGGAAAATGATAATTCAGGACTCTGTGTGATTGTGACGGTGTGTGAGGTTGTGCTATTTTCTTTTGTCAATTATTTAGGGAAACATGTAGGACTTACTTCCAGTGTCTTTCCTGTTATAGAAGGACTTGGATTTTTATATGGATTTAAACAATATATTTCCTAAGTCAGAGAAAGACATTTTTTGGGATTAATTTTTGATTATTAAATTGAAGATTATGATAACTAATAGCGTATGCTTATTACTTTTACATTTGGTTTAAAACTCTTTTCTTTCGTTTTAAGGAAGGGGCAGTGTTGTGTTTTGGTAATATTACATTTCATAGATGTATTATATGAATATGCTTTTTATGCAGTCTTTGTGTGAAAGTATTGAAAGTTCCATATAACCTTACATACAGTGTGTAACACAAGCCGGGCTAGTGGGTGATCTGATGTTCTATGCAGTGTATTCTATTCTGGTCACACAGAAGTGTTTTGGGTAGTCCTTTAAACAAAGGAAGGTCAAACTGGGGTTAACACATGGTGTGTTGGGGAAGATTCACTTCCTTATAAGGGGATTGTGTTAACACATGTACATTACACAGTGTTTACACGGGGAGATTGTGTAGCCTTTAGACAAAGGAAGGTCAAACTCGGGTTAACACATGGTGTGTTGGGGAAGATTCACTTCCTTATAAGGGGCTTGTGTTTACACATGTGGAGGGGGTTGGTGTTACACACTGTAGTTGTATAAAAGGGGTGGCTCAGAGATATTGGGGATCTTTTGGCATTATTTTCGGCTTAGAATACTTGACATTAGGGGGAACTTCAAAACTTCAAATTATCTCAAAACGTGAAATGGGACTTTGAATAAAGTGAGAAAGTGACATTAATTTGAACAGTCTAATTTGGTATATTATGAACATTACATTAATTGAAGAAATATAGATAAATTCGTGTTGTAAAGAATATATGACTTTGTGTTTCCTTACATCATAAACTCGGTCACAAACTACCAGTCATAAATAATACACGTTTGGGTAAGAAAAATTACAACAGTATAAAACATGGTAATGCAGATGGGCTCTCGCGATGTCCCAACCCTAAAGACTGTCAATGTCCAGAAGTAAATTCAGAAGAAATGCTTAAATGCGGTCCATGCAATAAATGCAGAAAACGTGCCTATGAAATGGAGTCAAAATTAAATAAAGATGAGCCAGTTAACTGGCGAAAGGTCAATCTAGAAAATAGAAAAGTCAAGGTCATAGAAGACAAAAGTGTAGAATTGAACCGACTAAGTTTAATTTCCATATGGCTCATTATCAGTACACTTATGTCAAATGCATGGCTAAAAATCAATACCATTTGTAAAATTTCAATGGCAAAGGTCAATTATTGGTCTAGGTCAAAAGTCAAGGTCACTGACAAGTCAGGTCAAATACACACAGAGAAAACAGTGTCAGGGTTATGGTCATATATTACAGCTATATGCTTGTTATTTATTAGTACAAGAACCACAGTGTCAAAGGTCAAGTGGATACAAAGGTCAATATCCAAGGTCATGCAATCCATCATATTTATAATATGGACTACTTTAAAATCATTAAAGAATTTTTGCACAGATACGGTTGATCTATTTTGTAGATCTGTAAGTACAAGGTCGCAGACTGGTTTTCTGGAAAATTATGTACCATGGTCAAATGGATATAGTTTAAAAGATCTGCGAAATTTACAGATGGAAGATAAAGATATTGGGCAAGTTCTAAGTTGGTTAGAAGTAGGGGAAAAACCTACTGTAAATGTCGCTAATATGAGTTTAGCAACACGTCATTATTTACATTGCTGGGATGCACTGGTGTTAAAAAATGGATTGTTAATGAGACATTTTCGTAAGAAAGACGGTTCAGGGTCTTTCTTACAGTTTGTTACGCCCAAAAAGTTACAAAGGGATATACTATATCAAATGCACAATGCTATATTGTCTGGTCACCTTGGTAGAAAAAAGACTAGGGAAAAACTATTACAAAGGTTCTACTGGTATGGTGTCAGAGAAGACATTTATTTGTGGATTGAACAGTGTGATAACTGTGGAGCTAATAAACCGTTGTCAATAAATCCAAAAGCTCCACTAGGAAGTTTATCTGTAGGCAATGTATTGGACAGACTCTCAACCGATTTTCTAGGTCCACTTCCTCATACGCCTCGAGGAAATAGGTATATTTTAGCCGTGACAGATAATTTTTCGCGGTGGGTGGAAATATTGCCAGTACCTGATCAAACTGCAGAGACAACAGCTAGAGTAATATTAAATGAAGTCATAGCACGGTATGGTTGTCCAATGACCCTTCATAGTGATCAAGGTAGTAATTATGAGAGCAGAATATTTACTGAACTTTGTCAGCTTCTTGAAATAAGGAAAACAAGAACGTCAAGTAAGAATCCTCAAGGCAATGGTCAAATGAACGCTTTAACAAAACATTGACTAGAATGATAAGGGCATATCTAACTGACAATCAAACTGATTGGGATTTGAATCTAGGTTGTTTAGCAGCGGCCTACAGAGCCACTCCAAATGAAACTAACAAAATGACCCCAAATTTGCTCATGTTAGGTCGTGAAGTCCGTTTGCCAGCTGAAATAGCATTCGGTAGTCAAGCAAATAACAACGAAGTAGTGTCTTCTTATGGGCAGTATGTCATGAAATTAAAAGAAAAAATGCAAAAATCACATGAAATATGTAGAGAACACATTGGAAAGGCAGCAAAACGCCAAAAGGATTTGAGTGAATCGAGCAAATCATTTAATCAGTACAAAGCTGGTGATATAGTATGGTATCTCAATATAAAGAGAAAAGAAGCAGTATGCACAAAGTTAGTAGTGCCCTATACAGGTCCATTTCTTATCCAAAAGAAAATTAGTGACCAAAATTATGTGTTACAATTTTCAAAATCTATGTCAGATGTTAAAGTAGTACATCATGATAAGCTAAAACCTTATAAAGGGTCAGCACCACCAAAATGGGTTCTGAATAAATCATTAAAGTAAAATCCCCACAGATGGATATGAAGGCTTAAAATGCAAAATTGTCGCAGTTGATATAAGGATAATTTAGATGCACGCTAGTTAATATTGAATGTAAATATGTATATCTATTCATATTGATCGCGAGTGTTGTATAATAATACTGTACAGAAAATATTTATTATATGAAATTGTTCATAAATATGAAATACAGTTATATTAAATTTTGAATGTATGTTTCAGTTTTAAAATGAGTAGATGTATGCATGTGTATTAACACAAGTTTGACAAAATATAAATATAATGTAAAAAGTGTATATAAAGCATATACAGCTTACATGTATATAATAAATATAAAAAAATAAATAATGAAAAATCAAGTGAAAGCATTACTTGAGTAGTACAGATTTCAAAATATAAATTAAGTAAATATCATATATGTCATATAGTATATGACCCAGGATTCACCTATATTTCACTGTATTTGCAGAACGTCAGTGATGTTCCCCAACACTAGACCAATTAATATGATGAGCGAGGCAGACTTTAGGTTTGTGAACAACAGAGGCAGGGTGTATGAATGTCAAAGGTGTTCTTCTGACAAATATCAAGGAGAGAGATCTAAAGTCATGCTACATGTCTACAGGAAGCATACGGCCCTGGACAGTGTACCTTTTTATTGTTCTATTTGTAAGTTTGTGACGACATCACAGTCAGATCTGGAACGACACGTCATAAGGAACAATTACGCTCCACATAGGGCTACAGTGGAAGCTATGTTGGCAAACACGGTGAGGAGGTAAACGAGCATGGTAGCCTCCTCCAGAATCTGAAACATTTTATTCCTGGAGAGCTGGATATGAAAAGGTTAAATAAAGAAGAGAGTGGGGATATCTTTCTGAACAGAAAAAAACAATCAGTAAATGTGGACATACTTCAGAGTGCTATGAATGAAGCTGACATTCAGACAACGTCCTTAAAATCAGACAAAACTGAGTATATTTTGAATGAAATGCTGGAAGGGCATCGATTATCTCCATTTGCTTTCCATGAGTCACCCTTTGCAACGCCCAAACGGGGAGCTCCGTTCAAGACACCTGTAGTGTGTAAATCACCAACTGTAGTCTCCTCCTATAGCAGCTCATCAACGTCAAGCTCATCAACTTCAAGCTCATCAACGTCATCCTCTTCATCGTATAAAGATGAGATGAAAGCAGAAGTACAGAACTTGAGAAATGAAATTAAAACAATGGGACTTGCTTTAGGACAACTAATTCATGAAATGAAAGAACTTACTAACAAAATTGGAGAAAATCAATCAAAACAGCTGGCTCAGCCAACAAGTGCACTACATCGCAATAGTCCTAAAAATAACTTTAGACCGCACTACAAGGAAAACAGACCAGTACCCTACTACAACAACTACCAGGTGCCACGCCAGATGCCACATCAGAAGCCACAGCAGAAGCCACGCCAGAATACTCATTAGATTTTAGAAATATAGTAATAACAGTCGAAATTTGTGTTAGACATATTAAGAGTTAGGATTATAATAGATAAACAGAGATTCTTTTATTTTATACTAAATTTGTTAACAAATATTAAAACATAAACTTTTAATTCTACGATCTACAAGTAATGCATTTCACAAAGTATATTCCATATTGTTAGTTCTATTTAATATATAGAACCTTAATCTCTTGATCATCACTAGTTTCTAAACGGTAATGTTTAAAGGTAACTTCTACAGTCGTATTATGCTTTAAGATACTGTTGAAGATTTCATGTAAATTTGTACCTGAGCAAATGTTATTGTTACTGAGTATATGCATAGTTTTTTGTTATATATTAAAATTTAAGGTTATTTGAGGTAATATTTAGGATGTTTATGTAGTTGAGACATGATGATGTTTTGACTGTTTTTTGTCATATAGTTGATATAATATGCAAAATAGACATTCGCATTAACATGAATTGTTGTATATTGTTGAACTTAAGAGTTAAGATTATTTCAGAATATGTGCATTAATTCAGAATACTTACTTCTGTGAGTTTAAAGAGATGTTGATGTATAAAAGTTTGTTTTTGTGAGGACACAAAATAGTTTAAGGGAAGGGTAATGTGAACCCTTGGTTCTGTCCAATATAGCTATTTAGTATGTTTATCATAGTAATTGCTTCATTATTCATCAAGGATTACGACTCGCCTTAGGTGCCTTTCGTACATCACCAGCCGAAAGTCTATATGTTGAAGCCAATGAACCATCACTGTCTCACAGACGAGACAAATTAGCTCTTCAATACGCCATTAAATTAAAGTCTAACCCTTCAAACCCAACTTTCGATAATGTTTTTAATCCTAGTTGTGAACTTCTTTTTGATCGAAAACCGAAGGCCATTCGACCATTTGGTCTTCGTATTAAACCAAAATTAACAGACACTGAAATCGACCTAAATTTGATTGCCAAGTACAAAGTACCACAAATTCCACCGTGGACTTTGGAAACTCCAACAATTATTTTTGATCTTTGTAATAATAACAAATCCAGTACAGACCCTACTGTCTTTCAAAGCAAATTTAATGAAATTAAATCGAAATACAGTAACTTTCAGCATATCTACACAGATGGCTCTAAAGAGGGAGATAAGGTAGCTGCAGCAGCTGTTGTTCACAAACACAGCATAAAGAGCCGCCTGCCTGATAAGGCCTCTATCTTTTCAGCTGAACTTAAGGCAATTGAACTTGCCTTAAATTATATTCAGGAATCTGATGATGACCATTTTGTAATATTTTCTGATTCCCTTTCATCTCTTCAAGCACTGGGTAATATGAAACATGATAACCCAGTTGTGCTTCAACTTTTAGAAAAGTACAATTCTCTTAGAATTGATAATGTTATTAATTTCTGCTAGCTTCCAAGCCATGTAGGAATACGTGGTAATGATAGAGCTGATAGTGCTGCTAAGGCAGCATTAGATCTACATATAAGTAATACCAAATTACCTTATACTGGTTTTAAAAGTTGTATTAACACATATATTCGTAACTCTTGGCAAGCCGCTTGGTATTTGTCAGTTAACAATAAACTCCATTCAATTAAACCGCTGCTCGGAGAGTGGCGTTCTTCTAGTAGACCCATTCGTCGAGAGGAAGTTGTCCTAGCCCGGTGCAGAATAGGGCATACACGTTATACTCATTCATATTTATTACAAGGTGAGCAATTACCAGAATGTATACCCTGCTTTGCACCGTTAACGGTCAAACACATATTGCTGGAATGTGTGGACTTTGATCCTATGCGTCAAAGGTACTACAATGTTAATACTATGACCGAGTTATTTAATACTATAGATTTTAGTCTAGTTTTAGATTTCCTTAAGGAAATCAGACATTATAAATCAGTGTGATGTGTTCTTGTATATAATTACTTTTTTATATACCCGTTTTCGGGCATTCGTTGATTTACATATATAGTTTATATTACTACCATATCACCCCTTATTTTTTAATAGTTTTATCCTGATATTAATTTTTAATTAATCCTTCATTTATTCATATTTCGTCGGTTTTTGCGCACAATATGACCTATTTATGTGTCGGCGTGCCGTAAAACAACATTCATTCATTCATTCATTCATAGTAATTGCTTCATTATTCATCAAGGATTACGACTCGCCTTAGGTGCCTTTCGTACATCACCAGCCGAAAGTCTATATGTTGAAGCCAATGAACCATCACTGTCTCACAGACGAGACAAATTAGCTCTTCAATACGCCATTAAATTAAAGTCTAACCCTTCAAACCCAACTTTCGATAATGTTTTTAGCTCTACTGGCCAAGGGCCAGCAGAGCTTATGGGATGCTGTGTTGTCCGTCGTCCGTCGTCTGTCTGTCTGTCGTCTGTCGTCTGTCTGTCGTCTGTCGTCCGTTAACTTTTCTTCAAACGACTTCTTCTCAGAAACCGCTTGGCTAATTTTGACCAAACTTCACGTGGATGATCCTTAGTTGAATGCTTTTTAGATTTGTTAAAATTAGGTCAATGCTACATCCAAGATGGCTGCCATTACCATATATGGTCGAAACCTTAAAAAATCTTCTTCTCCAGAACCGCTGGACAGATTTCAACAGTTTTTCTTTTAAAATGATCGCCAACGCCTAGACTATCAAGTTTGTTCAAATAAAGTCCCCGGGGTCAAAAATGGCCGTGCCCCGGGGGTCCAAAATTTGTATATTGAGGTTTTGCATGTTTTTCATATAGACATATAGGAAAAAAGTTTAAAAAATCTTCTTCTCTGAAACCACAAGGCACAGAGCTCTCATGTATTACATGTAGCATCAGCTTATGGTCCTCTACTAAGTTTGTTCAAATGGTGACCCTGGGGTCAAATTTGTCCCCGCCCCGGGGGTCACAGTTTTACATAGACTTATATAGGATTTTTTTTTTTAAAATCTTCTTCTCGGAAACTACAAGAGCCAGAGGTTTGATATTTTGCATTTACTATAAGCTTATGGTCCTTTACCAAGTTTGTTCAAATGGTGACCCTCGGGTCACTTTTGGCCCCGCCCCAAGGGTCACATGTTTTACATAGACATGTATAGGGAAAAACTTAAAAAATCTTCTTCTCTGAAACTGCAAGAGCCAGAGGTTTAATATTTTGCATTTGCTATAAGCTTGTGGTCCTCTATCAAGTTTGTTCAAATGGTGACCAAGGGGTCACATTTGGCCCCACCCCGGGGGTCACAGTTTTACATAGGCTTGTATAGGGAAAAACTGAAAAAAATATTCTTCTCTGGAACCACATGGCACAGAGCTCTCATGTAATACATGTAGCATCAGCTTATGGTCCTCTACTAAGTTTGTTCAAATGGTGACCCCGCCCCGAGGGTCATTGTTTTACATAGACTTATATAGGATTTTTTTTTTAAAAATCTTCTTCTCGCCAACTACAAGAGTCAGAGGTTTGATATGTTACATTTATTATAAGCTTATGGTCCTTTACCAAGTTTGTTCAAATAGTGACAATAGTGACCCTGGGGTCACATTTGGTCCCGCCCCAAGGGTCACATGTTTTACATAGACATGTATAGGGAAAAACTTAAAAAATCTTCTTCTCTGAAACTGCAAGAGCCAGAGGTTTAATATTTTGGTGTTGCTATTAGCTTATGGTCCTTTACCTATTTTGTTCAAATGGGGACCCTGCGGTCACATCTGGCCCTGCCCCGGGGATTCACAGTTTTACATAAATGCTTGTAGAGGGAAAAACTGAAGAAAAAAAATCTTCTCTGGAACTGCAAGAGCCAGAGGTTTAATATTTTGCATTTGCTAAAAGCTTATGGTCCTTTACCAAGTTTGTTCAAATGGTGACCCTGGGGTCACAATTGACCCCGCCCCAAGGGTCACATGTTTTACATAGACATGTATAGGGAAAAACTTAAAAAACCTTCTTCTCTGAAACTGCAAGAGCCAGAGGTTTAATATTTTGCTGGTGCTATAAGCTTATGGTCCTTTACCAATTTTGTTCAAATGGGGACCCTGAGTTCACATCTGGCCCCGCCCCAGGGGTCACAGTTTTACATAAATGCTTGTATAGGGAAAAACTGAAAAAAATCTTCTTCTCTGGAACTGCAAGAGCCAGAGGTTTAATATTTTGCATTTGCTGTAAGTTTATGGTCCTTTACCAAGTTTGTTCAAATGGTAACCCTCGGGTCACATGTTTTACATAGACATGTATAGAGATTATTTTTTGGAATTTTTTTTTTTTTTTTAATTTTTTTTTTTTTAAATATTTTTTTTGGAATTTTTTTTTTTTTGAAATATCTTCTCTTTTTTTTTGAAATGTTTTGCAATTATTTATTTTTTTGCAATTTTTTTAATTTCTTTTTTTTTTGTGCAATTTTTTTTTTTTTTTTTAGCTCTATGTTCGACCAGTCGGACCAGTAACAGAGGTGTTCTTGATTTACTTTTGCTATATGTTGCCTCGTTGATACGGTTGGGCCTTCATCTTTCATCTGATCTTTACCAAACTTTACCAGATTCTTTAGTTATGGCCTTTGATTTAGTTAAAAAGCTGTTTTTTGCCCGAAACTTTCAAAAAAAAGTAAATGGCAGTCACTCACTTCATTGATGTTATAAGAGCCATGTTAGCCAGTAGAGCGTCCACAGGCCCTCTTGGGCCTCTTGTTAATCCTAGTTGTGAACTTCTTTTTGATCGAAAACCGAAGGCCATTCGACCATTTGGTCTTCGTATTAAACCAAAATTAACAGACACTGAAATCGACCTAAATTTGATTGCCAAGTACAAAGTACCACAAATTCCACCGTGGACTTTGGAAACTCCAACAATTATTTTTGATCTTTGTAATAATAACAAATCCAGTACAGACCCTACTGTCTTTCAAAGCAAATTTAATGAAATTAAATCGAAATACAGTAACTTTCAGCATATCTACACAGATGGCTCTAAAGATGGAGATAAGGTAGCTGCAGCAGCTGTTGTTCACAAACACAGCATAAAGAGCCGCCTGCCTGATAAGGCCTCTATCTTTTCAGCTGAACTTAAGGCAATTGAACTTGCCTTAAATTATATTCAGGAATCTGATGATGACCATTTTGTAATATTTTCGGATTCCCTTTCATCTCTTCAAGCACTGGGTAATATGAAACATGATAACCCAGTTGTGCATCAACTTTTAGAAAAGTACAATTCTCTTATAATTGATAATGTAATTATTTTCTGCTGGCTTCCAAGCCATGTAGGAATACGTGGTAATGATAGAGCTGATAGTGCTGCTAAGGCAGCATTACATTTACATGTAACTAATACCAAATTACCTTATACTGATTTTAAAAGTTGTATTAACACATATATTCGTAACTCTTGGCAAGCCGCTTGGGATTTGTCAGTTAACAATAAACTCCATCCAATTAAACCGTTACTCGGAGAATGGCGTTCTTCTAGTAGACCCATTCGTCGAGAGGAAGTTGTCCTAGCCCGGTGCAGGATAGGGCATACACGTTATACTCATTCATATTTATTACAAGGTGAGCAATTACCGGAATGTATACCCTGCTTTGCACCGTTAACGGTCAAACACATCTTATTGGAATGTGTAGACTTTGATCCTATGCGTCAAAGGTACTACAATGTTAATACTATGAAAGAGTTATTTGATAATGTAGATTTTAGTCTTGTTTTAGATTTCCTGAAAGAGATCAGACTATATAAATCATTGTAATGTGTTCTTATATATATTTACTTGTTTATATACCCGTTGCCGGGCATTTATTGATTTACATACATAGTTTATATTACACCTTGTCATCCCTTTTTTTTTTTTAATAGTTTTATCTTTATATATTTACATTAATTTTTAAATTTTTAATTAATACTTCATTTTTTATATTTATTTTGCGCACAATATGACCTATTTATGTGTCGACGTGCCGTAAAACACCATTCATTCATTCATTCATTCATTATTCAAATTTACCGCTATTTAAAACATACACGGTAAGTGGGTGGGGTAAAAATAAAGTGTAACATTGTATTTAAGAATTCAACTTTATCTCGAATTGTCAACAGTTAAACCTCGTTGAACATTGATGTTTACATCTTAGTTAACCGATAGGATTACCTGGAATTCGTTGAGGTATCTTGTTTACATTGTTAATCGTTATTCCGTCTTTTATGTAGGAATTACACATGTTTATTTTATCACGACTAACTCGCCAGGGGGCGCCTTATATCGACTACGTCACAGGAGGGCGTGAGCGTATATTGTAAACAAGAAGGCCAAAAGGTTTTGTGTCGGAGGTAAATCATATTGCGGAGATTGATTTCTTCTTCTCACCACGGGTAATTTATGTATTAAGTATTTGTTTTGTATCAAATGGTAAAATTATTATAACTTTCATTCAACTGTATTGAGATTTCTGTGGAATTCTGTGGAATTCTGCCGAATTCTGCCAGCACCATTCTGGTATTCTGCGACTCCGCAGAATTTTGGCTGAATTCTGCGAGCCGCGGGATTTGGAACTTTGGCACTATATAAGCTTCGGTTTTGTCAGTTAAAAAGAGAACGGTTGGGTCAGTAAAACTGGGTAGTCTATATTTTGGGTATGTGTTCTTTGGATTTGGGCTAAATTATAAATAGAATCATTTGAGATTTACCAGTTGAATGTAAAGGAAATTAGAAAGTATATTTGTCTTTATGAAAAGATATTCATAATATTTTTAGGAATCAAATTACCTTGAGTTTCTAGATCTGTATGATAAATAAATTATCATTACGATTAAACTGTAAAAACTAGATTTGGTTGTTATTTTATCTTTGTGGTTAAACCGCCTCCGAAAAACATGAAAGTCGCCACAATATGAACCCGGATCCAACTAGCCTCTGCGGCTTGAAGTTGATCCGCCTCTCGCGCCACGGTCAACAGCCAACGGGAGTTACCCGCTTGGCGGGCCAACCGTACCTGCCCCAACAGGGCTTCCTCCTGCTCTATCCTGGTGAAGCGAGCCGCGAGCATCAGCCTCCCAACCATTCCGGATGCCAGTAACAACCTCTCCTCCCGGGTCCATCGCCGCACTTGTGTCAGGAAGTCATCGAATCTTCCCGGATCACCTTTGGGCAACCTGAAACGACACAAACTACATGTCACTTATGTGCCGGCACGCTCCGTTTGCAACGCTCACACTTGAAACGGTCAATGCTTAATGCCTCCGTGGCAGTTACGTTGATACATGACCCATGATACTGGCCATCATCAGCCCCCTGAATCTCACCCTCATCCGGGTTAGCCAACCACTGGGTTAACCAACCCGGCAACTTCCGGTCGCGACAAGGTTTGAGACGATCATGATTAGCCACAAATATCGCATTTTTCAGTTTAACCCGATAGAGGTACGCGGAGATATTTTGTACAATTACCGCCGGGCCCTACCAGGGTGGGCTTAATTTCTTACATTTTCCCTTTAGCGTCGTGGTGTCCAAGAGGAACACCGCGTCGCCCTTGTCATAAGGACGTTCTAAAATACGGACATCATAATTTCGCTTCATCCTCTTTGAAGAGGTTTTGAGCTTGGCCCGGGCGGTAGTGTGTGCTTTCTGGAGCTCAGCAGCCAGCTCCGCTACATACCCCTCAGTATCCATGGGCTGCTTTCCTGCTTGCGGGAACATCAAGTGCGCCGGAGTGTTCACTTCTCTACCCAGCATAAGCTTGTTAGGAGTAAACCCCGTGCTCCGGTTCACAGATGCCCGCAACGCCCCCGCTAGTTGCTGCAGGTGCAGATCCCACTGATTCTGGGACTTTCCAATGAAACAACGCACCGCGTCCATCAGGGTACGGTTATACCGTTCCACTTGCCCGTTAGCTGATGGCCTATATGGTGTGGTCCTTGCCTTATGGATCTGCAGAAGCTCACACATGGCAGAGAACAGTTTAGACTCAAAGTTACGACCCTGATCAGAAAACAACTGGAAAGGGTAACCGAACCTAGAGAAGAACCCGTTCACTGCAGCACGTGCGGTGACCTCTGCAGTCTGCGAAGGCAGGGGGATGCACGCCACCCATTTGGTGAATTGGTCCACCATCATCAGAATGTTCTCGTTTCCCCGGGGTGTTTTTGGTAATGGTCCCATAAAATCAATATGGACCCGCTCCATAGGGGCTCCAGCCTGATATTCACTAAGAGCACACCGACCGTACCGGTCTAGCTTCTTATTCTGGCTGCACACATTACATGACGTCACATACTTAAACACGTCTTCCGCCAGACCATACCAACAGAATTTTTCTTTCAGTTTGGCCTTGGTTCTAGCCACCCCCTGGTGGCCCGCCGATGGTATATCGTGATTCCACTCTATTGCCTGCTCTTTCAACTCAGAGGGCATCACCAGATCCTTAACGTCTGTGGCCTTCCTCTGCTTAAAGAGCACCCCATCAATCAGGACGAACAGTTCCTTATTTAACCTATAGGATTTGGCCGCTGGGCTCGCCCGGAAGAGTACCTCCTCCGACGGCTCTTCAGCGGCCTATTTCCAAACTCGGGTCTCTGGCTTGAGCCTCGTGCACGTCCTGAAGAGGGAATCCCCAACACGCCGGCTGCTCAACTGTGCCGACTATTACCTCCCTGACGACACTGCAAGTCCGGATAACAAGGTCATCGCCCTCCTTAGTCACTTCTAGGCTCGAGACCTCCGAACCTTCCTCTGTTCCCCAGGAAGTCCGCGAATCATCCTTCATCTGCTCTAAACCCCCATTCAATGGGTCCGCCTGTTTCCCAAGGCTCACCCGGGTCTTCTGCACCAGACCCTGCTTCCAGGTCGCGACCCTCATGCTCTGGTTCACCCCGAACCGCCACTTCCGGTTCTCCTACCGGCCTTTTTGGACCTCTCGACCCTCCAAACTTGACTCCCAGCTCATGTTTACAGCTACTCTGGTTAAGAGCCTCGCTCCCCTGCACCTCTTGCGGATCCCGCGGAGTGATCAATTCCGCATCCCAGGAACCTCCTCGCTGACGTCCCGTCGCCGCACAGTAGTTGACATTCCCACCTTGGTAGTCGCCCGCGACCCCTTGGTGCACCCCCGCAACTCCCTGCGCTCCAGACGCTGCCAACGAAATCGCTTCATCCACATCTCGGATGAAACACCCCCAGTTCCTATCCGCCCTGGCACAGTACTCACAACCCCCACATGGCAGTTCCCCTAGCTCAACTCCGGCCATAAATGCGTTGCAATATCCCGGTACCGTTGGTAGCCGAGACAATGCATCCGCATTTCCGTGTTTCTTGCCAGCCCGGTGCTTCAGGATCATGTTGTACTGAGACAACTCTTCCATCCATCGCGCCAACTGCCCCTGGGGTTCCTTAAACCTTAACAACCAAGTCAAGCTTGAGTGGTCCGTCCTAACCACAAAAGGCCGTCCCAACAGGTAATACCGATACTGTCTGGTGAACCTAACCACCGCCAACAGCCGTGGTAGCCGTGAGCTCCTTGCCACCAAACCGACAATCCAACTGAGCTAGCATTAGTCGGTATGACATAAGTGACCCAGGATACCGCTCTTTGATGATCACACAATACTCAGCTGCTTTACCCGTCAGGGACCAGCACAGGCACTCCAAGCATTGGGATTTGGACCATCCCTTCCTGATAGCATAACTGGTGAAGCGCTGCTTAAAAACCAGCCACTGAGTTTTCCCATCATACAAGAGGGCCTTGGGTAGGGACTTGACCGGGTCCATTCCCTAGATCCGCCATGTTTATGAGCAGCCGGAAATCCCACCTTGTATACACGGTGCTTCCGGTTTACCCTTGACAAGCTAGCATCCGAATCTGAATCGTTCAGCGATGGGGATCGACGCTTCTTACCACTTCGCAACGGGGAACAACCTGTTCTACCCCTTGGCGATGGTGAGCCACTCTTTTTACCACTTCGCGATGGTGAACCACCTGTTCTACCCCTCGGCGATGGGGAGCGCCGCTTTTTGCCCCTCTGGCTTAATATTGACTTTCTGGGACTCAAACTCGCCACCCTAAATCCATAAACTTGCGATTTACGGCCCTTTTTGCTTCTATGTTTCTCGTCTGCAGAGCTCCCATCATCACCGTCATCACTTGATGATGACGAAGACGATGTAGAGGCATAACGCACATGTTTGAGCTTGATAGAGGATTTTGGTATTACCCCCGCACTTTGCGACACACCCTCAGTGGTGGGGGCCTCAGCGGTTGCTACTGGATTTGACTAAACCGGTGCCACAACCTTCCCCGCCTTGGTGGTTGGTTGGGCCGGCTGTACCTCTTCCACCTTCAACCCCACGAGGCCACCTTTCATTTTGAGAATGTCCCTCATCCGCTCCAATTCCGCTGTAGTGGGGTCCGGTGAACCCGTATGCACAGGAGCCATGGCCCCTAACATGGGGGGCTTGATGTCTCTTTGCGCAGAGGCCGCGGTCCCCAACACGAGGTCTATTTCTGCAGCCAGGGCATCAGACTGTAATTTCCGACTGAGAAATATCCCCCTAGCTGGATACTGGTACGGATTAAGTGCACGCCGCTCCCATTATCCAGTGTTACGTGAAGACGGTGTATCGGGTAGGTCCCGCGTCATGTCCTCCAGGCTTGCTTCCCTGTGAAGACTGCCGGTCTCCTCATCCCTATACACCGTGTCAGCGTCTTCCTGTACCTCCCATTCCTCTTCTTGCACTCCTGCCCCCTCTGGAGAGGCAGGAGTCTGTTGGGTCACTTGACCCCAACGCTCCCACGGCCTAAACGTGAAATCCAGGGCGTCCCAGTCTATCATATCCATGTGGATCCTGGTCAACGCCTGCCACACTGTTGGTGTCAAGTTACCCTGTGCCTCTCGCACTGCAACAATGGCGGCCGCCAACCGGGACCCTATTCCCTTGATCTGAGCTAATACATCCGCCGATGCAAAATTAACTCTAAGCCGGGCCCTCGCTTCATCTCCACTGGTCCCCATTATAATTTAATTACACAACACAGCAATTAAAAAATGAAAATGAAATACAAACAATTATTTTTTAATAATAATCATTACTGAGCAAGGAAACCTTCCTTATAAAACCCCCAGACAGGCGCCTCATCAGGAAACCAGAGTGTTATACACTCAGGGCCTCCGATGTATAAACCGGAACAAGCTACATCAAAACATCCGGTTTGGATGCTTGCGCATGCGCATTGTCTGCATTTTGTGCACTCACAAAAAACTCTTTTTTCCCCTTTTTCCCCGAGAACAGACACCAATGCAAGGCAGGAACACTTATTTACATGCTAACTGACCTTAATTCCGCCGAAGATTCTTAAGAAAAACGTCGCGATGCACAGCACCGGGAAACCACGAATTTCCACCTAAAAACACATTCCGGGCGCAGGAACAATCACGATTCTGACACCATTAAAGTGTTTCCTTACCTATACATCGTATCTGTGCCCTAGGGTCGTTACTTAATCTTCGTTATAGCTATTATTCCGTCAGGAAACTGGTAGACGTCTTGTCAGTCTCACAATGCCTTCTAGAACGCACTTGTTTCCTCCAGGCTTGACCAATCAGAGACGTTGTTTGGCCTTACGTCATGGCAGTTGGCGGGAACGCACCGGCTACCCACATCACCAGGGATACGAGCCACAAGGAGTTGATAAGACCCCTAACGACAGTCACTACAACACTCGGTGCTTGGACAACACTATCTGGTAGGGAATTCCAGTCTTCACTACCCTAATGCTAAAGGAGTTTTTTCTGCGTTCTGTTTTGGCTTGTTTTTTGAAAAGTTTTAGGGTATTCCCTTTCGTTCTGGTATATGTTGCTAAAGGGAGAAAGTTTTGTATTGATGATATATCGAATCCCCTAAGGAACTTAAAGACCTGCAGCATGTATGTACGTAACCTCCGGCATTGAAGTGTAGGAATACCTAAGGATTTTAGCCGTTCATTATATTCTAGGTTGTTTAAAGACGATAAAAATTTTGTTGCCCTACGCTGAACATTTTCTATATCGATTTGGTGCTTTTTTAAGTACGGGGACCAAACTGTACTGGCATATTCTAAATGGGGTCTTAATAAAGCTTTGAATAGTGTCAAAAATAAATTCTTGTCTAGATACGTAAAAGTTCTCATAATTATTCCTAGATTTCTATTCGCTAAGGCTATTTTGGTGGTTATATAAGTGTTGAAGGTAAGATTACTATCAATTATCACCCCCAGATCCTTCTCCTCTGAAACATTTATAATCAAGTCCCTACGATTCTCCTTGTCTTTCATAAAATAGTTATCAGTAGCCATTGATTTGCCAATATGCATTCTTTTACATTTTTTTGAATTAAATTCTACATCCCAAGTTTTGGACCAGTCGCAAAAGTTGTCAGTATAGTTATCTGTAATTTATCTACGTCTTCTTGGGAATTTATAACTGAATATGTTTTGGTATCTTCTGCAAATAGCTTGACTACTGTTTCTGCTACCTCGGGGAGATCATTTATGAAGACAAGGAAAAGGGTAGGATCTAACACACTACCCTGAGGTACACCGCTGTATACTTGTTCAGATGTTGAGTGTTTTCCATTTATAACCACCGTTTGAGATCTGTCCCTTAGGAAGTCTTTCACCCATCCCAAAACCTTCCCCACAATGCCATAACCTTCTAATTTAGTTAGCAGCTTGTTATGTAGTAATGTATCAAATGCTCTCCTGAAGTCATAGAATATTACATCAAGCTCTTGGCCACTATCAAGTGCATCAGACCAATCTTCCAGTACTTCTAATAATTGAAGAGGACAGGATTTGCCCTTCATAACTTGAATCCAAATTGGTGTATTGAAAATAAATTGTTACTTTGCATATGATCTATAATATTCTTTTTGATATTTTTTTGCATTATATTTGAAACAATAGGGCATAAGCTTATTGGTCTATAGTTTTCTGGAGATTGTTTATTTCCTGATTTAAAAATTGGTGTTATATTTGCTTTTTTCCAGAACGGCTTTGTTAATTCATTTTTACATTCGACTATCACTTTGGGGTGTATTCCATCTGGGCCAGCTGATTTATTTGGTTTTAATTCCTTTATTGCTAGCAGAACATCGTTCTCGGTTATGATAATGTTGTCAAGCATGGAGTTAACACTTCTTTGAGGGAAAGCTGAAAATGAAGCAATAAAACGTTTATTTTCTGTTTTATTTCCATTTTTATTGTTGTTATGTGTTATTAATACCATATATTATGAAATAAAACAATAAATTATGAATTATTAAGGCATTGTTATCCTTTTGATGTATGAGAAACTGAACCGGGAATTGCCAAAAACAGTCGTGAAATTATCGTGAAAAACCACCAATATTCAACACAAACTACTTCTTTTTTTTTCTTAACATTTTTTTTAGTGATTATGGAAAAATGAATACATATATTATAAGACATATATGTCATTAAAACATCTGAAACATCAACACACTCATCACATTAAGATGCAATTAAGAAAGAGATACAGTTTATTCGGCAACAAAAAGGAAATCCCGTGAGCGAAAAGGAAATTACTAGTATATGCATGTCTTAATTAGGCTTATTAGTTAGTATCATATGTTTGTTTAATTAAACAGGATATAACGGGGCCGATATTACTATATCAATATACTTTATTAAACCCAATTATGACATTTAATATGAAATTAAGAAACAGGTGTAGTCTATTCGGGAACGAAAAGGAAATACCGCGAGCGATTTATTTTCTTATTATTTTTTACAATGTTTGATGTTATAGTTACAGTTTGCTGTCGCTAATTATCAATTATATCTAAAACATAATCATATATTACATTTGGTATAACTGATGTTCTTTAATCTCTGTGTTTTACCGCCCAAGTATGAATGTACTTGTAATGTAATTTACTTTCTTTTCAATTTATAATATCCTTTAAAACATGTAAAATGGTTGCAGGATTATTAAGTTATTATGTTAATTGGATGTTTGGGATTAAGTGTAATTACCTATTGTTTGTTCTGTTATCATGTGTAAGGTGTTACCTAATCGCTACTAACCAAACAATGTACGTGTGTAAAATGGCGAAATATGCATGCTCGTGTCACGTAATGATTCATCGAAATTAATGTGATCTTGTTTCCTAAACATATACTATAATAAAATATTTACTTTCTTACTTACTTATACTATACTATAACAAAATAGTAAACTGATTAAATTCCTAGTCACCTTATTTACGAAGTCAAATGTGTATAAAAATGTTTATGCTGTGCTACACAAATTCCTTTTCAGGGAATTCTTTTTATAGGGACAGGTTTACTTCTTGGCCCCCTGCTATATTTAGGGTTGAAAAAAAGGACTACCTGGCCCCCAGAATAACTTTTTCAGTGTTTATCCGATATGATAATACTATATGTCATTGGAAAGCTTAGAATATGTACTTTCCAAAACACTGAAAATATATAAGTTTAGATGCGAAATAAGCGAGTTATTGAATGCAACACACATACCCATCAGAATCATAAAATTGCCATATTTTGATCGCTAAAAACACCTGGCCCCCTCTCGGAATTATTTAATACAGCTTTGATCTGTAATAACTTTATATATTTATTTAGCTGAAGATAACTTCTTTCTAAAACTGTAAGAATAATTTAAATCGTATAAAAATTGGCAAAGTTATAAGTCGCTGTACATATACATGTGAAATCTATTTTTTTTAGCCGCGATATTTTGGTTCGGACCACCTGGCCCCCAAAATATTTTTATGAAGTACTTTACCGATAATATTTTTGTTTATATATTCTTAAAGCTTATGTTATGCTCTTTATTTAGAGTTAAAAATTACTAAATTCCGTCTATAAATGACACAGTTATATGCTTTTGAAAACAACTATTGAATTTGCCGATTTTATAAATGTTACAAATATCAATCGACAGAGTTATGCGTGTTATTAAAGGATAGTGACAGGACTGACAAAAGTAAAATAAATATGGTGTAGGTTGTGTTGTTGGTGGTGTTGTACGTGAAGATCTTCTTTGTCTTTTCCGCCCAATGTACGTGATGCCGTCTGATATCGGAGCTGGTTTTGTTGGAAGCCGTTTCTTTATGTACTTCTTTGGTGACACATGTGAAGAAGTATCCCGCACCGTCGGTTTCATAATAGTGACTGCCTCACTATAAAGGTGTGGTCCAACTGTTCTATGGTGTACATACTGCACTTCTTCGGTTTTAATCACTACGGATACACTACGGTGTACGGATTCCGCCTCTATCATTCTCGCTACTGTCTTTGTGCCTGCCACACTCAGATGAACCCGTCTCTACTCAGTAGATGGCTCTGAGCATTAGGGGTAAACGTTCCGTCGAAATTAACATACTTCATCCATGAATTTCACTTAGTGTCAGGTTCACTATACCGGCATACAGATTGAACTTGTCCAAATACGTCTGTGTAAGACGGGAAACAATTCTGCACTCTAGGTAAAATACCCGAAACTAGGATTGTGGCGCTGAAATGAGAAAAAAATATGCAATTATTATATCTTAGAGTATTCAATAGGAAAAAGTTAAGTTTTAAATTCAAATATTTCTTCGGCGCAAACATTATAATTGATTGATATAATACCATTTGTGCCAAATATAATGCCAAAGTTATGTTATGTTGATAGGATTAACGACACGCGTCGTTTATGAATTACTTTGCATCGCACATTTGCTATTTATTATAAAAAAGCCGTGTGTTGATAGGATTATTGACACGTCTTGATTGTATCGGTTTTAATCCTTATAATTACCTTGGGTTGGCTTCATGAATAGACTCCGCCAAGTCCTGTATCTTGCTCATCATTGCAGCAGGTGTGTCTGTTGGAATGTCGTTCGCACCAACGTGAACTGCAATCACCTTTAATATTAAATCACTAAATCATTAGATTTGTTCGTGCATCTTTTTCTTATAATTTAAATAATGTATTACCGGATACAATTAATTAAGTTCTCGCTATGACATACTTTCTTTAAAATAAAGCAGTGATTTAAAGACAAAGTAGGAATTGTGAAATAAAATAAGCTTATTAATTGTATTAATTGTATCAATTAAAAAAATGCACATTGACAAATATTGTTTGATAATCAATGTGTAAATCAATTAAAAAATAATTTTATCACTCAAGTCACTGTCTTTAAATGGTGTCATACATGGACATTGAATGCTTATAATCTAATCACTTGTAAAAACATCGCACCTTTTAACAATCTTTTAGTTCGTTGCTATGGTTGCTATCTGTCGTAAAAACATCACACCTGTGCAACTTTACATTAGTTTGTTGATGGGATTAGTGACACCCGTTGATTACAGTCGTAACCGCCGAGCATATCTACTGTTGCTTGTACGATTTAAAATCACCATGAATGTCCCGTGCGACACGTGTATGCGTAATATATAATATAAATATTTATTTAATTGTTCGAAACTTTAATTGTTCGAAACTATGTTTAGATTTCTTTAACATACGATAATATATAAATTGTTGGCCATCTATAAACTATATATTTTAAATAGCATTTTCTCCCATTTCTGCTCATGTGAGATAGGCATTTTCCTCATGTGAGATAACTCAATCTTACATGACATGTGACTTATGACGTCATGACGTTACGTCGACGTCGCCTTATTATGGCGTTAAATCAGCAAAGTCATTGATTTTATGCCGGTAATAAACACATAATGGGAGAAAAATAATCCATCATGAGTGATCCATGTGAGATAGAGAAATATCACCCTCGGGATCAGAATTGCAACCAGGCACTCGGCAGAGCCTCGTCCCTGGTTACAATTCTGACCCTCGGGTGAGATTTCTCTATCTCACATGGATACTCATGATGGATTCTTATAATCTCATTTGAACTAACTTCACATCGCAGTCAAACAAATACACTATATACTTACATCAAATCCAGCAACATAATCCGATATCTCAGGCCATATCTCGTTAACCTTGTATCCTGGAAAACACTTCACTACTATGTCCTTATTATTAAGATATTGATGCAAATACTTGTCTGGCTATGTCCAACTATAAGAGCCATTGTTAATTTCGTAATAGTATACACTTTCAAATATATTAATCACGATTAATCCATAAAAACACAGTGATTGCATCGGTATATATTATTTCAAAACTGAATTGAATTGCATCACCAATTTGAAGATGTTATATCTCATGGTCGCATACGGTGCTATAAACAATCAATTACACATGCTACAAACAATATAGTTTAAACTTTGTTTTTTTTAATTCAGCAAATTAGAGTTTTGTTGCATATACAATTTACCTTAACAATTGCTTGAAAACTGCTACAAACTTAACACTTACGTAAATCTTTGAACATTTGAAATGATTCAAACAGTGCGTTTGAGTTCCGGATTAACCCATCATTAAATAACAACTGATACAAACTTAATTACCTTTTAATTTCACTTTGAACTATTTAAATTCTTTAAAATTACCGATTTGGTAAATTATTGCATTTTATTATTTCGGTTTTACTATGATCTCTATAATCAGTGATAATTGCTACAAACAAACAATAAAGGTCTTAACTGGTCTTAATTTAATATTCTGTTTGATCTCAGTATAGACCATGTTCTCATGTTAATTAACTATACAACTAGACAAAAACATATCAGAATACCTTAAATTTAAATTAATTATAGAATCAACGCGAATTTTTAAACACACAATTTTAATTTTAATTTACAAAATAGTAAAGTAACAAAATAATAAAAGTATACATATATTTAAAGCAGTACAGTAATAAATAGTTGATTCATGTACTAATCGTTTGATAGCATGAAAAACTGTCAGCAGACATCGGTAAAATAATTAGCAATATTCAAAATAATATAACTTTGTCATTTATAGACGGAATTTAGTAATTTTTAACTCTAAATAAAGTGCACAACATAAGCTTTGAGAATATATAAACAAAATCATTATCGGTAAAGTACTTCATAAAAATATTTTGGGGGCCAGGTGGTCCGAACCAAAATATCGCGGCTAAAAAAAATAGATTTCACATGTATATGTACAGCGACTTATAACTTTGCCAATTTTTATACGATTTAAATTATTCTTACAGTTTTAAAAAGAAGTTATCTTCAGCTAAATAAATATATAAAGTTATTACAGATCAAAGCTGTATTAAATAATTCCGAGAGGGGGCCAGGTGTTTTTAGCCGATCAAAATATGGCAATTTTATGATTCTGATGGGTATGTGTGTTGCATTCAATAACTCGCTTATTTCGCATCTAAACTTAAATATTTTCAGTGTTTTGGAAAGTACATATTCTAAGCTTTCCAATGACATATAGTATTATCATATCGGATAAACACTTAAAAAGTTATTCTGGGGGCCAGGTAGTCCTTTTTTTCAACCGTAAATATAGCAGGGGGCCAAGAAGTAAACCTGTCCTTTTATAGTTTCCTCTGTAAATTTAAATTATTTTTTTAACAAACGGTATTAATATTCACATGGAGCATACTAACATTAAGTCATTGCGATTTCATTAGTCATAAAGACTCTGAACTAATTTATTTTCGCTTACGGGAATTCATTTTCGCTTCCGGGTCTTTTTCGTAAGTGGGTCTTGATTTTAATAATTGTGTTTTTTAAAGTATATTTCTATATTTATATCTAGGTTACTGATTAAACATGTACACTATTTAGGACACTAAAGAGCGCAATTTAAACATAAATATAAACTTGGATGAATTCATCCCGGATACTCATCCCATTTCGCTTGCGGGATTTCCTTATCGCTCCCGAGTAAACGACACTGCTTTCTCAATTTAAACTCTTTTTTCATAATTGGGTTTAATAAAATATGTTAAATAATTAAACAAACATATAATACTAATATAATATAATACGAATGTGATTAAAAAGCTTAATTAAGACATAAGTAAACAGTAGGTTCCTTTTCGCTCGCGGGATTCTATATCTATGACCCCCTGTTTATATGTGAAATCGGTTATACAATTTGTACAGTCAATATGTGCCCATCTGTTGCAGTATAATAATATTATAAACTTAAAATTATTAAAAAATAAATAAATATTATTATTATTATAATCATTTACGCCTATTTAAATGTAACTGAGCGACGACCCGAGACCGGCGAGTCAACCGTCTTTTACCTGTCGCCGTGTGCAACAAAAATGGCGTCTGTATAAATATTATTGAGGTAAATTTTAACTTGTTATTATTTTCATACAGATTTAGGTTCTATATGTTTTGAAGAGGATTTTTATATTTTATTACGTTAGTTGAGTTAGCTCACCTAAGTTGTGAGATTGTAACACACCATCGTATGAATACAACGGTGACAATCGATCGGTCACCCGGCTTGAGTATGCGGATTCAGAACCAAGGGCCAAGGGGCCTGGGGGAAATTGGATGGTCGCCTCTCAAGTTGGGGACAATTTTACGAGTAGTCAAAAACATTGTCAAATTATGTGCTTGTTTCCATACGTGTGTATGTTTTTTTTGTTAAATATTAATAAGTGTGAAACTCTTCGCATTAACACCATCGTCGTTAGTCTCAAATACAACCCATGGGAATTTCAACTTTCAGCCGGCAATAGTTTTAACTGAAATTGTGCTTCCATCAGCCATTAAAGTGATCCTACCTGTTCATCGTGGTGTCGAGGGCTGGCGTGGCGCAGTCGGTAGTGCGGCAGATTTGTAACTGGAGGCCTCGGGTTCAATCCTCCATGGTGCCACTAAGTTTCATCGGTGTGTTCTTGGGCAAGACACTTTCCCTTTCCCCTCGTCCGTCGGATGGGGACGTAAACTGGGCGGTCCCGTGTATTGGTCTATCCTCCGAGCACGTTAAAGAACCATAGGAATCTATTCGATAATAAGAGTAGGGCAGGTTCCCGGATTCCTATGTATCCTTCCCCTCTCTCTGGGGCGGCTCTGAATAACCTATACTGTGTTGATGAGCCGTTAAACAACATTCAATTCAATTCATCGTGGTGTCTGTCAGGAATTTCTATGTGTCAAGTTTACACTATAAACACTTAAATATCACCATGTTTGTCCGCTTCACCAGACCATGACTTTACACTCTGGCCTCTCAATTTCATCTGAACTCGTAACAGTTTTTGTCTTTGACATTTTTCAAATCAGACTCTTTCACATCTTCATCTGAACTCGTACCATCTCCAACGTTTATCAGGGTTAGACACTAACGTTTTATGACTACTAGCCTACAGGGCTAGTGCCTTCTTATTTTTACTAGCCCTTCTTAAAACCAACTAGTCCTCCTTTTACTCTTTTGCGGCAAAATAAAAAGATACCAAAATATCATGGCTTGGCAGCTCCATGGATAAGGCCTCCAGGCTTTGGAGCTATAGACGGACATCTGACCAGCGTGGGTTCTCTCCCTCGCAAAGGCATGTCTGAGTAGAAACTTCATAATCCGGCTCCATCTATAGCTGAGGTTGCATTTCCTATATGACTGTACTGCTTGTAAATATTGCAAGACAACAGCTTTGTGACTAGGTAATAGTCAAATTTATTTATAAGCCATTATACCTTTCTTTGCAGCGGCCTGCATAAGGCATTTTCTACAATCAAATTTCTTTTAAAGTCATGCCGACTGGGAACTGCAGGGAAAAGGGCTCTGTAGGCACTAACACGATGGCTAAAATACACACAAATGTGTTTATTTGAATCATGTTGTTTTTTGCTGATGACGCTTTTCCTATTCTGTTTTGATGGAGACAGTGTTCCGTATTTAAATATCGCCATATGTTTGTTTACAATGTGAAGGCCATCATGTCAATAAAATTCTTAGAAATTAATACAGTGATAGAAATGCTAGCGTCTCTACAGAAAAAGATGTGGGGATATGTATAAAACGCGGGTTATTTTTCAGCATTTTGCTCCCTCAAAGAAAAAAGTGCCAATCAGTGGCAATTTTCAGCATCAGGATCATATAAGATCATTTAAAATCGACATTTAAATAATAAAAACAACTAGCCCGTCGGGCTTGTCAACTGTGAGTTTTTTTCTAGTCCTTCTCGAAAGTGACTAGCCTCGGGCTAGCGGGCTAGCGTTAGTGTCGAACCCTGTTTATCACTGATGCCTCTGATAATCCCTTTACTTGTTTCAATTTTCCAAGTTCAGCATTAAGCTGATTACGTAGGATCGCAAAAACACGGATCTCTTTTTTTGTGCAGCTGCTTGGCTGCCGCACTTAATTCTCCCAGTGATAGCTGGCCAGGCTTATCACTAGTTTTTACGGTGAACCCAATTGCCTCCGCTTTGAGCCTAAAGTGGGTCAGATTTTTCTGCACAGCTTCAGCCCAGTCCACTGATGTAGACTGGGCTTTTACTACCAGCTCCAGCTTTCCACCGACTTCTCCTATCTTTCGGATCACTTTCCTATCACTGCCCAATAGCTGGACATGGAGAATATAACTGCCAGACCGAGCTTTTTTAAGTTGGGGTTCCTTTGTATTTCCCGCATACTTCAACTTCAGTAAGTTCAAGCTTTTCTTTGCATCTGCCGACAAGGGATTATACATCTCCTCAGGGTTGAACAGATTCCTGATGCTGATTGTCCCTGCTCTGGTGGTCTCTGCTTTGTGGGGGACCATGCGGCTCCACTTCTGATACTGGTTTGCCACATTCTCGGCAGAACTTGCCCGTTATCTTTGCTTCACATATACACGATACATCTGTCTGTTGCCAGCTCCCAAGGTGATCTTTTCAGGATATGAATTAAACCACTATTTAACTGTCCTGTCGTAAGTCAGCGTCTCGTCAGTATGGCTTCCTACTCCCCGACCGCGCTCACATGTCTGCGGCCGGTCACGTGATGTCATTTCAGACGGGAATCCAAGGGTTACCCACTAGTCCAGGAACCCGACCATAAGGTCATATAGGCACCCCCATCGACAGTCGCTACACATTTTTTCCTTCTGCAAACGCTTTTACCCGACATAATTTCGTATTGTACGGGAAAATTTGACGGGATATCAATACGCAGACTGGATTGTAGTACCTATAAACGATACCTCAATTCAACACGTTTTATAAAGTAAACAGAACTCGAAACCCGTCTGTGAAATGTTCGTATAGTCAAACGTAAACTCGTTTTCAATATGTTCTAATCGAATCTTGCATCATACAGTACTAGGAACATATTCTACAAACAGAACAATTCAACAATCAAACACCATTTAGATCAGAAGATGGAGATTGTGAAATAAATCGTTTGTGTTTTTCTTATTAACTCTACTGATCAGAGATCAGCAGAGCTTATGCCGTGGTGTGGTGTCCATCGTCCGTCTGTCCGTCCGTAAACTTTTTTTTTGTAGCGACTACTCCTCTGAAACTACTGAATGGATTTTCACGAAACTTTAGAGAAATGTTGCCCATGAAGTCTAGTTGATCCTAGCAAAAATTCATGTTTATGTGAAATCCAAGATGGTCGCCAAATCTAAAAATAGATTTTTAAAAAACACGTTTGTAGCGACTACTTCTTGAAAACTCTTAAGTGATATTGATATGGGACTTTTTCTAAAATGATCAGCATGACATGATGTTGATCCTTGTCAAAAATCGTTTTGATTCGACTTTAAACATTGATTCAACGTTTTGTTTACATAGAGTTATTTAGTAAAAACTTGTAGCAACCACTCCTCTGAAACTACTCGACGGATTTTCATGAAACTTAACAGGAATGTTGCTCTTGATGTCTAATTGATCCTAGCAAAATTTTAGGCCGGAAATTCAAGATGGCCACCATGGCTAAAAATAGATTTTCAAAATACAAGTTTGTAGCGACTACTTCTTGAAAACTATAAGTGATATTGATATGGGACTTTTTCTAAAATGATCAGAATGACATGATGTTGATCTTTATTAAAAATTACTTTCATTTGGCATTAAACATGGCCGCCAGTGACCATCTTTGTTGACATAGAGTTATATAATGAAAACTTGTAGCGACTACTCCTCTGAAACTACTTGATGGATTTTCATGAAACTTCACAGGAATGCTGATCTAGCTATCAAAAAAAAATTATGTGTGTTTCCTATTGCTTGCTCTAAAAAAATAGGGTAGGTCGGTAGGCATTTTCTTTTTCTTGTCTTTTTTAGCTCAACTTTTCGAAGAATAAAAGAGCTTATGTAATCACGTCGGCGTCCCACATCAAGGTTTGCATGTAAGCTGTGTTTACAAGTCTATGTCTCTTACTTTTTTATCCTAGCACAACCAAATCTGACCATGAACTTCCTTATAGCATTATCTTAAGGGTTGCTTAAGTAATTTTGGTTCCTGTTACCCCTGGGCTCCCATGGAACCCAAATTCTGAGCCCTTGAAATGTGTCTATTTCACATCAAATTATGCGTGTAAGCTGTCAGGTCTAAATCTCCTACATCTCTTGTCCTAGCTCAACTAAATTTGGGAATTGGTTTCTTTATAGTATATTGTAAAGGGTTGCGTAAGTAATGTTGTCTTCTGCAAATTCTGGGCTCCCATGCAACCCATAAAATGTGCAATAAAGGCAGATCAAGGTTTGCGTGTAAGCTATTGTATATATCTATAATTTTGGTTGGGATTTTTTAGAACATTATGCATCTTATTCATACTTCACCCATATTGGGGCATGGGCTCCCTCCCGCACACCCCACCGATGCCAACAATCAAAACCATTTTTTTTACATATGTGTTGTTTTGGTCAATTCTTACATATATAGCTCTGTTGCCCCTCGTCCCCACCGCCAACTTTTTATTTATTTTTTATATGTTTCTGTATTGTTTTTGATCAATTCCTACACACATAGCTATGTTGCCCCCCCCCCCCCCCCCCCCCCCCCCCGCCACCCACCCACCTCCCATCCCGCCTTCCCCCTTTCTTCCCACCTTCCCCCCACACTCTAAACACATATTATTATTTTTTACATCTTTATGTGTTGTTTTGGTCAATTTATACACATACACATAGCTATGTTGCCCCCCACCCGCTATCCCCCTCTCCCCCACCACTTTCCCCTCCCCCCACCCGCCCAATCGAAACAGATTTATTTATTTTTTGTATTTCTGTGTTGTTTTTGTCAATTCTTACACTTATAGCTGGTTTTTTTTTACAATATCTCTGTGTTGTTTTGTTTTATCAGTTGATTAATATGTTTCGCAACCATCCCACCACCCCATCATGACCACCACCGAATTTGTTGTTTTTTTTGTTTGTTTTTGCATATAATCTGTGTTGTTTTGTTTTATCAGTTTATCAGTATGTTTCGCCCCCCACCTCCCAACCATCCCATCATCACCCTTTTTCTTCTTTTTTTTTTTTTTTACATAATTATGTCTGTGTTGTTTTGTTTTATCAAATCTACACCTATATCAATGATGCGCCCCCGCCCTGCCCCACATTGGTTTATGGGCTCCCCTCACATGGAGGACAAGGGGAGGGGAATTGTTTTCATCTTATCTTCCATTATTTGGATATTAAAATTTTAATTTTAATGCAATCATTTACATATAAAACAATTTAGATTAAATTCAGATACACAGATGAAATATTAATAAAAAAGAAACTGAAATGAGGCCACAATAAAAATTGCCAGCTATCCCCTCCCTCCCTGAGTTGCGTTTCGACCACAACTTTTTTTTAAAATTACAGCAGTTTTGGATTAAAATGGATAAAAAATAAAATAAAATTTCACACCCTGCCCCAAATTTTACTATAATTTGTATGAGATTCTAACAATAATTTTATATCGGGCCGACTTTCTATACCCGCCCTGCCCCCAACCCCACCCCCACATCGTTTAAGCCTTGTTTTCTGATGGTATATACTGGCTATATAATTCATTATTCTCTGAAAAATGGAATAGTCGAGCTGCGCTGTTCTCTGACAGCTCTCGTTTTTTGTTTTTTTTCTGAGCAAGATATTGTGAGATTCTACATGTATTTATCTCATAAACCCTATACTAGTTGATGATACAACTGAAAGTTTCTCTGTGATGTCAGTTTACCTCGATATATTGTGAGAACAAATTTTCTGTTGTTTTATAGTTGTTGTTTTTTCATGAAAAGTTTTAGGGTCGGCCCCTTAAAAATAAGGTCGGTTGGGCCACCGGAAACACAGATGTTTTTTTGTGGCCTAACTGCAACTCACTTGGTCTGCCTACATGTATACTGGAGGAAAATTAGAAACCCAACAAGAGCTCGCCGAACAAAAAGTTGCATTTTACAATAACATCAACACAAAACATTGTGTAAACAAGACGTCTAAATCTTATCAAAATGGTAATAAATAACCTTTCTCATACAAAGATTTATACCCTTTTAGCTAAAATTAAATAATGACTTTGTAATTCCGTTATTCAAAACAGAAAGTAGCCCATGATACGCACATGTAAACAACATGTATACATTACATTGTCATCTGTTTTCGAGCATTGAAATCAGGCTATTTTGAATTATATGCGAGGTCACAAAAAACAGAACGATTACTGTGTCATCCGTTTTTTCCATCATCGGTAAATTTACATGCTTGCTTGATTGATTGATTGATTGATTGATTGAAGGGTTTCACGATGCACCAACCCATAAAAATGGCATATGTCATAAAAAGGAATGCTCCCTCTCTATTTACATCAAGATAAAAAGTATGCAAAGTGAGCCAACAACATCCTTACCCCATGTCCTGACTGTTCATCTCAACTAAGTGGAAGGAGACACTGTGCTCTTATTCTACATTGGATGTAAACTTGATCTTCTTCTTTGGATGGTACCACCAACATGGTATGGTACCACCAACATGGTACCACAGGGGGGCGTAATTAACCAATGAACATGAAAATTGAATTGGGTTTTACGGTGCACAAACTAGTGGCACAAACACAGTATATATGAAATTACTCGATTCTATTGATTCTAGAATTACATGTATATTAACAAGAGAATCTTATTTTACCTATTTTTGATTGGTATTTGTGAAAACTGTGCTATAGGGAATATAACTATATTAATTGATGTGCATTAATTATCCTGTTTCCATGTATTACATACATCATGTCGTAATCAGCAAGTCAAAGAACTAATATTATTCAACTTGGTTTAATATATACATATATATTAATGATAAGAGAAGAAAGTTATACAAATATTTAATCGGAAATTGTATTAAATTCTGCTAAAGTGGCTAAAAAAGCTTAGCCAAAAATGGCTAAACAAAATCGAATTGGCTAAAGAAAATTGTTTTTTTTTGTCCAATGAAGAGCCCAGATGATGATTTAATCCTTTGCCTAGATATCAACAAGTTTTATTTACTGGTAAAATGAGAAGTAGTAAATTGGTAATATCAAGGGCGGGGTACCTTGAATAAAACATGCAGCAATATCGGTGTTTGTGTTAAAAACATTGTTATGTTAGTACATTTCCTACGTGACATGTGACCTAAATTCCTGAAAAGCAGACGGACATGTTTTGAAAACAGCAGAAAACAATAATTTTAAAGCTCCACATTATTGAGAGGGTGATGAGGGTAGACATTTACTCATGAGGGTAGACATTTACTCATATTTTTTCATAAAAATAAGTACGGCTTTGTTTCTTCTTGTTAAATTAAAGAAATAGTTGATATTTTTGCTTTTTTTTCTACGCTGTCAGCTAGTGTATTTAGGTCAACAAATTTGCATAAAATTGCCGGTATGAAAATACTGCATCTCGGGATAAAAGCTATAGTAAATAAGGTGAACGGAAACACATGCCAGTCACTGGAAACAAACAAGTTGAGGTCATCCATTTACAAATGTTATCGAATGGAAAATGAACAAAATTTAATCAAAGCCGTGGTAGTTTTTGTTAAAGTTTGAATACTTTAGATAAGCCAACATCATATTATGTCAAATATATAATGTTTTACTGACATACTTAGCCAACTGTCGTTAAGTGGTCGTAAACTAAGAGGTCGAGGATATTTGTTAGAGGCCACTTTCCGTCCAAGACCAGTTTCCATCATTCTCATTTAAAAACAATTTTTACACTGCAGGCTACTTATGCAATGTTACTGATTGACACGTTTAGCTCTGAAGACTGAAAACAGAAAAAACAACCAAAATGTAAATAAGCTGTACAAAAACTAAAGGGATTTATTCAAAAATTGTGTTTAGTTCTTTATATGGCTTTGGGGATGCGCGCGCATATTACTGCATAATAAATTACTTAAACAAATAACACTGGTATGACGTCGTGTTTATCACACTTCAGCGGACGCATTTAAAATATAACGTGATAATATATTTTAACCAAAGAGAGGCAACTCGTACAACCTGTACATGTATCTGTTTAATTTACAGTTACCCTTTGTTTTAAATGTGAAATGGACGCATTTGACGTCATGGACAATATAACATAGACGTTACCAGTTGCATTGTTATAGTGATCGTGGTAAGGTGGAACAATGCAATTTTTACAAAGAAATTGTAGAGTAGACTTGCAAACATGTTTTTAATAAAATTTTACTGTATCATCATCACTTGTTAAAAAACTTGACTGAAACTGGGCTTGTTAACAAAATAATTTCTCAGTTTTAGATAAAGGTCACGTATCACTTCGATAATTTATAGAAAACAAAATTCGTTGTGTCCAATTTCCAAGAAGAGGTAACCTATTAGAAATTAGAGTAAGACTTGTCAGATGACATAGAATTGTCTGAAAAAATAGTTTCTGTTTGCATAAGTGACGGAAATTGGCCCCCGACCAGTATGTCTTTGTTTCTGCAACATTGATTTACCCCAATATGCTCTACTGACTTGAAAATCCATCAACAATTACAAAAAAATGAATCCAGAGCAGGGATTTTTTCTGCATTTTTGGAAGTGGGGTGAAATCTAGAAATTGGGAAAAATAATAATCCTAAGTACTGTATTACATAGTAGCTTACGGCACTAAAAATGTTCGGATTAATTTCAAAATCAAGCTCTTATACAAGTCTACAACAAATACATTGTCAAATAGGGCTACATTTAATATAAAAAAAACACTGTGTTGGGGAATTTTTTGCTTTTTTGGGAAATTATGTCTATATTTTGGGAAAATATGAGGATATTTTGGATTGAGATGGGGCCAAAATTGGGCCTAGATAAATCCCTGCAGAGAAGGAGGACTGCACAAAAAAGACAATATTTACGAATCCGTCGAGCGATACTCGCGCGACAGTTACGGAAAAAACAAGTGTGAAATTAGCTTCCAGCCGTGTATTTATATATACTTATACTATAACACTATTTCTTTTTCTCTCTGTGCCTTTTACTATTGAATGTTTCATACCCAGGCAATTGTTTGTTAATTTTTACGGTGCAGGTCGTTTCGTACCTAAAACTACACAATGCGTTGGACGTTTCATACCCAGGCAATTGAACACTTTGTACCCTGTTGGACTTTTCGTAACCATACATTGGACAGTAAATAATATTTTATTGTAAGGACCTTTATAATAACAAATAGATAGTAAAAAGTGTAATTTATGTCTATTTCACATGGCACAATGCGGAAATTTCACAAAATACAATGTATTATCAGACTTTAAACTCACATACATGTATCATAAATAATTGAGGCTGAAACCCCCCTTTTGGTACGCAGTAGTATTCAGGGTTTTTTAGGCGGTATTCAGTATGCACGAGCCTGGTATGCAGTACTCACACAACACATTATTTAGTATTTAGTACTCATAAAATGTATTTTTAAAACCAAATATGTACAAAAAAATCATAAAATGTGAATAAAGGTCTAATTTTGATAATCAGGCCTTCATTCATCTAGCAGATCCCGGCTCTTTGGTGTTTTAGGTCATCATTCAAATAAGAGTTATTACCCTTTGTAATTTTATACTTAGAATGTTTGTCCGGAGCTAAATAGTATTCAGTACTCGGTCTCTAAAATAAGGAGTATTCAGTACTCGGTGGGGAGGGGGTGTTACATCCTCATAATTGTATGCAGCATTAATGTTCCATTCATGGTGCCTCTGTGGTGGAGGGGTTAACGACGTTTCGTTGTAAACAGTTAACAATAAACTCCATCCAAGTAAACCGTTACTCGGAGAATGGCGTTCTTCTAGTAGACCCATTCGTCGAGAGGAAGTTGTCCTAGCCCGGTGCAGGATAGGGCATACACGTTATACTCATTCATATTTATTACAAGGTGAGCAATTACCAGAATGTATACCCTGCTTTGCACCGTTAACGGTCAAACACATATTGCTGGAATGTGTAGACTTTGATCCTATGCGTCAAAGGTACTACAATGTTAATACTGACCGAGTTATTTAATACTATAGATTTTAGTCTAGTTTTAGATTTCCTTAAGGAAATCAGACTTTATAAATCAGTATAATATGTTCTTGTATATAATTACTTTCTTATATACCCGTTTTCGGGCATTCGTTGATTTACATATATAGTTTATATTACTACTATATCATCCCTTATTTTTTAATAGTTTTATCCTGATATATTTACATTAATTTTTAATTAATCCTTCATTAATTCATATTTCGTCAGTTTTTGTGCACAATATGACCTATTTATGTGTCGACGTGCCGTAAAACAACATTCATTCATTCATTCATTCATATCATGACAAATGAGCTAAAAATTACCCCTTATTAAATAATTTACAAGGAATAGAAGTTTCCTATCTGTTTATTGTTACATGTATGTTAATCCGAACCTTCTCTGACTCTGAAAGCCTTTTTTTTGTGTGTGTGGCTTTTTAGGGTCATAGGAACTCCTATAGTGAAAACTATGGGATTACGAAAAAAACACAGTCGTGCACTTTCAACGATGTTTGCGGCGGCGGGTCGATTTTTTACGATAATTTAGCTTAACAGATCGATCAGTTAATGTGTATTATACCAAGTTGCAATGATAAAACTACACCTTTCACTCTCAGGAATAAGCCATACTTCTGGTCATTTTTGCCAGTTTAGAAATAATGACCTGTAACTAATCCAAGGGTCATAGAAGGTAATTATCACCACATGGGGGAATTCCAGCAGGGATGCTGCAGATGAAACTCTGATCACTGTACAATTTATGGTTTTATGAATTTGATTTTCCTTACATTTTTTTGTTGCAAAAAAAAGGTCCAATTGAAGTATGTAATTTCATACAAACTTAATATCCAGCAGAATGAGATATAATATTGCTCATACATTTTTTTCGCTTTGAACGGTACATAAATTCTAGTCCACATTCTGATTATAATAAGCACTTGGTGTTGTTGCATTCGGAGTCTTTAAGATAATTAAAGGTATACACTAACTTCATATTTTTAACATATGTAGATTATTATTAATTCAGTCCAAACAAACTGATAAACATTGCAACCGATTTCTTGATTTCCAGACTGCTTGCTCCATTCTAACCAAACTGTTGTTTTTCTGATGAAATGCTGGTCTTATTCTTTTATCAATAGAAAAGTATGTTAATTTAATAAAGGTAATATAGAAAGGAGTGAACGATCTCAGTCTTGAACAATTATTGTTGTTTGTTTTTGTTTTTGAATAATATGTAAAACAGGAATCTTAATAAAGGGACACACATCAAGTATTTATCAAGCGTTAAGGTCCCGTGTGGTTCCCGGGGGCCCCCGTTTGGTCACGGGGCAAATAATAGGGCCACTGCAGATCCCTTTGGAGGGGAAGGCAGAGGGGTAGAATCCAACCAAATACATTTTCATTTTATCATTTTTTGTTCATGTTCATTAAAGGTCTTCATCATGATCCCTGCATTGTTTCAGGTGCCATCTCGCTCGTATCAAAAGAGAAGTGGCAGAAAAACAATAAACGTGGCTCCGGCGTAAATGGAGTTTCTACGATAGAATTTGCAGCAACTCTGCAGTTCAAGATGAGAAGGTTCTAGGCCCATTTTCCATATTTTATCTCGATGTACATTTTTCATATTTTATCCATATTTTATCTCTATGTATTTTATCTCGATGTACATGGAAGATGAGCCTGGCATGTTCATGCCTGTTAGGCGCCATATAACCTTTTCATGTGTTTGTGCGCCTTAAAACCCCAATTCAATTCAAGCGTTAAGCTTATTAAGCAAGTATTATTTTCAGTTTAAACCTGCTTGCAGATATTTAAAAAAAATGTAATAAAAGGTAGAGTTTCTATTTTGTTTTCGTTATTTTACCATTCGTTATTTTACCATTTAGATATACACTGAACAAAATTACAAGTATCAAGTTTTTTATCTTAACTAATTTTCTTATTTTAAATATATTTTAGAATAGATATATGATAAGTAATTTTTTTTGACCTATAATTTGTAAAACATTTATTTTTTGTTTAAATTGTTACTGTACATCTTTTGAGAGTTACCCTCCCTTTATATGAAAACATGAAATGTGCTGATAAAACACATAACATGAGTCAAAGATCACTTAAAGATATAAAATCCTTAAAATTGGTATAGTAATAATAGTAAAAAACATATAAATTTGACCCATTTGTCACATATTCTCCGTCTATAAAAAAATGAAATATGGATAATCTTAAATTACCTCCCTTTAAATTGAATATTGTTTGAAATTCAAGTAACTGTAATTCAGCGTTAACATTAAATATTTCGAAAATGTCTTTTGCAAATGCATTTGTAGTGGTAATGCTAGTAAAACATGATGTCAAAATAATTTTAACGGGCATATTCTAGAATTAGGAACATCGAAAGCTTCACTAATTCGAAGTACTTAATAAAATGTGTTATAACTTATTTCTAAGAAAACACATTGAATTAAAAGTTTTAAAATATGTTCATGCAATCAGAGTAGATGATTTACACTCGTTATTTTGCAGTTTAACCGTATCTCTAATCAAGCTCAAAATACACAAAACAATGAGAATATTATTGACATATTCTTAGGTTGGTACTTAGCAATTTGCACAATATAATCAAAAAATAGTAACATGCAAAATAAATTTGCTTTGAACTATTTAAATAATTATAAATAATGATTTGCAAATATTAATGTTATGTAGAAAAACTAACAAGACGCTGCAGGTTTGGAAAGAAAGAAAGCGGTGTGCACCTTTAAAGGAAAAATATATCCTGTCTGTGAAAATTTCTACTAATTGTAATGAGATTCGATCGCATAATGATCTAAAGTTAAGTATGTCAAAGGGTACATCAAATGTTAGTCTTATTTTGGATACCACTTGTTTCACTAAAGCCTATATAATACGAACAATGTTGGAAGTTATAGATGTATGAAATGTAATAACTTATTAGTTAAACGCTTTGGTATTATTTTCAATGTTGAAGAATGTTTACCAGCAATTTGCATAAGTTTCAAATCATCTCTGCCATAGTTACACTTGTGAGTGAGTCAGTTGCATGAATTTTCATCCGATTCCAAGCACTTAATTGTACTTGCAAAATATTCAAGTTTGTGCATTTTGCAATTTTCATTTTACTCTAACTTGTACGAATTTGAGGATCTGAAACTCTGTCAGTAAAGTAATGTTTCATACAAAGGTAGCACTACTTGATGAATGCATATATTTTGTATATATTTTAAAACTTGTTTTGCTAAGTTTGTCATCACAACTTTTTGAATAATTTCGAAAGCAAATGTTCACACTTTATTTTTTGACTCAGTATATGTTCATTTATAATATTTCCTTGGGTGGTTTATGGCTCGTTTCGTTCATTTTTATTAAGTAAATACAGAAATAATGATGTACTTCTTTTAAGCAAAATCAATATAGTGTAAATTTGTTTAGCATAGGCCGACCATAAACGGTTGTTGGTCTGCTGTTTTCCTACCTAACCACTAAAAAGGCTCTACCCAGAACTCTCTTTTAGACTATCAAGATAACTTTTTTCTACTACAGTTTGAAAAATTGTCTTCAAAATAAAGTTTACGTTTTTCAAAAAAGCAAACACAATTTACCCACTTTGGAAATCATTGTTCGGGAAAACAACAAACTGTTTATTAAGGATGCCCTAGCGGTATATGTTTAACACATTTGTCAATATTTCAGACTGACAGAAATGTTGTGAAGAATAACCAAAACATCAAGTTGGTAATGTTTATAAAGTGATGTGAATAAAATGAATGGTATAATGATGTCATGGATGGTCACGTTGACTACCTGAGGGTGAATGAACTAGAGCCACAGTGGCTGTGCCTACACATGAGTAGTGTGACCATGATGACTGCTGATTACTGGGCTGTTTGGATTATTTAACAACATAATAAATAATTCTGTAATAAAAAAGGTGGAGCAATTCTGGAGCGTGTTGTAGATTTTGTGTAATTGGAGATAAAAAGTACAACTTCAAGATCTGTTAAGAAGACAAAACGATGCTTTCGTCGGTTTCCTACGAGGTATTGTTTCGTGTGAGTGTACAAACCCAGCCTGGAGAGTTGGTATGTGTGACGGGAGAGGGGCCAGAGATGGGCAACTGGGAACCAAACAAGGCCTTCAAACTGAGGAGGGAAAGGACTGACGATAAAGTTCAGGAGGCTTGTGGGAGCCAGAATGCAAACATTAAGAGGTAGGTGAATGTTATGAAAACTGGTGAATGTTGTGAAAACTGCCTTCCTCCTAAAATTATCCCCTCCAAACCCCATAATGACATTTGACTCACCATGATGAGTGCTCATTGATGCAGGATGAGTAGAAATTTAGATAAATTTTAAAAAATGAATCGACTTGACCATTTAAATATTACGTAGGAAGAGTAACTCCGAAACAAATTTTCCTGCCCTGTCTCTTTATTTGCTTTCCAGATTTAAGTGTACAATCTCCAGATTTTTCATTAAATCATTTTAATTTTTTTTCATAAAAAAAATCACAGTTTATCTTTGGCTAATATTTCCTGCATTGGTCCTGTTACGCTCCCCTAGTCGGCGATGCAAAGGAGAGTACATTGTTTTTACAAGTGTCGAATCAATAGAGGTCATCAGTGTAACGTCAGTGTAAGGCCATATCAAATTAATTCCCAGTTTATCATCCCCGCCCGCCCCGAATATTTTATGCTGCCCCGACAATTTTTATTTTGAAAAAAAAAAAATATATATAATGTCCAGATTGTGGTGTATTGTTCTGAATGTGAAGAACCAAGAGTCCTGTATTGTAAACTTGTGGTGAAAGGAAAGAAAAGAACTGATTTGCTTCAAATCTTAGCTGACCTACAATATACATGTGGTTCTGTCCTTCAAGATGTTGAAACAGAGGACAATCATATTTTACAATCGGTATTTGTTAGAAAAAATGTAACTTATGACATGTCAGTGGAACTACCATATTTTTCTGCTGGCTTCAAATCAGTATGTTATTACTGTGGTTCGTCAGATGACCTTGTAGAACCAGATGATAAATATCCGGTATGTGAATTGTGCCTATCTGGCAAACAGTCATTCGTAAATAAAAGGGGATCTGTTTCAAACAAGAAGATTTAAGTTATATTGAGAACTTCAACTTTTAAAACTCACATACATGGTAGTTTATATCATTATAAATACAAATGTATGCTATAGCAGTGACAATTGGTAATAAAGAGAGTGTTCAAAACATAATACTTCTGGTTATTAATATTTTTGTGATGTTTGATGTCATCTCAGGAAAATAAAAAATAAAATTGCACCCCCTACCCTAATTTTTTCCTAAATTTGAATGATAAACTGGGAATTAATTTGATATGGCCTAACACTGACTGAATATTCATGTACAATTAACACCTAAGCTACTGCTGTACAATGATTATAATTTGTCTTCAACTAGTAAGGCTTTGTATTTGCATTAAGCATGTATTTGTGTAGAATTTAAATATTATTATGAACTTCCATAAAAAAACAACAGTTATTAATTATACAAGTCTTTCTAATCTAATTACAAAGTTCTCCGTAAAACAGACTATTATGTGTACATTTCTAATCTATTATTTTCTATAACTATCAAACAATGCATAAGTATGTATTGCATAAATAATGTGCGCTTAAAAAAAAAAGCTAAAATCAAGTCATGTGCTCTGTTCCATTTTAAAAATGTTCCTCGACCGCTTTAAAGTTTAAATCTTAAAATTTAAAAATCTGAGGATTTTGTCTTAAAACGTTTTGGCAAGCCTGTAACAATCAAATAGAAAGTTTTGTAAATAGTACTAAATACCACATTCCTCCCTATAGCCAACCCAACCCAACTTAAGGATTTCTCCATATGCTTACCATTGAAATACATGTAGGCAGACAAATCCAGGGCTTTTTTTCAGAAATAGGAGAAGAGGCCCAGGCCCTTCAATAGGGAAAAAAGGGGAGAAAATACTGCGATTTCGAGATATATGGGGAACATTGTTATAATCAGGCAAAAATTGAAGATTTGGGTGTGCAAATATGCAAAAGAAGTATACAGTGCTTTGTGGGGTATAGAATCACTTGGGTTAAACGTCTAATTTTAAAATGAAAGGAAAATGTTTATTTAATTTCTGATTTAGATTTACCCTTTTAGTTGTATAATATCAAAATTTCTAAAATTATTGTCCTGAAACTGTGATTTTATAATAGCCGTTTTTGCACCAATATTTACATAATTTCATTTTATCCTTAAAAGTGCCGAACTTCAACAAGTTACCTTATTTGATGATTGCATTTTGACTTTTGTCCCTAAAGTTTGTTAAAACAGCAAATATTTTTTTCTGAGTTTATTGTGACAGTACGAATTGTTCGTTTCAAAAACACACTTCATTCAGGTAGTATAGAATCATTTTTTCTGAGAGGTGTTGCACGTAGTGATATATTTTGCATGAAAAAATGTCCCAAATAATTTCACTGTTGAATAAGTGTATGCTTATATGATATATCTTCAAGTCTGGAAAGTTTTAAAATAATCTAAAATATATGAGATGAGAAAATTGAATTTAAACAGAAAATGATTCTTTACTACCGATGATTCTATACACCCCAAAGCACTGTATTTTAGATAAAGTGTCTTCTATAAATGTATCCCAAACATAATAATGTTGAGAAAGTTAGAGAGAGAATAAGTGTTAAGCAAAAACAAAAAATAAAAAAAATAAACTTTTTTTTCTTTTATAGGGATTTTTTTCAGCGAAAGAGGGGGAAAAAGTAGTCTGTTTTTGCTAGGGGAAGGGGCCGAATATCGGTCCCTGTTTATGAAGGAAAAAAGCCCTGAAATCCTACAACTACCCTTTTCATGCACAGAGGCTACTAGTACCATTTTTATGAAGGCTACTAGTACCATTTTTATGAAGTCCAGTGTGACCTACCCAGGGGCGGATCCAGGATTTCAGCTTAGGGGGGGCGTAATATTTTGGTCAATTTTTGGGTCCGTCTCTAGCCTCATAAATCGTTTGCGGTAGTGCATTTATAGGGTAAAAAAGTCCATTTTCAAATAAAAGGATTTAACAATGTGTTAATTAAACCACTTATTAGCCATTATGCGTCGATCGAGTAAAGCGAGTGAGAATTTTTTTTATACTGAGGGTGTCCATCTAAATTGTTTGATATTTTATCTACAGTAACATGGACATATACGTATGAATAAAAAAAGTCCGTTTTCAAATAAAAGAATTTAACAGTGTTAATTAAACCACTCATTAGCCATTATGCGTCAAGTTAGCAAGAAATTTTTTTATACTGAGGGCGTGCTACGAAATTGTTTAATATTTTATCTACACTAACATGGACATACATGTATGAATAAAAAAAGTCCGTTTTCAAATAAAAGAATTTAACAGTGTTAATTAAACCACTCATTAGCCATTATGCGTCAAGCGAGCGAGAAAAAAAATACTGAGGGCGTGCAACGAAATTGTTTGATATTTTATCTACAGTAACATGGACATACATGTATGATCCGGAATTTTTCGCCGGGTGCGCCCCCCACCGGATCCGCTAGTGCCACCCATGGATTGAACCCTGACCTCCCGCCTGCGACGCAGGCGCTTTACCACACGGCCACGCTGCGGTGTCCAAAAAAATAATATATCAAGTTAACAGCCATAGTGACTAAAATTAGATCATTTCAAATTGTATGGCATGATATGACAGGATTGTTATGAAAACAAACAACTAGACAACACAGAACACAGTATAAATACATGTACAGGCCTGACTTGCATACATTCATAATTATTAAATCTTAACCCACTAAGCACAACTATAATAGCCTTTGCATCCATTGTAAGCCTAGATCAGCCTAACTCGCAGGCTGATCAGGGTTTACAATGTCTGGCTGGTGATCAGTCATTTTCCCCAAAACACCCCTTTGTCACATAAATGGAATGGTTTTAATTCAATAAAAGAACAGTTCATTATATATATGTAGGGGGTTAAGGGTTAAAAGGGATACATCAGTCTATTCTAAAGAGCCAAAACATAATAAATGAGACAAAAAAAAACTCCTTGTTTACAAGAAATCTACTGCACAGTAAACAGTGGCTGTATGTATGTACCTTAGTTTAGGCCAGGGTTTTTTATTTTTTGGTTTTCAGATTTGTTTCTGAAAAAGTTTTACAGGAGGAGGGGGAAAACAAAGTCTGAACCTTTAATAAGTGTGTATCTTCATATAATCTTGTCACATTCTTGTAATGATTGTAGTCACATTGTAAATGTAAAATTGACCAAAAAAATCTACATATGTATATATGACATGATCTAATTTTAAGTTAATTTTTAAACATGATCTCATGGTTGTTTGAAATCTGGGACCGAAATATGGATACCAGTTACTTTTCTTACCATTTTTTGTATAGCATGGCAGACCTAAGGGATCACTTGTCGATTGTCTGTCATCTACCTGCAAGTAACTCAGTCATTTTCCCCAAAACACCCCATTGCCAATGGTCTTAATTCAATGAAAGAACAGTCCATTATATATATGTAGCGGGTTAAGGGTTAAAGTCATTATCCCGTCAGGCAGATTTTACAACATATGTACACCGTTTCTAAACCTACTATAACTTTATTACATATTTTGACAATCCAACCTTTATAGACAAACTACATGTATAAAGGGTTTAAACCAACGAGGCCAAACCTCAAAACTGGAGCGTTGAAATACGAGTTACCAACTCGTAAATTCATTTTAAACATATTGAGTCGAGGGTATTTTAAGAACCCGTAAAAAAACCTGTACTTTTAATCGGCATATATACATCATTATATGACCTGAACACCTGGATAGAGTTTTAATAAACAGTTTTGTAGTGTAATATTGCTGTTTCTTGGCGGGTTAGTTTCTTGAAGGAAACATCACATGTAACATCACCCTCTGAGGTTACTGTCTCAATATAACCATATACATGTATGTATTATGTGTTAATGGGACATAAAACCCCATTTCATTTATACACTAAACGACTAAAAATAAACTAAGATAACTGATATATTTCAATAGAAATTAAATTTTAATTTCATCTATTCTATTGAACCATATCTACAGTTGAATTGCTGAAAATTTCATTCAAATTGATCAACATTAAACTTGTTAAATTCAAAATATAACAGTACTACCCCCAAAAGCAAAAGTCACAATATCCACCATAAGCGGCAATGCACGCCTGCCATTGGGATATACCGGGTATTAGTTTTGTGACTTTTGCTTTTGGGGGTCGTACTTATACATGTTATGCTCTGAATTTAACAAGTTTATTGCTGATCAATTAAAATTAAAATTTAATTTCTATTGAAATATGCCAGTTATCTTAGTTTATTTCGGGGGCGTCCGTGGCCGAGTGGTTAGAGTCTCTGACTTGAAATCACTTGCCCCTCACCACTGTAGGTTCGATCCCTCAGGGGCCTACGAATCTTTATGTGAGGAAGCTATCCAGCTGGCTTGCGGAACGTCGGTGGTTCTACCCAGGTGCCCGTGCACGAAAATTGCCCGGAGGGGCACCTGGGGTCTTCCTCCACCAGTGGAAGCTGGAAAGTCGCCATATGACCTTAGCTGTTGGTGCGACTATAAAATCCAATTCAATCAATCTTAGTTTATTTCCCTGTTTCATTTTTAAAGTCGTTCAGTGTATATATATATATACTATCAGGCTTTTTTTCATTCATAAACAGTGAATGAGTCAAGGTAGGTGACGGGGCGGAATATCGGCCCCTTCCCTAGCAAAACAGACTACTTTATTTGCCCTCTTCGCTGAGAAAATTCCCCTAAAAAAAAGCAACATTATTTAACATTATTTCCCCCTCTAACTTTCTCAACATTATTTTGTTTGGGATACATTTATCTAAAATATACCTCTTTTACATATTTGCACACCCAGATCTTCAATTTCTGCCCAATACACTGGACGCTCTATATCTCGAAATCGTATTATTTTTTCCCCTTTAACGCGAAAACTCCCCTATTGAATGGCATCGGCCTCTTCCTCTTTTTCCGAAAAAAAGCCCTGACTATTTATTAATCCATATGGTGTCATCAGACATGCTGGTTGGTATATTTTATAAACAAGGGGTAATTACAGATTTTATGTTTACTGTAGTTTTAGTGGGTATTCAGTCATCTATTAAATGAGATCTGATTAGGTTTATACAGGTCAAAAACAGAATATATGTTTTACAATTGACAAATATTTGTATAGTTGAGTGACAACACATTTAATAGTTCTGAAAAGTACTATACCCACATTTACATATTTACATATATATATACTGAGAAAAATAAATTTACCACATACAATGCATCATTTCCAAGATACAAAGCAATGTTTCTTTGGGTTCAGTGATAAAGTGACAGATGTGACCAATAATAATGCTACAAAGTCATTTGTAAACAAAGTCCGTGATAAATATAAATTAAATTTGTCTTAAAAATAATTTACTTTGAATTTATATATATTTACTTGTTTATACACCCGTTGATGGGCATTTGTATATTTATATTTATACATAGTTTATATTACTAACATATCATCCCTTATTTGTAAATAGTTTTATCTTTATGTATTTACATTAATTTTTATTTACTACTTCATTTCTTCATCTTTCATCAGTTTTTACGCACAATATGACCTATTTTTGTGTTGACGTGCCGTAAAACACCATTCATTCATTGAACTATTCTAGTAATTAATTTTAATGATTCTAGATATGGAAGTTACGAGGGTCATTCAATAAGTTCTGTCACTAACGCGTTTTAACAATTATGTGCTCGTTGTGAGTGTTGATGTTTGATACCAAATGAACGAGGGTTTCAATACCATTCCATTGATGGTACAATAAATGCTGTATCTTTTGTGTGACGAAAGTTATGGAACATTTAATACACATCACTTATACACACTGAGGCATTTTCGTTCTGAGTTTTTTCAGGTTTGTTAACTGTTACTTTTTTAAATGCCTGTTTTTCTTTAAGTACTTGTTGAAGACCTTTGAAATTTCTCGTACATTACCAGTTATATCTGCGCATTACAAGATTCAGAATTTAAGCATGGTAGATGAAAAGGCATTGTCTTAGAAATTAACATTTTAAGCTAACGTGTAAAATTAATTCAATGATAAATGGACATTAAATGGAAGGGCAGTCTTCCGAAATAGCGTTTTTGGATGATCCATATTTTCACTAAACATTGTACAAAATTCTACAATAATGTGTTGAATATGAAATTTAAACACAGAAGGACTAGGATTTGTAAACAAATATGAAATCATATTAATACTATGAGAATAATTACAACATTTAAAAGATATTATAACATTTCCGTAAACAAAATTAAGAAAATCGGTGTTATTCCTGCTAAAATTAAGGGATATGCATTCACTCATATCTGGTTTGCAGCAAGACCTTTCCGAATTCTCGACAATCATTTTCATGGATTATGGGCGAATAACAACAGATGGCGTACAAGAAAATTTAAAAGAATAGACTTATTCAAATAAGTTTTACAACGTTTTGTAACAAGGACTTTTCAGAGATGCCAGTATCCAAAAGGTGTGTTAGGGGGAGGTAATTCAGGGGTATAAATAACCGGAAATTTTTCATTTTTGTTGTGGAATTTAAGAGACCGAACCCAGTAGTACTATAAATACATTACTTTATCTCAGTGTAATATCCAGTTCAAAGGATATATGCCTAGTGACAGAACTTTTTGAAGCACCCTCGTATGTAGGAAAACTAAGGGGACGTCTTGAGTTTTATAAAAAATAAAGATTGCGGTGTGTCCCTTTAAATACTGATCAAGATTTATACTCTCATATTAAGAAAAGATGTATGGGGATATAGTGTTGTCTGTTCATCTGGTAATATTTCTTGTCCTGTCTGTACTTCTATAACGGAGTCAGCGACTGATGGATTTGAAAAATGGGTCATAATATTCACTGATTTGTTTTGTTACAATACAAATTATGTAAAATATGCAATGAACTACCTCTTGCATTGCTATTTCAGTGACATATGGTCCAAGAGGATGAGGTTTTCAGGACTAGAGGTGCGGAAGTATCGTTACCTGGTCTGCCGCGTATTTCAGTCTGATAATGAGGATGATGAGGAAAGCGTGATAGTGACACAGTGGGAGACAAATATTATGCCACGCGTGTTCTCGGTTCTGGGTAAGTGACAAGTGATAGTGACACAGTGGGAGACAAATATTATGCCACGCGTGTTCTCGGTTCTGGGTAAGTGACAAGTGATAGTGACACAGTGGGAGACAAATATTATGCCACGCGTGTTCTCGGTTCTGGGTAAGTGACAAGTGATAGTGACACAGTGGGAGACAAATATTATGCCACGCGTGTTCTCGGTTCTGGGTAAGTGACAAGTGATAGTGACACAGTGGGAGACAAATATTATGCCACGCGTGTTCTCGGTTCTGGGTAAGTGACAAGTGATAGTGACACAGTGGGAGACAAATATTATGCCACGCGTGTTCTCGGTTCTGGGTAAGTGACAAGTGATAGTGACACAGTGGGAGACAAATATTATGCCACGCGTGTTCTCGGTTCTGGGTAAGTGACAAGTGATAGTGACACAGTGGGAGACAAATATTATGCCACGCGTGTTCTCGGTTCTGGGTAAGTGAATAGTGACACAGTGGGAGACAAATATTATGCCACGCGTGTTCTCGGTTCTGGGTAAGTGAATAGTGACACAGTGGGAGACAAATATTATGCCACGCGTGTTCTCGGTTCTGGGTAAGTGAATAGTGACACAGTGGGAGACAAATATTATGCCACGAGTGTTCTCGGTTCTGGGTAAGTGAATAGTGACACAGTGGGAGACAAATATTATGCCACGAGTGTTCTCGGTTCTGGGTAAGTGACGAGTGATAGTGACACAGTGGGAGACAAATATTATGCCACGCGTGTTCTCGGTTCTGGGTAAGTGACAAGTGATAGTGACACAGTGGGAGACAAATATTATGCCACGCGTGTTCTCGGTTCTGGGTAAGTGACAAGTGATAGTGACACAGTGGGAGACAAATATTATGCCACGAGTGTTCTCGGTTCTGGGTAAGTGACAAGTGATAGTGACACAGTGGGAGACAAATATTATGCCACGCGTGTTTTCGGTTCTGGGTAAATGACAACTGACTGTGGCAAGCTTATTCAGCATCTATCTGCTTTTTAGCTCTACTGGCCAATAGTGGGGCTTATGAAATGGTCTGTTTTCTGTCATCCTTAAACACCCCATTTTGTATCGGATCTTTACCAAACTTGTCCAGAGTGAAAGCTTGAACAAGTTTAAAAAATACTTGATCGGAAAATAAATACCAAAATGTATGGCCCTTGATTTACTGAAAAATTGTATATTTTTGGTTTGTTAATCGTAAGTTTTAGTAGGGCTTATGCCATAGTAGGTTGTCTTTCTTCTGTTATTTCTTTATGTTTACTTTGACTTTTACTTACCATAGTTGTTCAGAAAGTCACCCCTACCGCACCTCAGCTTTTTGTTTTGCTCTAATTTTCCACCAAATTTATACATATGTCAGATGTTTATGAGATACAAAGTAAGGCTTAAACCAGTAGAGTTGTTTAAAAAAAAAGCTTGCCACTTGTTTCTGTGAATTTAAATATAGCTATCAGAGACACTCTTGAATGATTTGAAATATATGACTGTTAATATCCAATGTGTTAAATTGATAAGTATCAAAGTCAAACATGACTGTGTTATATGAGTATTGCAATAAATACTTGTTGTTGACTTATTTATAAACTTATTCTCTTTTTGAATGAGTTATTAACCCTTAACCCGCTAAGCACGACTAGAATAGCCTTTGCATCCATTGTAAACCCACATCAGCCTGCGAGTAACTCGTAACTCACAGGCTGATCAGGGTTTACAATGTCTGACTGCTGATCAGTCATTTTCCCCCAAAACACCCCTTTGTCACATAAATGGAATGGTCTTAATTCAAAGAAAGAACAATCCATTATATATATGTAGCGGGATAAGGGTTAGAGTGTATATTACTTGGTTTTTGACATTTTAAAGATTATGTCCCTTTTTGTGTAATCCCATTGAAAGCACATTAACAAAAGAAAAAAATGTAGAACTCAAATAATCCTAAATATTTTTACATGTAACTTGCAGTTTAGTATGTTTACACTTTTATCTAAACTGTGCTATACTTGAATAATAAATACTAACTTGATAAAAGTGTGTATTGATCCATACTCAGCTTATGTCATACTCAAGGTCATGTGTGTATTGACTAATTCACATATTTATCGAGTATGTATCAAGTATGTATTTATAATTCAAGGGTAGCACTGCCTAGATAAATGTGTAACCATATTATACTGAAAGTGTCATGGAAAAATATTCAAGATCATTTGAGTTCTTGTTTTTATCTTTTTCAAATGCAATCTCAATGGGATAACACAAAAGGGGACATAATCCTTAACAAGCCTTACAGCCTTCAAAACAGGGCTGCCAAGTTCAATTTGTTTTTCTGTAATTCACAGTAATCTAATAAAATAGCAGGATCAAATTTAACAGTCTTCTTTTGTTAAATGTCTATTTATAATAATGCAGCCATGTTTATTTATAGTTACACATCTATTTAGAGTAACATCTCTATTTATATTAACATATTTTCATTTTATTTTTTAGATTTTGAAAAGGAGAAGAAAACAGAAGAAGTTTCAATATTTGGCGAATATGGTAAAAACACACTTTTGGCATCAGTAATTTTAATACTTCCCACATCATACAGCATCATTCACTTAAAGAGTATTTGTTTGATTAATGAATGGTCGCTTTGTTGTGTCTTGTGTGGTTTTTCTTCCTTTTGGTCATCCTGCTGTCCCTGTTTCATTTTCCACCTGTTTGTCCATAAATTGTATGATAAAAGAATTCAGGTAACAATGTAACTGTAACCCAAATACAGTTGCATTTGAAATCTTCTCACCTCTCACCGTTGCGGGTTCAAATCCTGCTGGAAGCTCGACTTGTAAGGAGAAAATGTCAATTCTTATGGATGGCAGGAGGTACTGGTCCTACCAAGGAATAAGTGGCTGGTCTGCCTCCACCACTAAAAATGGACTTTCATACATAGCCTAAAATGTGCTGGAAAATGATGTTAAACGTCATTCAAATTCAAAAAAATGTAAAAACCTTAAGAACTATTTTAAAACATCTTGCTATTAAATGTTTTGTGGGGAACTTTTTTTGTTACGCATGAAACGGCATACCAAAACAATTATGGTTGGCCTTAAATTACATGTTTTTTCTGCCTTTATGCATCACTGTCTGACATAAGATTGAAGTATTTTCTTGGGGCATTTGTCTTAATTTCTGACATTTCTTAAGGGCAATAATAACTGTGTAGAAAAAAAACATTACCACTTTTCCTCTTACAGTAAACAAACAGATGAACATTTACTGCGCAGTATGAATTGTTTGCAAGGCAGAGCCAAGAAAAATGTTTGTTATTAATTTGACATATTTAATATAAGATTTCTCATATGACCTTTACTTGAATTTGAAAAAAATTGTGTCATCACCTTCTTAAAAATCATCGGGCCATCAACACAAATGTTCATATACCTGTTTATATGAGCAAAATCATATTCAAAAATAAAATAACAATTTGAAGGAGTTATGGCCCTTGTTGATTTAAAATTCTCACTTCCACTCAGTAACTTTTGAAATTAAATATATAGGCTTATATCGACACTTGAAGACAAAACAGAGTTGAAAATCTTCATTTTACGTTAAAATGTGTTTTAAGAGCCCTTGATTGACTTGGAGTTCTTGTTGCGGGTTATTCTTGTTTGAAGGACTTAAGGTCGATTAATACCAGATCTGATGTACATGTACATGTATATATCTTCATATTAACCAAACCTGGGTCAAATTTGAATATGTATAGCAAGATACAAGTGTGGGAGTTAATTGCATTTCCACTCTAGCAGAACTAAACTGATTATCTGAATCAAAATCTAGATAAATAATGTAAATATAAAAAATTAATGGGGTTTCTACGGCCGCCACCTTGTGTTAATTTGGGAAGACAGATTTCGAATTCCATATTGGCACAAAAAGTTGTATGTAGCACCCATTCATGCAATACTTCACAATTCAAGATTGGTATTTTTTTCACAACCGTGGTCAATTTTTTCCCCATTTTTTTTTTGTAAACATTTCCCCTTCTTACTTTCTCACTATTGTGTTGTTTTGGATACATTTACAGAAGCAATTTTATCTATAATGTACCATATTATGCTGAATAATTGTTGTATAGTGTCCTCCTCCCACAAAAACAATGGATGTACATGTAGGTATTGAGCAATATTGCTTTTATTGATCTTTCAATACCTTTGTCACAAGTTAGAAATTTATTGCGCTTTTCCCCTCACAAAATGAGCAGATTAAGGCGTCTTTCACAATTTTTAAAAAAAAAGCCCTGGTCCTCAGTGTAACTGAAAAAGCTGCCAGAGGCAAACTTCCTTATCCTTTACAGCTTCATTTCTTTTTGAATAATGCTTAGTGGGGCTTAAACTAAGTGCATATTCATTTGCAGAGAGTATATGTAATGATCATTTTATATAGTCTGCATAGCATGGCTGACTGTTAGGGATCACTTTGTTGTTCCATCCGTCACAAAACTTGTGTCACCTACTCCTCAACAAACGTTATACCTACATACACCAGACTTGCTGTGGAAGATCACTACCATGTAATCACCTGTAGGAAACAAGGGCAGATAAATCTGATTAAAATAACAACAATTTTAAAAAAATATCTGCTCCATATTTTCTATATTTCTAGTGCCTCTGTGGTCGAGGGGTTAATGGCGTTATGTTGTAAACCTTCTCGCCTCTCACTGTTGCTGGTTCGAATCTCACTGGGAGCTCAACTTGTTAGTGAGAATGTTTTGATTCTTACGGATGGCAGAAGGTATATAGTACTGCTTCTACCCAGGAAAAGTTGAGTGGTCTGCCTCTACCACAAAAAAAAACTGTCATATATGGCCTAAAATGTGCTAAAAATGACATAAAACACCATTCAAACAAACAAACAAATCTTTCTTTTCTATTTATCTTTCATTCTCTTCTTTGACATTGTTTTCTCTCTTCTGTCTATCTATCCATTAATATTTGTAAGTTTCAGTCAGTCTGTCCTGTTTATCATATTGTCACAAACTTACACACTGTCTGCAATACTAAATGTACAACCATGTTCTTTTCTGTCTTTCCACGACTGACAGCAGAAATATCTATAAGGCTATGTTAAGTAATTGCTAGATTTTCATCAACACCTGAACCTGTTTGTTACTTGGCTGTCTGAATTATGTCTCCCCCACTTTGTGGATGGGAGACATATTGTTTTTGTGCTATCTGCCTGTATGTCACAAACTTTGTCCAGAGTAGGTCTCCTTAACCCCTGGCCAGATTAAAGCGAAACTTAGCAATGATGATCAGTACCAAGCCTAGTTGCGCATATCATCGCCATTTTCCGGTTGAATGATTTTTGGCAGAGTTATAGCCCTTTACAGGTTTTAATACACAAACTTGTCCGAACTAGTTCTCCTGATCCCCTGGTCGGATTTTAATGAAACTTAGTACGAAACTTAGTAGAGATGATCATTGCCAAACCTAGTTGCGCATATCATCTACGTGTTCCACCTTTTTGGCGATTTATGGCCCTTTCCCCAGTGGGGGAGACATCGGATTTTACTAAAAACAACCTCTCGTTTTTTATTGGCTTTCTTTTTAAAAAATATATAATTAGTTGGGAGAAACTGTATTGCAGTGCTATGGACAGTTGAGTAACAAGTGTGCAGTTAAATATCACATCACTTGCTTTTGTTTTTAGCTCTACTGATCAGAGATCAGCAGAGCTTATGCCGTGGTGCGGCGTCCGTCGTCCGTCTGTCCGTCTGTCTGTCCGTAAACTTTTATTTGTAGCGACAACTCCTCTGAAACTACTGGATGGATATTCATGAAACTTTACAGAAATGTTGCCCATAAAGTCTAGTTGATCCTAGCAAAAATTCATGGTGATGTGAAATCCAAGATGGCCGCCAAAGCTAAAAATAGAGTTTTAAAATACAAGTTTGTAGCGACTACTTCTTGAAAACTATAAGTGATATTGATATGGGACTTTTTCTAAAATGATCAGCATGACATGATGTTGATCCTTGTCAAAAATCGTTTTGATTCAACGTTAAACATGGCTGCCAGCGGCCATCTTTGTTTACATAGAGTTATATAGTAAAAACTTGTAGCGACTACTCCTCTGAAACTACTTGACAGATTGTCATGAAACTTTACAGGAATGTTGCTCTTGATGTCTAATTGATCCTAGCAAAATTTCAGATCTGCCAGGAATTCAAGATGGCCGTCACAGCTAAAAATAGATTTTTAAAAAATAAGTTTGTAGCGACTACTTCTTGAAAACTATAAGTGATATTGATATGGGACTTTTTCTAAAATGATCAGCATGACATGATGTTGATCCTTTTGGAAAATTATTTTGATTCGACGTTAAACATGGCTGCCAGTGGCCATCTTTGGTTACATAGAGTTATATAGTAAAAACTTGTAGCGACTACTCCTCTGAAACTACTTGACGGATGTTCATGAAACTTCACAGGAGTGTTGCTCTTGATGTCTAGTTGATCCTAGAAAAATTTCAGGTCGGCCGGAAATTCAAGATGGCCGCCACAGCTAAAAATAGATTTAAAATAAATAAGTTTGTAGCGACTACTTCTTCAAAACTATAAGAGATATTGATATGGGACTTTTTCTAAAATGATCAGTATGACATGATGTTGGTCCTTGTCGAAAATCGTTTTGATTCGACGTTAAACATGGCTGCCAGCGGCCATCTTTGTTTACATAGAGTTATATAATGAAAACTTGTAGCGACTACTCCTCTGAAACTACTTGACGGATTTTCATGAAACTTCACAGGAATGTTGCTCTTAATGTCTAATTGATCCTAGCAAAAAAAGATTTTCCAAAAACAAGTCTGTAGCGACTACTTCCTGAAATCAAAATCAATCAGTAGAGCTTCAAGGTCATTGACCTCTTGTTAATCTTTAGATGAGGGTTTTGTTTGATTTCTACCTATTTGAAGAGAAACAATTGATAAAAATCTAGCAATTTATTTATTATGGCATAAATATTGAAAAAACAATAATACTTTATTACAGGGAGATATACAGTTGTTGGAACAGAAGTTTAATTAAAAAATCTAATTTTTAGATTGCGGTGTTAATTTCTATTTTTCTAGCGAACCAGCTTGTGAGTGACAGGTCAATGAGTGATGGTTTTCCCGAGTAGCATACAAAGAGTGAAATCATGTTACTGTCGCTGTTTATCAATCCATAACATTTATCTAGACTAAAGGACTAAATAAAAATGTCTTCACATCCTTAGCTTGTTATAGCCTGAATGGGGACTCGGAATCTGTGGTATGTATGTTATATTTATTGTATACAATGGTTTTATATTTAATACACATATTCTTACCACAGGTACTTCTGTACACGCTGGTGATCATCACCTGTATATTTGACATCGTCAGAAGTTTAAAACTGACAGATTTGAGATTGTTACGCCCCGCCACGGAAGTGGAGCGAGCATATTGTGATACCTTTGTCCAAACGAAAAACATTCTGTATTTAAGTTTTTAATTAGTTTCTCATTTCTCCGACACAGGAAGCCATATAGCTTTCAAACTTCACACATGGTGCTGTCAGGTAGATGTAACCATATGGGTTAAATCCTGTGTTTTCTTCAAGAAAACTTAGTCAGGCAAATTTGTCAAGGCCGTTTATCTGGATCCAAAAATCCTTGTTATACTGACAAAGCGCTGACAGGCGACACACGTGTTCCACGGAACACCCTTCTAGTTTAATTTCTCGCACATATAACAGCTATAAAACTATACACACCAACATCTACATGACAGTAGCAAGAAGGGCAGTGAAAACCACTTTGACATACTTAACTTTAATTCTAATATGTGAATGACAGTGCTAAAGTGGGGCATTCATATTCTATGGACACATTTTTAGGTTGGTATTGGATTCTTATACATAAAAGCACTCTTTCTTTCTGTCAGGGATGACTTGGCTTTAAATTTGCTTATTGACAAACCAACCAGTGCATAATTATAATACTTTAATTACATTTCAGCAATTTGAATTCAAACTTGGATTAAAATTTAGAAAAGCAAATCCCTGAAGTACATGTAGATCACATCAGTCACATGGTACTATTTCTTGTCATTGATTGGTTGGCTCTGACCTAACTGTTGTAACATCATACCTGATTGGATAATTCCAGGAGGCAGATGTCATATAGCCCCTGGCTGGCTGATTGAACAGTCACAGATCAATATACGTCTCCATGGTAACCCGATTAAAATGTGGAATCTCAAATCTAGAGACATGGTGTATAGCATCAAGTGTACACCAATTGACCATCGAGACGTGAGTATTCACCATACATTAGAAAATTTAATACATTTAAATATTTTTCATTTTCATTTCATCATCACTGTTAAAAAAAGGGAGGTTACAGTGAATGAATTCTGACAGTTTGACTAGAAGTTGTTACTCCCCACTACCTATGACCCAGTCACAGAGAGTGTATTATTTGAATATATATTTACATTTATAGAATGACAAAGTGGGTATGTAACACATGATTTAATTGGTTGTATAAATAAAATTAACAGAAAGAGAAGGCCATTTAATATAGTGAAGATACTGACATTTCAATTCAATGACCTTGAATTGGATGGTTTAAGCAATGACCTTGAATTGGATGGTTTAAGCAATGACCTTGAATTGGATGGTTTAAGCAATGACCTTGAATTGGATGGTTTAAGCAATGACGTTGAATTTGATTGGATGGTTTAAGCAACGACCTAGAATTTATTTTGATGGTTTAAGCAATGACCTTGAATTGAATTCGATAAATTAAGCAATGACCTTGAATTTATTTTGATGGTTGAAGTTAATATTAAAGACTCTAGAAATGTGTGTGTTGTTTTGACAGATAGTCCTTATAGATTTCACATAATTCACATGGTAGAAAAAATGTTGTTGGTCCAAAACTAGTAAGTTCCCTGCACTTATAATAATAGTTTTAATTTATAATAGTTTTAATTTTCAGTTTATTAATTTTTCAGGAGAATATTGATGAAGATAATGACGGAAATCTGACAGTGGCATCTACAGCAATAGTTACTGTCTCTGTGAGTATGTTTTACCGTACACGACATCCGCAGTGGCGGCATAGTGGTAGGGTGTTCGCCTCGCATGCATGAGGTTGTGGGTTCAATGCCCCATCGGGTCACGCCAAAGACTTCATAGAAATGATACTAGTAACTCCCTTGCATGTTCAGCATATAAAGGGACTGAATACTGTTACTGAGTGGGGTCTCATATCATGTATATATGGCTTGGTATTCCAGCGGGGCAATACTAGTAAGTCCACTGCTGCAAGTAGACCCTGTCGTGATATGACTAAACGATTGTTAAAAGCAGTGTTAGTGCCACACATCATATCTTACACTACACATGGTTTAAACAAACTATTATAGTTCTCTTGTGAAATCTGATTGTTGAGATTGTTAACCCTTAACAGATAGTAACTCGCAGGCTGATCAGGGTTTACAGTGTCCATCTGCTGATCAGTCATTTCCCCCCAAAACACCCCTTTGTCACATAAATGGAATCGTCTTAATTCAAAGAAAGAACACTCAATTATATATTTGTAGCAGGTTAAGGGTTAAAAGGTATTAAACACCTTTATTTAATTAATGTGTCAGTAATTACCTTTTAATCAATCACACTGCATAAGAAAACACAAAATATGCCTTACTCGTAGGAGCCAATTTCCGTCCAAGCCCAGTTTCCGTCATTCTCATTTAAAAAACATTTTTACACTGCAAATTACTTAACGCGATGTCACTTATTGTCAGACGTTTATAGCTGAAGATTGGAAACAGGAAAAACAACCAAAAGGTAAATAAGCGGTACAAAAACGAAAGGGATTTCTCCGAAAAATGTGTGTACTTCCTTATATGGCGTTGGGGATGCGCGCGCATACTGCCGCATAATAAACTATTAAAAAAAGAACACTGTAATGACGTCATATTTTTATCAGTCTTCAGTGGACGCAGTTAAAATATACCGTGATTATATAGTTTAACCTAAGAGAAGCAACTCATACAACCTGTATCTGTTTGATTTACATAGAGTTACCTATCTTTACAGTGCAAATTGTCGTCGTAAATGCGTTACCAGGCGCATTGTTATAACGATCGGGGTGACTGATGGAACAATGCAAACCTACCATTTTAACAATGAAATTGTTGAATAGACTTGCAAACAAGTTTCTAATTCATAAAAGTTTACTGTATCTTGACCTAGTTGAATCTATCACTCGATAAAATACATGGCAGAAACTGGGCTTGTAAACAAAATGATTTCTCAGTTTTAGTCTATTTAAATAAAGGTCACGTGCCACTTCGATAATTTATATAAAACAAAATTCTTTGGTATCAAATTTCCAGGAAGAGGTAACCTAATAGAAAATAGAGTAAAAATTGTCAGGATACATAGATTTGTCTGAAAAATTAGTTTATGTTTACATAAGTGACGGAAAGTGGCCCCCGACGAGTAGAATATACAGAAACAAAATGCCAATATGAATAATTTCTAATCCAACATAGCTTTATTTGGACCCTCCCCCCACATACCAGTCCTTGTTACACTATATGGTTATAGGTGAGTTGTCTTAATATTTCATACTGGTTTACTTTTCTTTCTGTGACAAAATACAAAAACATCCATATTGAAAAAAAAATGTATGACTACACTTTTATATGTAAAAGTTTAGCTTCTTTGTAATGAGTCCCAAAATGTCTGTAATACTCAGTGAAAGGTCTGTCCAAACCAGCATCGTGGCCGGGATAGTAGAGACGCTGCGTCTAAAACTTTATCGTCTCTCATCGCTGCAGGTTCGAACGGATGGCGGGAGATATACAGTACTGATTCTACCCAGGAAAAATGGGGTGGTCTGCCTCGAACACAAAATAATCGACCATCATATATGGCCTTACGTGCCAAAAATGACAAAAAACACCATTCAAACAAACTGTTCAAACCATTTGCTTTGTATTACTCAGGTGCTGGAGAAAGGTCTGTCCAAACCATTTGTACAGAAGGAGTATGGTACCATTTACCCATTAGATGGCTCCATGTGTTTCATGATTCAGACCTTCGAACCTGAACATACAGTAAGTACAGATATATATATTTTGATAATAAAGGAACTAGTCTTCAGAAAGGGTCTTTAAAAGCTTCTACCCAGGGGAAACGGGGGTGGTCTGCCTCTACCACAAAAAAAAAATGACTGTCATATATGGGCTAACATATACTAAAAATGACGTAAACACCATTCAAACAAACTCAAACCTGTATTAAGAGACACTAAAGAGAAGGGCAAAAAATGAATCTGAACTCGGGTGCTTTTTAATTAAAAATAATATAATCAGATAATAGTGAACTACAGCAGTGATCTCCTAATAGAGATGTAACGCACTCGTGATTTAATTACTCGCATCCGAACGACTAACTGTATTTTATTCAACGATAAAACACAGGTACATATTTATTATTTCTTAAGACACTGAAAGTTTTATAGCAAAATATTAAGGCTAACCAAAGTTTTTTGAGATTTTTTAATTTTCTGCATGTCCCAGCAATTTGGAATTTACATGTGGAAAAGCCCCATCCAAATATCATATTGGCTGTAAAATGTTTATTTCTCAACCGATTTTCAAAACGTAAGGTATTGTTTATTTACAACTAAAAATTCCCATTCTAATGATACATAATTGATGTATTTATTTTTAAAATTGATCATGCTAATGCTGAAAAACCTTTGGCTGAAACAAGCGCCCCAAACAATAAGGACCGCGTGACCCTCTTGCAGCAAACGTTCTCCTCAGTAAATAACATGTTTTTCAGTACTACATGCTTTTCACCGGTATTCTATGTTTTTCAGTACTACATGCTGTTTACCGGTATTCTATGTTTTTCAGTACTACATGCTGTTTACCGGTATACTATGTTTTTCAGTACTACATGCTGTTTACCGGTATTCTCAGGGCTCCAAGAATAGGATAGCCCGACGCCCGGGGCTAGTCCAATCTGAATCCGGGCTAGTCTCTCTTTCAAAAATGGTTGCCCGTCGGGCTAGTCTAAAAAAATCTCGGGGCAATCAAAAATACAACCAGAAATTGTGTTTTATTGCGTGTAATTTGCAGCCGTATTTGTTAAAAATTATCTCCCTTCATTAAAGTTCATCAATTTGAAAGCGCGCATTTCATTGGTTGATTACATGATTTGAACAAATCGCATTACAGCTTTCATATTCACGCAAATTTGTCACGTTGGACAGAACAAGAAATATCATTCGAATATTATTAGTTTGAACGTAGATTTCGTTTAAATATACTTTTTTTCGATGAATTGCTGTATATTCTTTTTCTAAATAGCAAGTCTGTATCTTTAAAACGCTTAACAACGAACGCTTATTCACAAATGCAGGCTGCTAAATCAATCGGAACTCTTCGCCAATTTCCGTATTCCCGAGTGACGGAATCCGACGAGGCAGTTCCGATTGGCTGCTAAATAACACCGGGAACGCGCACCTGTTTTAGATGGTTTAATGTGCGGGACCCGGAACGGTTTTTGACGTGATTTACGGCGCGATCCTAAAACTGTAAAAAGAAAATAATATTATTTTAGTTATGTGATGCAATGGATATAAAAGGAAAATAGAACCTTCTAGTTTGATTCTAATCATATGTGTATTATTAATTAATTAAATAAAACAAAGTAAAAAAGAAAAACATTTGATATCGACAAAATAATGTACCGGCAACTATTCATTGGTAATAATAATTTCGGGGCAAGTTAAAAAAAATCAGGGCAAGTTAAAAAAAATCAGGGCAAGTGGACTTTTGAAATCTACTTGCCCTGGGCTATTCCCCAATTTTAATTTTCTTGGAGCCCTGATTCTATGTTTTCCAGTACTACATGCTGTTTACCGGTATTCTATGTTTTCCAGTACTACATGTTGTTTACCGGTATACTATGTTTTTCAGTACTACATGCTGTTTACCGGTATACACCACATGCTGTTTACCGGTATACACTACATGCTGTTTACAAGCTGTTTATGGGTATACACTACATGCTGTTTACCGGTATACACTACATGCTGTTTACCGGTATACACTACATGTTGTTTATGGGTATACACTACATGCTGTTTACCGGTATACACTACATGTTGTTTATGGGTATACACTACATGCTGTTTACCGGTATACACTACATGTTATTTATGGGTATACACTACATGCTGTTTATGGGTACCGGTATACACTACATGTTGTTTATGGGTATACACTACATGCTGTTTACCGGTATACACTACATGTTGTTTATGGGTATACACTACATGCTGTTTACCGGTATACACTACATGTTATTTATGGGTATACACTACATGCTGTTTATGGGTATACACTACATGCTGTTTACCGGTATACACTACATGTTGTTTACCGGTATACACTACATATTGTTTACATGCTGTTTACCGGTATACACTACATGTTGTTTACCGGTATACACAACATGCTGTTTATGGGTATACACTACATGCTGTTTATGGGTATACACTACATGCTGTTTACATGCTGTTTATGGGTATACACTACATGCTGTTTACCGGTATACACTACATGCTGTTTACCGGTATACACTACATGTTGTTTATGGGTATACACTACATGCTGTTTACCGGTATACACTACATGTTGTTTATGGGTATACACTACATGCTGTTTACCGGTATACACTACATGTTATTTATGGGTATACACTACATGCTGTTTATGGGTATACACTACATGCTGTTTACCGGTATACACTACATGTTGTTTACCGGTATACACTACATGTTGTTTACATGCTGTTTACCGGTATACACTACATGTTGTTTACCGGTATACACAACATGCTGTTTATGGGTATACACTACATGCTGTTTACATGCTGTTTATGGGTATACACTACATGCTGTTTACATGCTGTTTATGGGTATACACTACATGCTGTTTACCGGTATACACTACATGCTGTTTATGGGTATACACTACATGTTGTTTACCGGTATACACTACATGCTGTTTATGGGTATACACTACATGTTGTTTACCGGTATACACTACATGCTGTTTATGGGTATACACTACATGCTGTTTATGGGTATACACTACATGCTGTTTACATGCTGTTTATGGGTATACACTACATGCTGTTTACATGCTGTTTATGGGTATACACTACATGCTGTTTACATGCTGTTTATGGGTATACACTACATGCTGTTTACCGGTATACACTACATGCTGTTTATGGGTATACACTACATGTTGTTTACCGGTATACACTACATGCTGTTTATGGGTATACACTACATGTTGTTTACCGGTATACACTACATGCTGTTTATGGGTATACACTACATGTTGTTTACCGGTATACACTACATGCTGTTTATGGGTATACACTACATGCTGTTTATGGGTATACACTACATGTGGTTTACCGGTATACACTACATGCTGTTTACATGCTGTTTATCAGTATACACTACATGCTGTTTACCGGTATACACTTCATGCTGTTTATGGGTATACACTACATGCTGTTTACCGTATACACTACATGCTGTTTACTGGTATACACTACATGTTTACTATTTTCAGGGTTTCAAGCTTGATTTCTACCTGCATTCTGGCGAGGACCCGGAGAAGGTCCAGCCCCCACGTCACATTGGCTATAGTTTCGTCCTGCCTATAGACGTACACAGAAGTGGGGACACTAAAATCATGCCCATCACCAGCCTGAAACATAAACCACTTGGCCAGATACAATGTATGTATATATGATGGAACAGTATTGTTCATGTTTTTCGGCATTTATGCAGTTTTAAACGCAGGTAGTAAATGGCAATTCCATGAAAAAACGCGAATAAATACGATAATGATAAAAAAAGTGCAACAGAGATAACTTCCCTCAATGAAGTTTAAGACGGTTGAATAGCATTTTCTTTTGAGACTAATTGGATGTTTACGCAGTTGCTCCACCTCCTTGAAAATTGAAGTTTATTTGAAATTGGACTCTTTTTTTTTTTTTGTAAATACGCTGTAATATTAATAATATGATGTAGTATTGGTTCCCTGTGAACACTGTAATATTAGTAATATGATGTAGTATTGGTTCCCTGTGAACACTGTAATATTAGGAATATGATTTAGTATTGGTTCCCTGTGAACACTGTAATATTAGTAATATGATGTACTATAGGTTCCCTGTGAACACTGTAATATTAGTTATTCGATAATAAGAGTAGGGCAGGTTCCCTGATTCCTATGTATTCTTCCCCTCTCTCTGGGTCGGCTCTAAGTAACCTATACTGTGTTGATGAGCTGTTAAACAACATTCAATTCATCTGTAATATTAGTAATATGATGTAGTATTGGTTCCCTGTGAACACTGTAATATTAGTAATATGATGTAGTAGTGGTTCCCTGTGAACACTGTAATATTAGTAATATGATGTAGTATTGGTTCCCTGTGAACACTGTAATATTAGTAATATGATGTAGTATTGGTTCCCTGTGAACACTGTAATATTAGTAATATGATGTAGTAGTGGTTCCCTGTGAACACTGTAATATTAGTAATATGATTTAGTAGTGGTTCCCTGTGAACACTAATATTAGTAATATGATGTAGTAGTGGTTCCCTGTGAACACTGTAATATTAGTAATATGATGTAGTAGTGGTTCCCTGTGAACACTGTAATATTAGTAATATGATTTAGTATTGGTTCCCTGTGAACACTGTAATATTAGTCATATTATGTAGTATTGGTTCCCTGTGAACACTGTAATATTAGGAATATGATTTAGTATTGGTTCCCTGTGAACACTGTAATATTAGTAATATGATGTAGTATTGGTTCCCTGTGAACACTAAGTAATAATTTAGACTAAACAACAGACTTACCCCAAAAGGTACTAAAACTGATCGTTTTTCAATATTCAGAAATGGAATGGTGTGGCCATTTAACTGTAATATTAACAACCTGTCAATGAGTGACACTCCTGCATCTCATGATGTCACTTCTGATATCTGATATAATAACATTGTATTGTTTAACCCTGCGCTATACAGAATTTCATGCACCGTCTGGATTGCAACAATTAACAATTATTCCATGATTTACAATGAATATAAGGTCTAAATTACACCATGAAATATAAGGTGTGTGTGTGTGTAATTCTAAGGTTTATAGTCCGTCCGCCAACGAACACGTCAAGGTATACCTGACGCGATGGGCACAATAAATGAAATATAAGGTCTAATTATACCATGAACTGAAAATTGTTTACCAGTTACAATTTTAAGAGAGGTTTGCTCTTTCTTAATATTTTTCAGTTGACTACTTGTTCGTCAAGCCATTAAGAGGACACAAGTTCAAGATGGAAGTGTCCTACCAGAATTACTGGAAGACTGCCAGAGGGGCACTAGAGATTGGACATAGGGGGTCAGGGATGTCGTACTCACATGCTTGTAAAGAGTAAGTATTAGGCTAGAGTGGCTTGATTGGACAGAGGGGGTCGGGGAAGCTTAGGATAATATGCTTATAAGTTCTAGAGATTTGACATAGAACAGAGGGATCAGAAAATACTATGCTAGTAAGGCTCTAAGATTGATTTGTTTGTATGGTGTTTTATGTCATTTTCAACACATGCAAGGTTTATATGACGGTTGATTTTTTGTGGTGGAGATGGAACACCCACCTTTCCTGGGTAGAACCAGTACTGTACACCTCCTGCCATCCGTAAGAATCGACACTTCTAAAGATTGAAGCGCTTGCTTAGGGTCAGAGGGTTATTATTCTGGAGATTGGAAAGAGTAGGTATCAGGCTGGAGGGGTTTCATTGGATATACAGGGTTGAGGGAGCATGGGATAATTGAGAAATTTGAGAGCTAAGACATAGGGATTCAAGGGATCAGGCAATATTATCTAGTGGGACTCTGGAGAGTAGACATAGGGGTTCGGAGATGTCGTACTCACACTCCTGTAAAGAGTAAGTATAAGCCTAGAGGGCATTGATTAGACATGAGGTCAAGGGAGCATGGGGTCAGGGGTATTACGCTGTAGGAGCTCTAGTTAATGGACATGAGGTCAAGGGAGCATGGCGTCAGGAGTATTAAGCTGGAGGAGCTCTAGTGATTGGAAATGGTCAAGCAGGTCATGAGATGTAAAGAGTAAGTAAAATAAATACAGGATGATTAATATGAACGTGATAAGTTAAGGAGTTTTACCCTTCTTACTATTAAAAGATAACCGGGCGGGCAATACATTATAAGCTATATTTCTACATAAAAAGATATAATGCATACCAAGCTGTATTGAAGCTTTATAAACCAATATGTATTTACCTTAAAATGTGTTACCTTGATCCGGGATTGAAAATATCTGCTAATTTGTATTAATTTGTATTTCTGTTTTCAGACTGGCTCCTATACGAGAAAACACAGTGCAGTCTCTGCAGCACGCAGCCAGTCATGTAAGTTTAACAAGACTTATTTCTTAACTAATTATTACCGGTATACATACAAAGTAGAATGATCATTCGACTTTTGAAATGAAACTATTGTTTTCACACTCTCGATTCATTGGACATGCAGGTATCTTGCAACTCAGCTCAATGTCAAGGTCACAGTGAACCCAAATTATCCTTAAAGTTGGTTCAGTATCAAGGTCACAGTGGACCCGAATTATCCTTAAAGTTGATTCAATATCAAGGTCACTGAACCCAAATTATCCTTAAAGTTGGTTCAATATCAAGGTCACTGTGAACCCAAATTATCCTTAAAGTTGATTCAATATCAAGGTCACTGAACCCAAATTATCCTTAAAGTTGATTCAATATCAAGGTCACTGAACCCAAATTATCCTTAAAGTTGGTTCAATATCAAGGTCACTGAGAACCCAAATTATCCTTAAAGTCAGTTCAGTGTCAAGATCACTGTGAACCCAAATTATCCTTAAAGTCGGTTCAATATCAAAGACACAATGAACCCGAATTATCCTTATAGTTGGTTCAGTATCAAGGTCACAGTGAACCCGAATTATCCTTAAAGTTGGTTCAGTATAAAGGTCACAGTGAACCCAAATTATCCTTAAAGTTGATTCAGTATCAAGGTCACTGCAAACCCGAATTATCCTTAAAGTTGGTTCGGTATCAAGGTCACTGTGAACCCAAAATATCCTTAAAGTTGGTTCAATATCAATATCAAGGTCACTGTGAACCAAATTATCATTAAAGTCGGTTCAGTATCAAGGTCACTGTAAACCCAAATTATCCTTAAAGTCGGTTCAATATCAAGGTCACTGTGAACCCAAATTATCCTTAAAGTTGATACAATATCAAAGTCACTGCGAACCCAAATTATCCTTAAAGTTGATACAATATCAAAGCCACTGCAAACCCAAATTATCCTTAAAGTTGATACAATATCAGGGTCACTGAACCCAAATTATCTTAAAGTTGGTTCATTATCAAGGTCACTGTGAACCCAAATTATCCTTAAAGTCGGTTCAGTATCAAGGTCACTGTGAACCCAAATTATCCTTAAAGTCAATATCAAGGTCACCGTGAACCCAAATTATCCTTAAAATTGGTTCAATATCAATGTCACTGTGAACCCAAATTATCCTTAAAGTTGATACAATATCAAAGTCACTGTGAACCCAAATTATCCTTAAAGTTGATACAATATCAAAGCCACTGCAAACCCAAATTATCCTTAAAGTTGATACAATATCAGGGTCACTGAACCCAAATTATCCTTAAAGTCGGTTCAGTATCAAGGTCACTGTGAACCCAAATTATCCTTAAAGTCAATATCAAGGTCACCGTGAACCCAAATTATCCTTAAAATTGGTTCAATATCAATGTCACTGTGAACCCAAATTATCCTTAAAGTTGATACAATATCAAAGTCACTGTGAACCCAAATTATCCTTAAAGTTGATACAATATCAAAGCCACTGCAAACCCAAATTATCCTTAAAGTTGATACAATATCAGGGTCACTGAACCCAAATTATCTTAAAGTTGGTTCAATATCAAGGTCACTGTCAACCCAAATTATCTTTAAAGTCAATACAATATCAAGGTCACTCTGAACCCAAATTATCATTAAAGTCGGTTCAATATCAAGGTCACTGTGAACCCAAATTATCATTAAAGTCGGTTCAGTATCAAGGTCACTGTCAACCCAAATTATCTTTAAAGTCAATTCAATATCAAGGTCACTGTGAACCCAAATTATCAAATACGGTTCAGTATCAAGGTCACTGTCAACCCAAATTATCTTTAAAGTCAATTCAATATCAAGGTCACTGTGAACCCAAATTATCTTTAAAGTCAATACAATATCAAGGTCACTGTGAACCCAAATTATCATTAAAGTCGGTTCAATATCAAGGTCACTGTCAACCCAAATTATCATTAAAGTCAGTTCAATATCAAGATCACTGTGAACCCAAATTATCCTTAAAGTCGGTTTAATATCAAGGTCACTGTGAACCCAAATTATCCTTAAAGTTGGTTCAATATCAAGGTCACTGTGAACCCAAATTATCCTTAAAGTCGGTTCAATATCAAGGTCACTGTGAACCCAAATTATCCTTAAAGTTGGTTCAATATCAAGGTCACTGTCAACCAAAATTATCCTTAAAGTTGATTCAATATCAAGGTCACTTTGAACCCAAATTATCCTTAAAGTCAGTTCAATATCAAGGTCACTGTGAACCCAAATTATCATTAAAGTCAGTTCAATATCAAGATCACTGTGAACCCAAATTATCCTTAAAGTCGGTTTAATATCAAGGTCACTGTGAACCCAAATTATCCTTAAAGTTGGTTCAATATCAAGGTCACTGTCAACCCAAATTATCCTTAAAGTCAGTTCAATATCAAGGTCACTGTGAATCCAAATTATCATTAAAGTCAGTTCAATATCAAGGTCACTGTGGATTTCAATTATCTTAAAATCTAAGCTCCAGTAATCTGCAGAAAACATAATTTAATTCTTTTAATTCCATAAATTCATATATTTATTTGTGTAAAAAAACATAATTGTTTATAAAAGTCAACAAAAGTATGAACAATGACCAATGAAATGCAGTGAACTGTATCAAATTGGAATTATTTACAGGTGCTAGGTAAAGCACCGTGCATATGACCTGTATATGCTATTTATAAACAGAATATCACAGCCAGCATGTAATTATTCAATATAGATTTTGTGAACCTCGTAAATGATTCCAATCTCATTAAAATCAAATCCTAATTACGCTTCGATACCCTCCACTTCTAGGATCTGACAACACTGCCTCGGAAGTCATGTCAGATCGACCTTTCATCTAATTGAGAAGATCAACTAAATTCAACCAATGAAATCGCGCGTTTCATATGCACTTCATATGGGGCTAGAGTGGACTGAACAAATGGAAATCCACATAAAACACATATATCCGAAAAAGATAAAGTCGCCATGTGTTATTGCTGTGGATTGCACGATAAATGCAAAGAAATGCACTAAATGGCATGTTTTACGTCAAGAATACGAAGAAAATATATGTACCTAGATTATTGCGATTGTTAACTTTCAATACCGAGCTATTTCTCAGGCTGAAATCTGATTGGTTAATCGTAAGGTCAATCTGACGTGACCTCCAATGCAGTTTTGTCATATCCTTGTAGCATAGAGTATCGTAGAATAATAAAGGGTCTGATTTAAATGAGATTGAAAGGATTCAAAATTCACTAGAGGCTTGTTTAGATTCAAAACTTTTAAATTAATATTAAAAATGAACATGTTCAATTATTTCCATACATGTTTTATAACAATGTAAAAATGAACTTGCTCAAGACACGTCATATATGTTTTAACACTTTATGTCTCTGTTCAGGGTGCCGACTACGTGGAGTTTGATGTCCATTTGACGAAGGACAAGGAAGTCATCATCTACCATGACTTTAAAGTCAAGCTTGCTTATAGAAAGGTATGACATACACACACACGAGATACAGTTTGAAAAATTCTTAGAACGACTCGTATCCCTTCTGGAGGCAAGCGAATTTCATATTTAGCTTTTTCACAACATACTTTTAATATGTTTTATTAGTAAAATCAACTCCTTTCAAATCCTGTTTCCTTGATATAAACTATGCTTTAAAGATGTCTGCAGAAATGAAACTAGAGACTGTATATTTATAGAAATTTGGGTTGATTGTTATTTCAGAAAAAGCATTCAGAACTTGAGCTGCTGGAGATTCCAGTGAAAGATCTGACTATGTCTGAACTGCAGAGCATGAAGGTGAGATCCTCTATATAAGTTTGTGCTGTTCTGATTCCCAAATAGTCGCATTAAAATTTTCGAATCTGTTGCTTGTAGCGTCTGAATCTCAGTCCTCATTGCAATTATCTTTTAAAAGTAAACTATCCAAGAACACTACCTGTTGACAATCAATTTGTGAACCTCTGAATTTACTTTACGATATGGCTGGATTCAAGTATTTCATATGTTGCTGTGTGAACATGCGGCAAATGTGACACTGTAAGACTGTACATAAATAAAATCTTTAAAAAAAACACCCAAAGACATAATAGATTACAAATTTACATCTGTTTGTCCAATGTCCTTGGGACAATTCCTACATAACACTGGAATCATTTTTGCTAGGTAGCAACATTTTTTTTTATGGCAATATAATACATGTGTAATGCAAGTATACAGGAAGTACCAGCTGATACTATACTCTCTGTCGATGAAAACGCACCTGTAGTTTATATGCGTGTTACATTTTATTGCTGAATATTGAGTGCATATTTTGAAATTGAAAGGTCTTAATTAACAATTGCAAGCGCTGATTGTCTCAAAATTCCAAACCATGGTGTCTAGTGTTCAATTAATAAAGTCACACAGGGTAGAAAACAAAAGTCACACAAATTAGTACCTTGTATGTCCAGCCGTTTTACCGTTCCTTTGAAATCACCCCCGACAACACATTATTTCAGCAAGACACATTATTTTAGCAAGATGTCACCTGTAACTCTAGCTGAGTGTGACCTGGTATCATGTTGCTGAAATAACTTGATGTCGCGATGATTTCCTAGGAACGGTAAAATGGTTGGACGTACCCGGTATTAAGATGTGTGGCTTTTGTTTTCTACCCGTCTGACTTTAATTGAACTATATATCATATTTAAGAATTTTGAGACAATCAGTGTTTGCAGTCATTAATCAATATCCTTTAGTTTCAAAATATGCATATGCACTTATTATTATAAATTGCTTTAGCAATAAAATGTAACACCCATATAATCTACTGATGTGTTTTCTTTGACCGCCAGAATACTTACCTCTGAATATAGAAACGTATGGCTGTACACCACACGTTATCAGCCATGAGGCTACCTCTTTTTCTTTCCATTCAACCACCAATTATGGATATTGCTCACTTCCTGCGTCGATTCTTACGGATGGCAAGAGGTATACAGTACCGGTTCTACCCAGGGAACAGGGAAAATGGGGTGGTCTGCCTCTACCAGAAAAACATTTTGCCATTATATATGGCCCAACATGCTAGAAATTATGTAAAACACCATTCAAACAAAAAACACTTTCACCAAACAAAGTTTCTTCTCTTAGCAGAAATAAACGGCAGATGCGGAATTGTCTCAGATTTGTTTATAACACCTTACTTTACCTCAGTCTTCATAGTGATAGAAATAAAATCCCTACCACCCATAGACACGGATATCATTTACACCCAGTGACCAACAGACTTGATTTTTTTTTGCCGATCCTCACCACCCATATAAAAAGTATCTGCCATACTCGGCCACCCACATACAAAACAGTGGGCTGATGTCAAGGTCTTTGTTTTAATATGAAGGTAATTTCAAAACAATAAATAATAAAAAGGATTAAAAACAAAAAATAACTCTTTTTAAAATGCATTATTAGTCCCCTACTGGTCCGGACCGGAAGGGACTTTAGGTTTGCCCCCCGTCAGTCTGTTTTTTTGTCAGGACTGTAAATTTGTCCTGCATCGCGGGATTTTGAAATAACTTGTCACAAATGTTAACCATAATGAGATGGCGTGTCGCGCGCAAGGTTCAGGTCCGTAGCTCAAAGGTCAAGGTCACAGTTGGAGGTTAAAGGTCAGTCTTTTTGTCCGGACTGTAACTTTGTCATGCATTGTGGGATTTTGAAATAGCTTGGCGCAAATGTTAACCATAATGATACGGCATGTCGCGCGCAAGATCCAGGTCCGTAGCTCAAAGGTCAAGGTCACAGTTGGAGGTTAAAGGTCAGAAATATGCTTGTCTGGGCTGAAACTGTCATGCATCATGAGATTTTAAAATAACTTGGCACAAATGTTCACCATAATGAGACGGCATGTCGCGCGCGAGACCCAGGTCCATAGCTCAAAGGTTAAGGTCACAGATGGAGGTTAAAGGTCAGAAGGGCTGGCGTGGCGCAGTCGGTAGCGCGGCGGATTTGTAACCGGAGGCCCCGGGTTCAATCCTCCGTGGTGCCACTGAGTTCCGTCGGTGTGTTCTTGGGCAAGACACTTTTCCTTAGCCTCGTCCGTCGGACGGGGACGTAAACCGGGCGGTCCCGTGTATCGGTCTATCATCCGAGCACGTTAAAGAACCATAGGAATCTATTCGATAATAAGAGTAGGACAGGTTCCCGGATTCCTATGTATCCTTCCCCTCTCTCTGGGGCGGCTCTAAATAACCTGTACTGTGTTGATGAGCCGTTAAACAACATTCAATTAAAGGTCAGAAATATGCTTGTCCGGGCTGTAACTTTGTCAAGCATCGTGGGATTTTGAAATAACTTGGCACAAATATTCACCATAATGAGACAGCATGTCGCACGCAGAACCCAGGTCCATAGCTCTAAGATCAAGGTCACACTTGGAGGTAAAAGGTCAGAAATAGGCTTGTCCGGGCTGTAACTTTGTCATGTATTGTGGGATTTTGAAATAACTTAGGACAAATGTTCACCATAATGACACGGCATATCGCGCGCAAGAATCAGGTCCATAGCTCAAAGGTCAAGGTCACACTTGGAGGTTAAAGGTCAGAAATAGGCTTTATCATTCACATGGCTACATTCAACCTTTCATGTGGGTACATTCAAAGATAACTGTTTCTTCCATAACTTCAGAATTAACAAACTGGCTAATAACAACTTTATTTGTTTGAAATTTTTTCAATTATTGTGTTGACAAAACACAGTAACCTTTAACAGCAGTTTGACATTTGTGCAATTATTGTGTTGACAAAACAGTAACCTTCGACAACTGTGCAGCTTCTGAGTTGTTAATTTTGCACAAAACCCGGTAGGGGACTATGGCCGTCCCTCGGACTGCTTCTTGTTTTTATTGAACTTGCATTCATTATAAATGGTATAATAATTTGTCCCTTTTGTTTATTTTAGTAATAGATATAGTCTGGTCTCAGCGAATTGGCTTATTTAAACACCGAGATGGGGTGTTTAAATAACCAACGAGCTGAGACGGACTGTCTGTTTTGTAACTTGGTGTACTTAATAACATTGTTACATCAGAGTGATGTCCATACTCTAAATTCCTCTATCTGGTAGTTGTAGTACGGTATAGCCACGCCCCTTAAGTTACCCTAAATTAAACGATTTAATGTTTTGCATTCATCAAAGGAAAGTCACCGAACATACTACAATTACATTTACTGCCACACTGTCATGAAAAAATAAACTTGTTTGGCTCTCCTGAATTATTTTGTCATGACTAAAAACAACGGTTGAGGTTCTTTTATGCATTTTCTGAGCCAGACTACACAATGTTTTCTATGCCATGTGTAATGAAGATATCTTTCTTTTGTAGCTATGGCATACAGCCAAGCCAGACAATATTGGTAAGTTGTTTGTTGTTACCTTTGACCTATGACCTTTTTAAAATTTGACACTAAAAAGTTGAGTAACATAAAAGTTGTGTATTTATTCACCCAGTCCTGAGTTTGTGTGGTTTATGGCTTTGTATGTATTTTGTTAAGGTATTTTAATGATTTCTGTGCATGAGACAATATAATAATATAATCAGATTGTATTCAAATCAATCAATGCTTCAGAAAAGTAGAACATTATTTTATTCATAGATGTTCTACAATTTACATGACATCGATGATATTGACAATACATGATGTTACAAAGGTAAACAGGATTGAATAGGAAATAAGCGTGTATAAATCTGTTGAACACTTCGGAACTGTTGCTAAAATTATATGTATAAAGAAATTAACTCGTACATGTAGATAGTAACACGTTTGTTTGAAAAAAAATTATGGTATCTACATCAATATACATAATTATTTAAGACCTCGGCGATTGTGTAATGGTAGATCACCTGCCTCACATGCAGGAGGCCATGGGTTCAATCCCTAACTGGGTCATACCAAAGACTTTATAAAAAGTGGTATCAGTAGCTTCCTTGCTTGATGTCTGCATATAAAGGGTAGTGCTAGGACTGGTGACACCAACTATTCTTGAGAATTTTCTTAGACTTAAGCCCAAGTAAGCACATTTTAATCACAAATATTTCTATAAGTTTACAGAATAAATGTTCATAACAAGCTGCTATGTATAAATATGATGCACACTAATAAATAGCAACTTCTTACGATTGTTTATCTTTGAAGGTCGTGGAAATAATTGTGAACGAATTTTCAGTACTTGAACTCAAGTCTAAGAATAGTTTGAAGAATGGTTGGTGAATTCCAGGCCTGGTGTCGGTATATAGTGACTGGGTGGGGTATCATGTCTACTGGTATTGCAGTCTGGCAGCACTATAAATATGAGTTCACTGCTACACGTAAGTTATAATGTTATGATGTTAAGAGTGACATTAAACCCAATGCATACATACATACATATATGACTACCGTTATTCACAGATGAACTCAATACAGAGGACCTTGACCCAGAAGACCTACAACCATTCCCACGACTCAGACGATGCTTTGAGGCTGTGGATATTCACACTGGCTTCCAGATTGAAATCAAATACCCACAATTGTTACAGGTGAATTCTGTTTTAAATAAAAGGACATTTCGGTTTAACTTGGGCCCACTTGTTTTACTGTAATAACTGTAACTATATTGTCACATTTCACATGCATTTATTATAGTAATTATGAGCAATTAAAATACGTTTGAATATTTGTCCACTCATTTTAAAATGGCACCTAATTACTGAATTTAAGAACTGGACATAGACACAGTTTTGCTTATTTTTATGTTAAAAAGTCTATAAAGAGTGTGTATTTACAACAAATGTAGTCAATTAAAATCTCGTTTTATAAGTTAATAAGGGCCAGTTAGAAAAGTTGAGAAATAACATTTGAAATATATATCACTCGAGAGTATTTTACTGTTATTCAGTGTAAATTGTTATTTTGGCAGCTGACGTTATTGCAAAGAGAAAGCATTCTTCTTCTTTTGTGATTCTTCTTCTTCCTTTCAGCTTTCTACTTTTTCTGCTGGTTCACATACCTGTTTTATCCTTCTTGTAGAATCTATGTGTCCATTCTTCCATTACCATTGTATTTTATCTCAATTTCATTTATTCTAATACTGATAATAAATGTACTCGTTAAAGGGACACAAGGCAATCTTGCTTTTTTAAAAACTCTCTGTATCCCGTTAGTTTTTCTATATAAATTGCATTTGTTCAGTTATTAGCTCTACTGGCCGAAGGCCAGCAGAGCTTATGGGATGCCGAGTTGTCCGTCGTCCGTCCGTCCGTCCGTCGTCCGTCCGTCCGTTGTTAACTTTTGTCTCGTTAAGACGATAGGGCCTTCATTTTCCATCCAATCTTTACCAAACTTTAACAGGTTGTTAATATCAATGAAAGCTCGGATGAGTTCGAAAACCAGCCAGATCGGTCAAGTAACAGCGGAGTTATGGCCCTTGATTTAGTTAAAAATGCTATATTGCTATATTTTGCCTCGTTAAGACGATAGGGCCTTCATTTTTCAACCTATCTTTACCAAACTTTACCACATTGTTAATATCAATGAAAGCTCGGACAAGTTCGAAAACCAGCCAGATCGGACCAGTTACACCAGAGTTATGGTCCTTGATTTAGTTAAAATTGCTATATTTTGCCTCGTTAAGATGATAGGGCCTTCGTTTTTCATCATATCTTTACTAAACTTTACCACATTGTTTATATCAAAAAAAGCTCGGACAAGTTCGAAAACCAGCCATATCGGACTAGTAACAGCGGAGTTATGGCCCTTGATTTAGTTAAAAATGCTATATTTTGCCTCGTTAAGACGATAGGGGCTTCATTGTTCAACCGATCTTTATCAAACTTTATCAGATTGTTAATGTCATTGAAAGCTCGAACAAGTTCGAAAACCAACCATATCGGACCAGTAACAGCGGAGTTGTGGCCCTTGATTTAATGAAAAATGCTATAATTTGCCTAGTTAAGACGATAGGGGCTTCATTGTTCATCCGATCTTTACCAAACTTTATCAGATTGTTAATATCAATGAAAGCTCGAGCAAGTTCGAAAACTAGCCATATCGGACCAGTAACAGCGGAGTTAGGGCACTTGATTTAGTTAAAAATGCTATAGTTTGCCTCATTAAGACGATAGGGGCTTCATTGTTCATCCGATCTTTACCAAACTTCATCAGATTGTTAATATCAATGAAAGCTCGGACAAGTTTGAAAACCAAACATATCGGACCAGTAACAGCTTAGTTATGGCCCTTGATTTAGTTCAAAACGCTATATTTTGCCTCGTTAAGACGAGAGGGCCTTCCTTTTTCATCCGATCATTACCAAACTTTTATTTTTGTAATTATTTTTTAAATTAATATATTTATTTTTTATTTTTATTTTTCTATTTTTTTTTATTTTTTTTTATTTATTATTTTTTTTATTTTTTTTTTATTTTTTTTTTTTTATTTTTTTTTTTTTATATTTTAATTTTTAGTAATATTTATTTTTTTAGTTCTATATTGGACCAGTTGGACCAGTAACAGAGGAGTTATGGCTCTTGATTTAGTTAAAAATGCTATATTTTGCCTCGTTTATACGGTAGGGCCTTCATTTTCATCTGATCTTTACCAAATTTTAAAGATTCTTTAGTTATGGCCCTTGATTTAGTTCAAAAGCTGTTTTTTGCCGGAAACTTCCAAAAAAACGTAAATGGCAGTCACTGGCTTCATTGATGTTATAAGAGCCATGTTAGCCAGTAGAGCGTCCACAGGCCCTCTTGGGCCTCTTGTTAATATTAATTATAAGAATTATATAAATCAAATTGTTTTTGCTTGTTACTTACGGTTAATTACATTCCACCAATAATATATTCAAAACATGAAGAAAAGTTGAAAACTCAACAAAGTTGTATTTAAATATATGCAAGCAGATTTAAAGTCAAAATGATACTGGATTTATAAATCAAGTGGATCTTTGAATGCTTGGTACTGAAGCATTGTGGTGTAGTGGTTATAGCGTCTGCCTTGCATTCAGGAGGTCGTGGGTTCGAGTCCCCTGACCGCGTCATACCAAAGACTTTAAAAATGGAGTAGTCACTTGAAACCCTTGCCTGACGAGCAAATAATGGGTAGTGCTACGACTGATTGACCAGTGTCAGAATAATGTGACTGGGTGGGTGGGGGTATCATGTCTACTACGGCGTGGTATTCCAGTGTGGCAGCACTATAAAGAAACCATTGAGTTCGCTGCTTCAAGTAGACATATCATCACATCACACAACAACACACAGATAAAAGTCCAGACATTGTGCCTATAATCGCCTGTCGTAGGTGGAGGGACTATAATACACACACACACACACACACTTTGAATGCTTGATGAAGACCTAAAGATTGCCAGGGTCCCTTTAAGCTGTAGAATTGTGTAAATGTATGTTTATAGTTTCTTCTCTGTAATATTTAATATTTGATATCATTTCAGAAAGGGAACCATGAACAAGACAACTTCTTTGACCTGAATGAGTTCATAGACACGATACTGCAGGTGGTGTTCACGTACCACAATGGACGTAGAATCATCTTCTCCAGTTTTGACTGTGATACCTGCGTGATGTAAGTAAACAACGGACATGAGATGTATGTTTGCCACATGTGCGATTATAAGAATCCATCATAAGTATCCAGTTGAGATAGGTAAATCTCACCCGAGGGGTCAGAATTGCAAGCAGGGACGAGGCTGTGCCGACATCCTGGTTGCATTTCCAATCCCGTGGGTGAGATTTTGCTAACTCTTGATGGATTATTTTTCTCCCATTATATACAGTACAGACATAAAGCAATAAGTAACTTCAGTATAACGCTAGAATAAGGAGACGTCAGCGGGACGTCATGATGTCTCGTGTTAGAGTTAAACACTTACCTGATACTGATATAACTCAAAATTGGAGAAAACCCGATCTTACATGAGACGTCATGAGGTCACGTTGACGTCGCCTTATTCTAGCATTAAATCATATACAGTCTTAGTTACTAATTGTTTATGCCTGTAGCGCAAAATGGGAGAAAAATAATCATGAATTTATCCATGCGAGATAGTGAATCAAAATTGCTACTTGGCAGAACTGAGACACTTGATGTCACTTTGACATCGCCCTTTTATGACGTCAGATTAAACATATAGAGTTCATGGGAGAAAAATAATCCATCATAAGTTTATCCATGTGAGATAGGGAAATGACACTCTCGGGTTCAGAATTGCAACCCTCCTCACTTGTTGCAAATCCTTACATGAGATTTACCTAACTCACATGGATACTCATGATGGTTCCCTATCTCACATGGATACTCATGATGGTTCCCTATCTCAAATGGATACTCATGATGGTTCCCTATCTCACATGGATACTCATGATGGTTGCCTATCTCACATGAATACTAATGATGGTTCCCTATCTCACATGGATACTCATGATGGTACCCTATCTCAAATGGATACTAATGATGGTTCCCTATCTCAAATGGATACTCATGATGGTTCCCTATCTCACATGGATACTCATGATGAATTCTTATAATCTTATATTGTCATGTCACCTCTCTGAGGTCACTGTCCAATATGAACTTAGACGTAAAACAGGATTTCCTTTCTTTAACATGTACCATACTTCATGTTACGTATGTTTGTGTAGTATTATAAAGGTATGATGTTAACATAATTCTTGTTTTATCAGCGCTTCAGGGCTTTTTTCGAGAATTTAAGAGGAAAACTATCAATAAAATGTATACTTTAGGTATAATATCAATCCGATGTTGAATTTAGCAACGATTTTAAGATATAATGGAACGTCTATGACTTTTTGTTATTGGGACTTTATATGATTGTGAATTATTTTACCCAGAATTGGGAAAATATAGATTTTTTTGCAATTGGGAGAGGCCGAATTTCGGCCCCATTAGGTTAAAAAAGCCCTTTTCATAGGATAAATCTGGACTTGACATTTCTGCAAACTATTTTCTTTGCCTCCCCACCAGCAGAAAAAGTTGCATTCGTTTGCTTTGTTAATCATTTGACTTTATTCAGTTGGTTGGTTGATTGAATGGTATTATATCTCATTTTCGGTGCATTTTAGGCTATATATATTGGCTGATTTTTTCGTGCGGAGGCAGACCATCCACTTTTTCGTGAGTAGAGCTGGTACTGTATACCGTCCGTGGCTTTATTCAGATTATTAAAGAGACCTTGACTACCGTATATATACATATGCTGGACAAACAAGAGTAGCAAAAATACCTCTTTCTTAGTAGGTAGGGAGGCAAAGAAAAGTAGTTTGGTAGGATCAGAGGGCAGGCGTGGTGCAGTCGGTAGCGCGGCGGATTTGTAACCGGAGTCCCCGGGTTCAATCCTCCGTGGTGCCACTGAGTTTCGTCGGTGTGTTCTTGGGCAAGACACTTTCCCTCAGCCTCGTCCGTCGGATGGGGACGTAAATCGGGCGGTCCCGTGTATCGGTCTATCCTCCGAGCACGTTAAAGTACCATAGGAATCTATTCGATAATAAGAGTAGGGCACGGTTCCCGGATTCCTATGTATCCTACCCTCTCTCTGCGGCGGCTCTTAATAACCTATACTGTGTTGATGAGCCGTTAAACAACATTCAATTCAATTGGTAGGACCATAGCTACGGAAAACCGTTTTGTTTTTCTCTTGTGAATGATCAAATTCTGTTCCTACAGTAAGAGTGCTTTTAAAGGGGTTGATGCACTATTTGTAAACAAGGTTTATTTTAAAATGGCATGAAAAATAAAGGAGATATGACCTATTGAATGTTTGCAAAGAAACATAAATGGAGGAGGCCATCTTGGAATGATGACGTCATCACGCCTTTTTACCATATATTGCATATTGACAAAATGTCTTTTAAAGCAAAGATGATCACTGCAAGTGAAAAATAAGCATACAGTTATACATTTTACATCTGTATATTTATCTTTAATCAATTTGAAGTGATTTTCTTTGCTTTAAATTATATTTTGTCAATATGCCATATATGATAAAAAAGCGTGATGATGTCGTCGTTCGAAGATGGTCGTCTCCGTTTATGTTCTTTGCAAATTTTCAATAGGTCATATCTCCTTTATTTTTCATGGCATTTTGATAATTCTTCATTTTTTTTCAAGTTTTTCAGAGCCCTTTTAAATAAATCTTGTTTGAAAATAGTGCATCAACCCCTTTAAATATTTTAACCTCTTGTTTCATTTCAGATTGAGATTAAAACAGAACAGATATCCTGTGTTATTCCTTACCCAGGCTGATGCTGAAGTGTACGATACGTACAAGGATGTCAGGACACAGTCTGTGAAGATGGCCGCCGAGTTTTGTCATGCTCATGGCTTACTGGTAAGATCCTTATGTGTATTGTTAAATAGCTGGACATGTCATAATGTGGAAGTTAATCATAGTTGTTCTGTGTGTATTGTTAAATAGCTGGACATGTCATAATGTGGAAGTGAATCATAGTCGTTCTGTGTGTATCGTTAAATAGCTGGACATGTCATATTGTGGAAGTTAATCATAGTTGTTCTGTGTGTATCGTTAAATAGCTGGACATGTCATAATGTGGAAGTTAATCATAGTTGTTCTGTGTGTATCGTTAAATAGCTGGACATGTCATAATGTGGAAGTTAATCATAGTTGTTCTGTGTGTATCGTAAAATAGCTGGACATGTAATAATGTGGAAGTGAATCATAGTTGTTCTGTGTGTATCGTTAAATAGCTGGACATGTCATAATGTGGAAGTGAATCATAGTTGTTCTGTGTGTATCGTTAAATAGCTGGACATGTCATAATGTGGAAGTAAATCATAGTTGTTCTGTGTGTATCGTTAAATAGCTGGACATGTAATAATGTGGAAGTAAATCATAGTTGTTCTGTGTGTATCGTTAAATAGCTGGACATGTCATAATGTGGAAGTTAATCATAGTTGTTCTGTGTGTATCAATTTTTTCGTTATTAACCCTTAACAAGCTAAGCACGACTACAATAGCTTTTGCGTCCATTGTAGTAACTCACAGACTGATCAGGGTTTACTCGCCCCTTTGTCACATAAATGGAATGGTCTTAATTCAAAGAAAGAACAGTCCATTATATATAAGTAGCAGGTTAAGGGTTAAGTAACCTGGAAGATAGGAGAGGGAAAGTTTGAACTGACAGTATTGACTGTTTAAAGCTTGGCAGTATAGTTATGGTTGTCTTTGAATAAATCTGCTTGAAAAAAACATTGTCAAATGTGACACCAGTTCTTTAACCTGTGGATGGAGATGTAGAGGTACCTTATAAAGGTGGTGTTTGTATCTTTGTCAGGGTGTGAACGCTATGTCTGACTTACTGCTGAAGGACACATCACTGATAGACTACGTCAAAGGCAGTGGGCTGGTACTGTTCACATGGGGTGAGCTAAACAACGACTCTACCACCATCAAATTGCTTAAACAACACAACTTGGACGGTATCATTTATGACAGGTATAGTAACTCGGCATCATGTGAATTAGACTCGGGGCTCGGTCCAATACACCAGCTCCATGTTGTTGTCAGTCTATTTCTCGCATACACAGCATTGGTTGCTGCTCTTTTATCCCCAAAGTATACCTCCAACAACCCCACCACGAAAAACAACAATACGTTATAAAATATATGTAGTAGTTCATGCATTTCCTGGCACCACCCCATCCCACCCCACACACATGCCCCACACACCCACACACACACACACCCACATGCACCCCACCAACAAAAAAAAAAGGTATTTATAAAATATATAGTAGTTCATGCATTTGCTTGGAACAAATAAACAAGTAGATTTCCCTACATCTTCTGTATTATTAACTTTTTCTGCAAAAGAGAAATAAGCTCTTTCTGCAAAAGAAATGAATAAATTTGTGAAATACAACTTTTTGAAAATATTGTCTTTCTTGCAGAATTGACCATTTCAAGACATCTGGGAAGGAAAGTATCTTTAAGGTGGAGCATTATGAAAAAAGGCGACTGCTGCAGAAATTTGGAATGGAACAGAACGTAGTCAATGGATCACTCGCTGAACAGAACGGAGTCGATGGATCAGTCGGCGTCACTCTGGCTAATAGTAGCTCCGAAAGTGATTTTGGGTGAAAATTAAACATTCAGGAAATATACTGGGACCCAAAAGAGATTTTGGATAAAGATTAAACATTTCAGGAAATACAGTGAAATGAAAAAAAGATTTTGTGTGACATCAAGAAGAAGCAACGCTTGATGAAAAAGTGTGTTAAATTCTGTCATAAACATACAGTTTCAATGTTATTTATATGCAGATATCTTACACAGTTTATTAAAATACTCAAGGCTGATTGGCTTAATACTGAGAAGTTATTAATTTTCTGTCATTACCTCTCACAGCGCCATGGCGTCGCATCCATTAACGGTTAAGACATCATTATAAACGCCAGAAAACATGCAAAACACAAACGCAGTATCGGTTATGTTATGTAAAGCAATCTTATTTTCCAACAATAAAAACAATAAATTAAAATTATTAAAAGACAGGATGATACTCCATCATTTCTTTGTTTGATGTTTACAGGTGGGCATTCAATGTAAGTTGTGGGAATTTATATTAAGTTCAACCTCTAAAAAAGTTGTGTACATAAAAATATGTGTCAGATGAGAAAGAAATTATTTTCAGGTTTATAATTTTCGCGAGATTAAAACCTGGTGTTTGGGACTTGAAAAACATTGAAAACTGCCGGTCTTTGGCCTCCAGTATCTATGATTTTCCGGGTCCCACCAACCAAATTTTGATCTGGCACAATACAAACCGTCCGGAAATATTTTATTTCTTAATTATCTGTTAAATTCTGCTGACTGTCCTGAAATTCACCTCACCAGCTGTTAAGCTGTTATTATGTGCATGTAGACATTCGATTAAAAAGGCTTGCCTCCAGATATTTTTATGCCCCCGAAGGATGGCATATAGTAGTCGCACTGCCTGTCCGTTCGTGTGTACAATCGTGTCCACTTCATAACTCTGACAATAATGGACGTATTTTCAAATAACTTCGCACAATTGCTCACCACAACAAGACGACGTGTCGCGCACAAAAACCAGGTCCGTGGCTCCAAAGTCAAGGTCACACTTAGAGGTCAAAGGTCAAAATCCGTTTGTCTGTACACTCGTGTCCGCTTCATAACTCTGAAAATAATGGATGGATTTTTAAATAACTTCGCACAATTGCTCACCACAACAAGACGTCGTTTTAAATTCTTTTTTTTTTCTTTTTTTTAATTTTAATTTATTTGATTTTTATTGTTGTTGTTTTTTCTGTTTTTTTTAATTATTTTTAAATCTATCTGTTCGTTTCATATTGCTCCAAGGTCAAGGTCACACTTACAGGTCACTTCGGGGGCATTTGTCACTTACTGTGACATTTCTTGTTCAGAATTAAATATTCCCTAGTTCTTGACCAAGTGTTTGACATAGAAAGAAAATATATTCTGCCATATAAAAGTGTTGTATGACATTTAATTAAATATATATATATCTAAGGATGAATCGAAGTTTGTTTGCTCATAAAACTTATGTAACAAAGCACGAAAACAAAATGTTCTGTTGGTTAGATGTGTTCAACAAGTCTATGTGACTTGTTTGACACATTTAACGAATAGTTTTGCACTGTAAGAGGGTTCATCATTTGATTGGATATATTAATTGAACTAAACATCATGCTTTTATTATCACACTTTTAGTTTGCAGAACATATTTTTATCCCCATGCAAAACACATAGTCAAAGTCAGGGCAATATTATTTCTGACAAAAATCTGGAGGCAAGCCGCTTTAACGGGTTTTGGGATGTTATACCCCTAATTTATTTTTTCAAAATATTGCGAATCATTATCAGTAAACAAATGGACCTTTTATAGATGATCTTACATGAGCGAATGTGTATAATTGATTTTAATAAACAAGTCGGATAAAATGATAGGATATGAGGCTCTCCTATCTTTTTATCCAACTTGTTCATTAAAGTCAGTAATACACTGTCGCAAATGTAAGATTCTATTTATCACATAACAGATCTATGGCATGATAGTTTCACTTTAATGTCATCAGTTTACCTTGTATACAGCGGCAATTTGTAAGAGAAATCATGGTATCATAGCAGTCACTTTTCTTTTATATCATCTATATCCCAACAACCGCTGCTCAAATTTTTCGGCTTTGTTGGGTCAAGGGACATCACATAATGCCAAAGTTACTAAGGTCAAGGTCATATTTTGCATTATTTTCCCAAAACTTAACCTTGTTAAGGTACTTAACCTTGGAATTGGAATTGAATGTTGTTTAACGGCTCATCAACACAGTATAGGTTATTTAGAGCCGCCCCAGAGAGAGGGGAAGGATACATAGGAATCCGGGAACCGTGCCCTACTCTTATTATCGAATAGATTCCTATGGTTCTTTAACGTGCTCGGAGGATAGACCGATACACGGGACCGCCCGGTTTACGTCCCCATCCGACGGACGAGGCTAAGGGAAAGTGTCTTGCCTAAGAACACACCGACGAAACTCAGTGGCACCACGGAGGATTGAACCCTGGGCCTCCAGTTACAAATCCGCCGCGCTACCAACTGCGCCACGCCAGCCCTCTACTTAACCTTGATTATTGTTTGGGGCGCTTGTTTCAGCCAAAGGATTTTCTGGAGTAACTTGAGCAATTTAAATATATGTACATCAGTTATAAAATCATTAGAACTGGCAATTTTAGTGGTAAATAAAACCACTTTACTGTTGAAAATCGGTTGAGAAATAAATATTTTACAGCCAAAATGATTTTTTGATGGGGCTTTTCCTATGTAAATTCTTGTTGGTGGGACAGCAGAAAATTACGAAATTTCAAATTTAAACTTCAGTTATCCTTCATATTTTGCTATATAACGTTCAGGGTATCTTAATTTACTGATATCCAATTGAAAATGACCCATCAAAAACAGCTTTCGCACATGAAATTTTTATTTCTCAACCGATTTTGAAAAATGAGGTATTTTTATTTACCACTAAAAATGTCTGTTTCACTGATATACAACTTATTTAGGTAGTAGATTAATTTTATCTTCAAAGTCCTAAAAAACTTTGGCTGAAACAAACGCCCCAAACAATGGTAAGTTAACCTCAGTCAACTGTGTGTGATTGCCTCATTTTTTTTGTTTAATACTTGGTCGTATGTATTGTTGGCATTGGTGGACATCACTGAACGACAAAAATTACCAAGGTCAAGGTCATATTTGGTTATTTTCCCCAAACTTAACCTTGGTTAGGTAACTTAACCTTGGTTAGGTAACTTTTAATGTGATTGCCTCACTTTATGACTTTGATACTTGATCTATGTATTGTTGGCATTGGTGGATATCGATCCTACGACAAAAAATACAATAAAAAAAGGTCAAGTTCATGTTTTGCGTTATAAATGGAGTCTCTACAATAGAATTTGCAGCAACTCTGCAGTTCTGCAGTTCTGCAGGTGAGACGGTTCTAGGCCCATTTTCCATATTTAATCTCGATGTAAGTGGAGGATGAGCCTGGCATGTTTATTCCTGTTAGGCGCCATATTACCTTTCAAGTGTTGGTGCACCTTAAAACAAAATTCAATTCAAGTCAATTGTTTACATGGCATCAGCTGCATTATGCGGCTGTTTCGCATTTGCACAACAAATAATGCGACACCTTAAACCAAATTTAACATTACTAACATGTTATAAAGTAAAATTTCAAATAATGATCAATATTTAAGATGTCTGTACGTAACGTATGATATACCATGTAAACAATTGGGACTCAATGCAAACACAGTGATGCGGTCCTGATTTGCATCTATAATACACTAGTGTATTACGGTATTACGATAAATAAGTCATGGCTTTATTACACTCCCAGAAGCCATGTTATGTGATAAACTAGAATACTAGACGTTTTCTTGATACATATTGCCATCATAAATCTATTGCAGTCTATCCTCCTAGTAAACAATGATGAGACTATTTGTTATTAAGAGTGGAGCAGGTTCCCATATTCCTATGTATTGTTCCTGGGGCAGCTCTAAATAACCTTAAATGTTTTGACGAGTCATTAAACAATTTGTGTTTACGCTCAACAATTGTTTATTTGCTTTGTTTCATGTGGTCTAATGTCTGCTTAATGCATATATAAACCATTGTTGTGTTATGATATATTATGTTAGATGTGTGCAACTTGATGCTTTATTCAGGGTTCAAATTTAGCACTCGCTGTCTCGCTAAATATGAGTTGATTTTGCAGAATCCAAGTGGAAAATGCTATTAATTGGATGATGATCTGTTTTCCATCCAGGATCGCGTGTGTATTGAATGACAATTTTTCATACATGTGCGCTAACTTGATTATTTGCAGTTTTGACACAGATTAGGCGGATAATGAGAACATACTGTCACCACATAATGTGTGTTTGATTTTAAAATTTAATAACTAAATATGATCTTTCGCCAGAGATAAAAGGTGACCGCGTTGTAAAGCAATTTCAGTTTCTTTCTTGCGATTTTGGTCACCGGCCCAGAACACAATGCATTTTGTATACAAACAAATATATAAAAAGCAATTAAACAACACTATGCACATTACAACAATGAAAACATAATTTATTATATTCAATAAAAGATGAAGTACATGTGACAGTTCAGCGAGTAACATATTTTTTTTGCCCTTCCAGTATTTGGCAAGTGAATAAAAGGATAAATTTGATCCCTGTTTATTAATGAGCTAAATCACTTATTATTGAGGAGTCATGTAACTTAATACATTATTTAACTTAATATATTATTTAACTTAATATATTATTTATGCAATAATTAGTTATGTTGTATATCCTAACACGTATTTGTTAAGGTTCAGTCAATTGGCCCTAGTCACCTGCTGCTGTGTTAACGCCAATCAAGTTGTGAGACTTGAATTTTATTTTCCGCCATAATTACCTCAGAAAAAAACAATTTTATTATTAAAGAATCGAAGGCAGAGCTGGCATATAGTGTTCTCCGCACATCCGTACGTACAGTCATATGACACAAATGTTTTACGTTCAATTTTTTTGTTATTAATAAAGTCCATTTCTGAGCCGTAAAGCTTTGAAACTTCATAGGCGTTAACATCTACATGTAGGTTCCTAACAAAAGTAGGTCAATTTAAATCAACTTGACCAACTTTTCATACTTTGTTAATTTACATTGGAGTTTCATTTTATGTGTCTGACTATGCTAAAGTGGTGCAGCCGTGTCCCATGGACACGTTTTCTAGTTTAATATATTAAAGGATATGATATTGTTAATTGCTGTGCTTTGTTATACAGAACACACTGTTACTGACTTGTTTAAATCGTTTTAATAGTCTCAGTTGTTTACATGAATATATGTCTCATTTAATAACATATATGGTTATGTCATGTTTAGCTGAGGTAGTCACAGTTTTAGGCTCAAAGAAATTGCTATGTGTCAGTTATTTATTTAAGGCATTTATTTTTTTATTATTTTTTTACGAACCATTGAGACAGAAAAGTGCAGATGGAGGGGGGATTTTTTTTTCATTTGAAAGGAAAACTACTGAAAAGCTGGTACACAAAATAAATGGTCGTGTTTATTTAAATAATTTAAACCTCAGCTACTGAAAAGCTGGTACACACAATAAATGGTCATGTTTATTTAAATAATTTACACCTCACCTACTTTATAAATGCCTGTTATAACTTTTTACTTTGCATTTTTAGTGCTATTTACTACTTGTTATTTTAAGCTTTTTAATCACTTTTCTGCATGGGCGTGTCAATTGCTGAATATATGTAGTCAAGGCATTGTTATTGTTATTATTTTGACTCTTCGGTCCCTCGTGTGGTTCATTACCCGGACAAGAATAGAGCCACTGCTGTGGTTCAGTTCCCGTGCGAGAATAGAGCCACTGCTTATCCAGACATAGATTGATGTTCATTTTTTGGCATTTTGTGGTGGGAGAACAAATTGACTGTTGCTCCAGCAAAAAATGGAGTGTCAAAAACATAATTTGCATACAATCTGCAGATAAAAAGTTCTAGGCCCATTTGGAATACTTATCTTGCATAAACACAGAGTGGGCCTGGCATGTTCATTCCTGCAGATGCTTAATAACCTTTTTGTGTTAGTTCTCCGTAAAAATAAAATAAAATAAATGAAGGCCACCATCCGAAATTACACAACATACGTTATTACAGTAATATAACTATACATAAACAGCAATGCCACTCGGCACATCTGTAACAAGTGGTGATATAAGAATCAGGCCTGGAATTCACCAACCATTCTTAGAATTCAAATTTTGTTCACAAATATTCCCATCACCTTCAAAGATAAACAATCATATGAAGTTGCAATTGATAAGTTTTTATCATATTTATAAATAGCAGCTTGTTATGAACGTTTATCCTTTAAACTTTTAGAAATATTTGTGATTGAAATGTGCATACTTGGGCTTAAGTCTAAGAATATTCTCAAGAATGGTTTGTGAATTCGAGACCAGAAAAGCAAAACAAGCCATGAATCTCCGGTCTATTATCTGTTCAAGAGTTGTAGTGTTGGATATTTACATGTTTTTGAATCTCAAAATGTTAAAGATTTTATTTATACAGCTTGTTTACTGCTATTTGCAATATTCAGAATGTCATTATCATATACTTAAGGTAGTATGCTGTCATTAGGGTCATTAGGGGCTAAAGAAATATACGACTGCCGTTCCCTACAAGAAGCAGAACTCCTTCCATGGGAAGTGAAAACTGAATATTATGGTTTTGAATTGAATGGGGAGTGAGGATTGAATGTTGTTTAACGGCTCATCAACACACTATAGGTTATTTAGAGCCGCCTCAGAGAGAGGGGCAGGATACATAGGAATCCGGGAACCATGCCCTACTCTTATTATCGAATATATTCCTATGGTTCTTTAACATGCTCGGATAGACCGATACACGGGGAATGGGGAGTGAGAATACGATACTCATTTCCAGAAGTCATCCCCATTATTCTCATTTTTCGCTCATCACCATTTACCATTCCAGTGTGTTTCCAATGCAGTATGATCTCCGGTAAGCAATTAAACCATTGTAAAATGCCATTCATTCGTTGAAAATAGGTCATTTTAGATTAAACATTTAACATTTCATTTTCATGACAGTGATTTTATTCAAGGTTTTCAAGGTCTTTATCATGACACTGTGTTACCGTGTATGCATATGCGGAAACGTGACTTCATCGTAAATGGAGTGTCTACTATAGAATTTGCAGCAACTTTGCAGTTCTGCAGGTGAGAAGGTTCTAGGCCTTCTCCCCCACTGTGTGGAAATACGACATTTGTCAATGGATTATGTATGCTGTAGAAATTACTCCCCCACACTATGGATTATGTATTCTGTACAGATTACTCCCCCACTGTGTGGAAATATGGCATTTGTCTATGTATTATGTGTGCTGTATAAATTACTTCGCCACTGTGTGGAAATGCAACATTTGTCTTTGAATTATGTGTGCTGTATAAATTACTTCGCCACTGTGTGGAAATGCAACATTTGTCTATGTATTATGTATGCTGTACAGATTACTCCCCCACTGTGTGGAAATGCAACATTTGTCTATGGATTATGTATGCTGCATAAATTACTCTCCCACTGTGTGGAAATGAACATTTGTATATGGATTATGTATGATGTATAAATTACTCCCCCACTATGTGCAAATGCGACATTTATCGATGGATTGTGTATGCTGAACAGATTACTCCACCACTATGTGGAAATGCGACATTTGTCTATGGATTATGTATGCTGTACAGATTACTGGAAATGCGACATTTGTCTATGGATTATGTATGCTGTACAGATTATTCCCCTACTAGGTGGAAATGCGACATTTGTCTATGGATTATGTGTGCTGTATAGATTACCCCCCCACTATGTGCAAATGCGACATTTATCGATGGATTATGTATGCTGTACAGATTACTCCCCCACTATGTGGAAATGCGACATTTGTCTATGGATTATGTATGCTGTACAGATTACTGGAAATGCGACATTTGTCTATGGATTATGTATTCTGTACAGATAACTCCCCCACTGTATGGAAATGCGACATTTGTCTATGGATTATGTGTGCTGTATAAATTACTCCCCCACTATGTGGAAATGTGACATTTGTCTATGGATTATGTAAGCTGTATAAATTACTCCCCCCACTATGTGGAAATGCGCTACATTTGTCTTTGGATTTTGTATTCTCAGAAGAATACTTACGCACCACCACTCCCCGTGTGGTACAACCACTACAAATCCCGTTAGATGCAGAGGGCTAAGACCCCTCCATCCCCCTCGCCCCACCAGGGGTAGAATACAACCACTGCAAAACCCGCTAGAGGCAGAGGGGTAGGACCTCCCCCCACCATTTCCCACTAGAGGCAGAGGGGTAAGACCTCCCCCCCCCACACCCACCCACCCACACACACACACACACACTTCTTGGTCATTAAAGGTCTTCATCATGACCCCTGCATTGTTTCAGGTGCCATCTCGCTCACATCACTAAGAGCAGTGGCAGAAAAACAATAAACGTGGCTCCAGCGTAAATGGAGTTTTTACGATAGAATTTGCAGCAACTCTGCATTTCAGGGTGAGAAGGTTCTAGGCCCATTTTCCATATTTTATCTCGATGTACATGGAAGATGAGCCTGGCATGTTCATGCCTGTTAGGCGTCATATAACCTGTAATGTGTTGGTGCGCCTTAAAACCCCAATTCAATTCAATTGTTCATTTTGTCATTTTATATCATGCTCATTCAAGGTCTTCATCATGACACCACGTATGCAAACGTGGAAACATGGCTCCATCGTAAATGGAGTGTTTACTATAGAATTTGTAGCAACTTTGCAGTTCTGCAGGTTAGAAGGTTCGAGGCCCATTCTGTATATTTTATCTTGATGTAAATGGAGGATGAGCCTGGCATGTTCATTCCTGTTAGGTGCCATATAACCTGTCATGTGTTGGTGCGCCGTAATACCCAATTCAGTGGTGCCCCTCTGTGTATGTGACATTTATCGATGGATTATGTATTCTGTACAGTTTACTAATGCTACCCCACTATGTGGAAATGCACCCTTTATTTTGTCGATGGATTATGTTTTCTGTGCAGTTTACTTATACTACCCCACTATGTGGAAATGCACCATTTATTTTGTCGATGGATTATGTATTATTTTCTGTAGATGCTCCTTCACTATATGGAAATGCAACATTTGTTTATGGATTATGTTTCTCTGAAGATAACATATGCTAACTCCACTATGTGGAAATGCGAAATTTGTCTATGTATTATGTATTCTGTATAGATTACTTATGCTCCCCACCCCGCTAATGCTATGTGGAAATGCAAGATTTATTTAAAGTAGCTATCCTGCCAACAACAGCCAACTTGTACAACCTATGTACACCGTTTCTAAGCCTACTGACAACGAGGTATATAAATAACTTATATATTTTGCGAATCCAAACTCTTAAGCTTCAACCAGCCAGGCCAATCCCCAAATTGGGAGCGTCGAATTAAAAATTACAAAATCACCTGAACACCTGGATAGTGTAAATAAACGGTTTTATGGCGTTATTTTGCTGTTATTTGATGGGTTAGTTTTTTTAAGGACTATGTATTCTGTATAATTTTCTCCCCCACTTTGTGGAAATGCATTTATTTAAGGACTATAGGTTATGTGTTGATGATTACTAATTCTTGCATACCAGGCAGGGTTCCTTGTTTAACAAATGCTAAAAATCTTATTTTACTCTCAGGTGCAGGCGAAAATCATGCACTGTCTGGGCAAGTCTCAAACGGACGTGTTGCTCTTCAGAAACATCATTTATTGTTTTTCAGAAAAGTGTTATAAAATACTTTTTGGAATAAAAAGAATCTGTCATGGGTATCTGGTTTCCACATGCTCCCCAACTATGTAGGGATGTAATGCACATTGTTATTTATTTCTGATGTATCCATTTTCACACTCGAGTATTCTCAATAAATTCCATATATTTCCCACAACAACTCACTGTTTTATTATTTATTTACAACCATTTAGTATAGTTTAGTTGTATCCTGATATTTCCTCTGAAGATTGTGTGACTGCGCTCCTTTAAAGCATGACAGAGTTTAAGCGGGAGAAGAAATAAAGAGATGGAGCTTACAACTGTTAAAATGTTCGAGCTTACTGAGTATTAAAGGGGTGGAGCTTACTATCTGAACATGTTGAGCTTAACTGAGCCTTAACGTGATACAGGTTTCTGACAAAGCCTTAACGTGTTTGAACTTACCAACTGAAGCTTAAAGAGGTGACAATTACTAAGCCTTATAAAGGTGGAGCTTAGTAACTGAGCCTTAAAGAGGTGGACTTACTGAGCCTTAAAGAGGCAGAGCTTACTAACTGAGCTTTAAAGAGGTGGAGCTTACTAACTGAGCCTTAAAGAGGTGGGGCTTACTCACTGAGCCTTAAAGAGGTGGGGCTTACTCACTGAGCCTTAAAGAAGTGGAGCTTATTAACAGCCTTAAAGAGTGGAGCTTATTAACTGAGCCTTAAAGAGTTGAGCTTACTGAGCTTAAAAGTGGAGAAGCTTATTGACTGAGCCTTCAACAATCTGAGCTACTAATTTACATTTAAAGATGCGAATGAGCCTTAAATAGATAAGGGAGGCTCAAGGAGCTGGAGTTTGCTAAATGAGTCCCAAAGAGGTAGAGCTTACTGAGCTTTAAAGAGGTGGAGCTCACTAAATGAGCCTTAAAGAAATGGAGATTACCAAGTCTTAAAGAGGTCATTAATGCAAGATGAACTTATTAACTGAGCCTTAAAAAGGTGGAGTTTATTAACTGAGCCTTAGAGATCGCTGAGCCCGATATTTATATACAGGTTGATATCGGTGGTACATTTTCAAATACTTAGTTTTCTTACCACTACTCCAGCCTTTAAATGCACTGAGTATTGTTTTGTCACTTTTAGGATATGTTGTCTGCTTTTTGTGTCGCCTTTTCGAAGAAAAATACGATACATAGGGATCATTTTGTTGTCTGTCCGTCCGTCACGAAACTTAACGTTGGCTATAGCTTCCTCATTTCATATTTCTTCATTAAACTTTCAATATATACTCATCATGACAACATCGGTATGACCATACTAAAATATAAAGGTCAAGGTCACACTGAAGGTCATTATATGGGTTAAATACTCCTTTTTTCGTCACAAAAACTTAACATTGGCTATAACTTTCTCATTTCTTGATATTTCTTCATCAAACTTTCAATATATACTCATCATGCAACATCGACATGACTATACTAAAATATAAAGGTCAAGGTCACACTGAAGGTCATTATATGGGTAAAATACTCTTTTTTTTTTCGTCACGAAAACTTAACGTTGGCTATAATTTTCTCATTTCTTGATATTTCTTCATCAAACTTTCAATATATACTCATCATGCAACATCAACATGACCATACTAAAATGTAAAGGTCAAGGTCACACTGAATGTCATTATATGGGTTAACTTCTCCTTTTTTCTTCACGAAAACTTAACGTTGGCTATAACTTTCTCATTTCTTGATATTTCTTCATCAAACTTTCAATATATACTCATGCCAATATCGACATGACCATACTAAAATATAAAGGTCAAGGTCACACTAAAGGTCATTATATGGGTTAAATGCTCTTTTTTATGCCCCCGAAGGGTGGCATATAGTAGTTGCACTGTCTGTCCGTTCGTGATTGATCGTCCCCGTTCGTCGTCGTTCGTCTGTACAATCAAGTCCGCTTCATAACTCTGACAATAATGGAGGGATTTCCAAATAACTTCGCACAATTACTCACCACAACAAGACGACGTGTTGCACACACAATCCAGGTCCGTGGCTTCAAGGTCAAGGTCACACTTAGAGGTTAAATGTTGTCCATTCGTCTGTACAATCATGTCCGCTTCATAACTCTGACAATAATGAATGGATTTTCAAATAACTTCGCACAATTGCTCACCACAACGACACAATGTGTCGTGCACAAAATCCAAAGTCAAGGTCACACTTAGAGGTCAAAGGTCAAAACAAAGTGCTTTCGTGTCCGGTTAATTACTCTGACATTCATGGACAGATTTTCAAATAACTTGGCACAATTGCTCACCACAGCTAGACGATGTGTCACGCACAAAACTCAGGTCTGTGGCTCCAAGGTCAAGGTCACATTTAGAGGTCCAAGGTCAAGTTGTGTCCAGTCAGTAACTCTGGCATTCCTGGAGGGATATTCAAATAACTTGGCACAAGTGCTCAGCACAACCAGACGACATGTCGAGCACAAAATCCAGGTTCGTCGCTCCAAGGTCAAGGTCGCACTTAGAGGTCAAAGGGCAAATCATGTCTGGTCAATAACTGGCATTTCTTGACGGATTTTGAATTAACTTGGCACAAGTGCTCAGCACAACAACATGATGTGTCGCGCACAAGGCTTCAAGGTCAAGGTCACACATAGGTCAAAGGTCAAATCGTGTCCGGTCAATACCGGACGGATTTTCAAATTACTTGGCACAAGTGGTCACCACAATAAGACGATGTGTCGAGCACAAATTCAGGTCTGTGGCCCCAAGGTCAAGGACACACTTAGAGGTCAAAGGTCAAATTGTGTGAGACAATAACTCTGGCATTCTTGGATGGATTTTCAAATAACTTGTTTATTTTTTTTTATTTTTTTTTTGTTCATTAATTATTTTTTGTTCATTTATTTCTTAATTTTTTATTTAAATTTGTTTAAAAAAATTGTTATTTGATTTTTTTATTTTGATTTTTTAATGTTTTTTTTTTAATTTTACTTTTTTTTCCTCTTTTTTTTCCTTTTTTTTTTCTTTTTTTCTTTTTTTTTCTTTTTTTTTTTGTTTTTTTTCCTTTTTTTATTTTATTTAAATTTTTTATTTTTTTGTTTTTAAATTATGTTTAAATATATCTGTTGGTTTCATATGCTCCAAGGTAAAGGTCACACTTACAGGTCACTTCGAGGGCATTTGTCACTTACTGTGACATTTCTTGTTTTCTTCATGAAAACTTAACTTGGCTATAACTTTCTCATTTCTTGATATTTCTTCATCAATATATATATACTTGTCATGATAACATCGACATGGCCATACTAGAATATAAAGGTCAAGGTCACGCTGAAGGTCATTATATGGGTTAATACTCATTTGTTTTCTTTACGAAAATTTGCTCAGACCAGTTTGTCAAGGTCATTTATCTGGGTCCAAAAACTTTACAGATGACATGTGTTCCGCGAAACACCCATCTAGTTAATTTAATCTTTTGACTATTACTTGTGATACGCAGGCTTCATAACCTCTGCTCCCAACTAAATTCCACTTATTTATTTCGCCTTTGTTTTCTTGTTTAGGGCAAAGCATTTTGTAAGATGCTGGGATCATACGCCGCTGGCCATGGAATTGTATGAAAATACCACATTGATGGTTCCATGTGCATCGTCATATCTTCGGGATGGCTCAAATTTTCGCACTATTGACATTTTAAATATTGAGTTTTGCTCAATCCGGGACTAGAGGGTGTGAACGGTAGCTAGCATTTTTCACTACCGTTCATGAACCTTTGAACAGTCTCAGTCTAACCGAGACTGCAATATTTTATTTTTATTTATAATGTTTGGCGATTTTCAAATTTCTTTTCATAGTCTTTTTGTGTCGCCTGCATACCATGGCAGACACTTAAGGATCACTGTCCGTCGTACGTCCATCGTCAGTGACACTTTAAACTGCAACGTAACCTTGCCCATGCTTGAAAAGTATTTGATTGTGTCACCTGCATAGCATGGCAGACACTTAGGGCTCACTTTGTCCGTTGTCCGTCACACTTTAACCTGCAACCTAACCTTGACCATAACTTGAAAGTACTTGACATATGTTCACTCGCACACATCTTCATCTTAAATAAGGAATGTTGTTACACATGTCCAATAACTCTGACTTTCCTTTGGGCAGAGTTATGCCTCATTTCATGAAACTTTTAACCTGCAACCTAACCAAGCTCATAACACACATTTTCATGTTAACCCAATGAATGTTGTTACACATTCCCAATATCTCTGACTTTCATTTCAGCAGAGTTATGCCCCTTTTCATAAAACTTTTAACCTGCAACATGACCAAGCTCATAACACAGATCTCCATCTTAACCCAATGAATGTTGTTACACATTCCCAATAACTCTCACTTTCATTTCAGCACAGTTATGCCCCTTTTCATAGAACTTCAACCTGCAACCGAACCAAGCAAATAACTGACCATAACTTGAGTAGTATTTAACCTATGTTCATGAAACATCACACACATCTTCATCTTACTCAAAGACATGTCATTACACATGTCCAATAACTCTGACTTTTATTTTGGTAGAGATGGCCCTTTTCATAAAACTGTAACCTGCAATCTAACCTAGCTCATAACTTGGCAAAATATTGACTTTTGGTCATGAACCGTTCTTATCCAATGCAGATGTATGCCCCTTTTCATAAATGTAAACACTTTAAAAAAAAAGCTCCATAATTCACGAAGGATTGCACCCACTGTCCCCTCTCTTCAAACTTTATACTTAGATTAATTGTACTTGCTGACATAATAACACGGCAGGCGACATGTGTTCGATGGAACACCCTTCTAGTTGTTAAATGAGGTGGAGCTTAGTAACTGATAATTACTAATAAAACTTATTGCACATAAATATGTACCGTTTATATAAAACTGAAGAACAACTATCATGTCTTTTTTTACATTTGGGTAGACAATTTGGGTAGACAACCACACTTAATTCAGGTCACCTCAGTCCATTTAATGTGCATTTCAAAATACAACTTTTAAAAATATGCAACTTTTTTAAAAGGTTTTACTATTTTTATATACGTTTTACTATTAGCAGACATGTGTCTATTACATAAAGTCGGATGGCGGGATGTGTACAGTACTGGTTCTACACAGGAAAAGTGGGTGGTCTGCCTCCACCACAAAGAAATCGACCTTCCTATATAACCTTACATGTGTTGAAAATGATGTAAAACACCATAAAAACAAAACAAACTTGTTGTACAGAACACGTATAACGATAGTGAAATATCCAATATGGACCTACCGGTAGAAAACATCATTCAAGTTTTACGTTTTTATTTAATTCGCAGGATTCACAAGTTGCATCAAACCTATCTGATTACAGGGTATATTTAAATATAGACCCTGATTGCAGACTAATATTTGCTCCTCCTTTTTTGTAAGTTATTACTGTAGACCTACTGTCTATAATTACTGTATTGCACTATACTTAATTACGTTGCTGTCTTATGCGGTACATTAACGCCATTTCTAAAAGAGCAGTTTTACTATCGTTTCACATCATTTTAGTTGGAAAACTTTCAAATAGTCACTATCTTGTCCAATATAGAGTTTGTCTTCCTGGTCACTGTATGCCATCGAATATACCGATTTCAGTCCATCTGTTGACACCAGAAAAATCTGCACCTTCTCGCAATCTGCCGTAATTTGGTGAACATTTACAGAGCTAGCCCCTAATATGTAGATTGTCCCATCACGATCTACGCATACACTTTTAGGTTCCCTTAGGCCTACATCACTGTATGTGGCCTTCACCTCACCCTCGGTAGTTAGGCTGGTCAGAGAATGATTACCTCGGTCAGTAACGTACACGGTTGTTTGGTCAGGACTGAAGGCTATGCCGTGTGAACGAACAAACAAATGTCCGCCACTGTCATTTGTAGAGATAACCTTCAACACGGTACCATTCATCGTCATGATTTCAACTTTTGAGGGTTCTTCAAATGTCACTGCAAGTCTGTCCATATTGTACGCTATACCCCAGCATTTACCTCCAACCTTCACCTGTCGACCTTTAGACAGTTTGTCAGATACTGACACAAACTGAATCATTTTTTCACTAGGGACAGTAACGACAACTTCATCTTTCGTTGTTGCTATAATATTATAGGGTCTGGCAGACAATTCTAACTTCGATATAATTTTATTTTGCTTTGTGTTGATGAGCTTGATAACGTTGTTTCCAAAATCACTAATGGCGAGTTTCCCATCAGAGAGTATGGCCAAACCAGTAATCCAGCAGCCCTTTCTGTCACTGGATAGTTTTACGTCGATATCTTGTTCACCCACGGCTTTAAGGTCTGCTGGATTTTTCCTGAATTTAAGTTGTCCAAAAACTTTCAAGCTTTTCGCTATCTTCATTATCTGTTCATCGGGTACAAACTTGTACTGCCTGGTATTGTTCTCCCTCGTCACCTTCGCTAACCTATCTTCTAGAGGATTTATATCAATAACTGTTCTCTTCATCTGGACAAATAGTTGCTGATCTTGCTGAGACTTTCTTGTTTTTTCCAGGTCAGATTTCATTGTCTGGATTTCGTGTATGGTAGTGTCGCATATGGCTGAAATGGTTTTCATCTTATTGATATCTTCATCTTTAATACGTTCTGCTTCTTCCATAATTTCATTTTCAAATCTGTCAAACATAGTGTTCACTTCTTCTCTCAGTTTCCGAATATTTTCTCTTGTTTCAGAGTAGCATGCTTGTGACCGGGCAATGTTTGCTTTTGTTTTACTTTCATTATGCGCAAAGAGTTCTTCTGTCGTTTTGAGTTTCTGAATAAAATCCTTATATTCAATACTGTCTTCTAATCCCTTAGAAATGTCTGCTATATACTTGACATCGTAACAACTTCGGTGACTAGTAGTCATACAGACACTGCATCCAAGGCGATTGTGTAACGTACAGAAGTATTTGATAGATTTCCCTTCATGTTGGAGACATTTCTCTTTGAATGTGACCTTAGTCGTTGCTGGGCTCTTTTGTTGTGGCATAGCTGTTTTATCCAGCAGGACGTGGCTTCTCATTGGCAATGCTCGACAGTGGTACTTGTAACATGTCTCACATAAATAATGTTGGCAGTCAACACAGAATCCTGCTGCAGGTAATTCATGTCCGTCAGTGATGCATGGGTCACATGACATTTCACAATCGTCCTGTGATGCTTCGGTAATAGATGCATGTAGGTCGCCTGACTTTCGTCCAGACACCTCAATTGTTTATGTTTTAATATTAAACTAACCTTCTCTTATGTCCTTAATCTACAGCCACAATCATCGACAGAAAATCGAGTGTAATTTAAATATTATTCTAATACACCCGCACTATATAGCCTAGTTTAAAATATCTCGTTATATTGAACGATATATCACTGTAACGTTTGCAACGTTAGGAGAATAAGCATTGCGCATTCCGCATTCCGCATTGTAACGTATGCAACGTTAGGAGAGCAAGCAAAGCAATGCGAAAGATTTCAGATGTGTGCGTTATTTTCACATTTTAGGGGCATTAGAATAGAAATAGAACATCGTTTACGGTGAATTATCTATAATATATCACGGTTTGTCGTTCAATTGTAAACAATAATTTCACTCGCCCTTCGGGCTCGTGAAATTTATGTTTACAATTGAACTCCAAACCGTGATATATTAAACGATAATTCACAGTAAACGATGTTCTATTTCTTAAGTATAGCTTATGACATCTCCATTAACTATAGTTCATGTCTTTATAAATTGTGTGTGCTGTTCATATACTACGAAACACAAAATCACCACTTATAACGTCGTTATCTGTTTATGTGCAACGTTATCAATATATCGTATGCGAGATAAGTAGAGCTTGTCAACGTTAATGTAAGTTGAATCAATATATCATATGCGAGATAAGTATACCTTGTAGTCATTTTGTTGTGTTATACAGATCATGGCAAACATATAGTATAGTTTTAAAACAAGCAAAGTTTTACGCAAGCGTAAAATAGCTGCCGAGAGGAAATAGCATATATCTGGGTAGGAACTGGAAACGAAGTTTAACATAATAACATATCAAGTCACGAGTGTTAAAACAATATTGAAAAAAATAATGTTGACGTAAACACGCCACGACCGTTTTTTTCTCTTACCAGACACATTCTTCCCGAGTTTTACTATCAGTTGTTCCTACCAAATATTTTGAATCAAGGTGGGCGACCTACCTTCTCTCTGTTCAAATACCTTGATTTGCCTTACATACTGATTACAATTCAACTTTGGACCACGCCGTGATATAGGTACACATCAACACAGAAATACAGGTGTTCACATGTACGGGATGCGTGTGCGTTAGCGTGTGCATTACAACAGATGTCTCAATGCTACCATGTGTAATTATAAGATTGCGTTATCAACGTGAAAAACTCAAAGAAACTGGTCATTGCTACTTTACCATTACATGTGCACTTATGAAAACCATATAGGCAGCGAATAAACCCATCGACTAGTGTATAACACGGCGGTATTACGAGAATACCGCATTATAAATGGGTATTATTCCATAAAAAGGTATTACTCTATTACAATACAGATTTGCACTTATTCCATTCCAATACTTGCGTTTCATTCAGTTTCATTATGCTCCGTAACAAATCCCAGACGTGAAGATCCCGGAAATATTGCCGCATTCTACACTTTAGTAGACTGCTCTTCGAAAACGTCATTTGAGGCAATAAAACGGCAAGCTTTGAACATTGAAAAATATGTGTTTATACCATTCTAGTTTTTTAGACGGGTTCCCTAGGAATTGAAGTTGTGATGCTTGCTTATTGTCGGCTACATATTCACAATCTGTTAACCATAGACATATTCTAAAGCTATATAAGAGTCAGCTGCCTTCGGCAGCTGAATATCGTATTTCTCAGCTGGTTCCTCTGTATAGAAGTACAGAATACACAAACGAATGTGTAAAGTATCGGGTACAAGCTTAAATAGCACAATGAGAACAAAACAGGTATAGGTATAGAAGAAAGTAATGCACTAGGATCAGCATGACTGTTGACAAATATAACATTCAAACAGCCATTCACATCAAATCTATAATCATATATGTGCAATTGCTTTTAATATCTTTAGTAAATATTGGTTTTGTTGTTACATGGACTAAAACATAAATGGTTCTCATTTTTGTTCAACGTTTTCTCAAACTTTGTAACAACCTATACATCTACGAGCCTTTCAAAAACGGGACAAATGTGACCTTTCATGCCATAGTTATGGCCATTTAATGTCTGAATATTGTTTATTTGTTTCATAAGTATTTTTAACCTCCGATTTCGCAACAAAAACATCGGAAAAGAACAAAATAACATATATTAATATGATACTTGCTTTCTGAAATTCATTCGAAATTTTGCACAATCATGGTGTTTGGTTCCGAAAGACCGCGAGCGAAAACAGTTCGACTTTTAATTTCTGAAAAGACCACGAGTAAAAATGGTACGAACTTACCATACCCCTTGACCTTCTATCCCCTCAGTTTTTGTTGCATTTTTGGCATATTTATTGTTTTGATTTCTGGGGACAATATGTAGACACGTGCCTATAGGCAGCTACGCCACTGAATATCATACCATTCATAACTTTCACATCCATTCAACTTCCGGTAGGTTGAGATATTCAGTAGGTGTTACTCGGACTTTATCCTCAATCTCTATATGAAAAATGAAAATAATAGACCATGATTTAAATTAAATGTATCCATATTGGTGTTTGAAAATCAGACAACACCAAAAGAAGATGCATAGATGTACACAAAAAATATAGCTTTTAATATAATTAACACTACAAACTAGTTTTATAAAGGGCAAAAGTCAGTTGAGCACCAACGATACACACCGAGTTACCCCCTACCAGAATGTGGAGGTCTTTTATTTCACTGATTGGTCAAGTTATTATGATGATGTCATGTGAAAGTTATGAATAACATACTTTTTCTAGTCTATGACTATTATTAATACTGCAGCTTATATAACATTGACAATGCGTCGGTAAGCAAACGTGCTATCTATCTTATTGAAGATTATTGTGTTATTACTTTGGTAAAATTGACGTGATACACGAATATGTTTATAGTTTGATTTTAAATTAACCCTTTTGACATGCTGTTTGATTTAGAATAATATACAGTAATCCATGTCAAAATGTGGTATTTATTGTGTCCATTAATAGAACTGTCATTAATTATAACTGACTAAAGTAGCTATCCCGCCAACAACAGTCAAATTTTACAACATACGTACACTGTTTCTAAACCTACTGACGATGAGGTATATATATTGAGAATCAAAATTGTATAGATAATATAATATTATAAACGGCTTTAATCAGCCAGGCCAAACACTAAAACTGGAGCGTCGAATTGAGTTAATAACTCAGAAATCATTTTACACATATTCACAATCACTTTTTCAGACTCCGTGAATAAACCTGTACGTTTAATCGGCACATATGCATTATTATATGACCTGAACACCTGCATAGAATTTTGATAAACGGTTTCGTGGTGCAATTTTTCCGTTTTTTGGTGGTTTCGTTTCTTTAAAATTAACAAATAATGTTATTTTCTATTCTAAAGGGCCTAAACATATAGACCGTGAGCCATATACTTTTTTGTTACCATCTCAAGGGACAAATGCTTACTAGTACCATGTTATTGAGTACCTTGTAGAGAAACAAAAAATCCATGATAGCAGTGTGAACAGGGTAGCTGATTCCTGTTATTAGAGTTATCTCCCCCTTTTAAGCAAAACTCTTGTTTCTTTAAAAAAATCGTTTTCGCTGAAACTAGAAGAGCTACAGGTCTAATATTTTGCATGTATTATACATTTAGGGTCCTCTATCAAGTATTTATAAAATGGTGACCCCATGGTCAAATATGGCCCAGCCCCGGGGGTAAACATTATTCATAGAGTTATATAGGATATCTTTAAAAATAAATAATTTTCTCTAAAACTGTAAGAGCTAGAGGTCCCATATTATGCATGAAGCATAAGCTTATGGTCCACTAGCAAGTTTGTTAAAATGTTGACCCTGTGGTCATATCTGGCTCCGCCACAGGGGTCATATATTTGCATAGAGTCATATAGAAACATCTTTAAAATCTCTTCTCTAAAAATAACAAGAGCCAGAGGTCTATTGTTTTGCGTATTGTATAAGCTTATGGTTCTCTACCAATTTTGTTCAAATCGTGACTCTGTGTCCAACTATGGCCCGGTTCTGGGATCAACGTTTTACAAAGAGTTATACAGGAAAGTCCATAAAAAAATTATTTTTTTACACTACAAGAGCTAGAGGTCTAATACGATGCATATAGCATAAGAGTATCGATCTCTACCAATTTATTTTGTTCAAATGGTGATCTTATGGTCGAATTTCGCCCGGTCCCGGGGGTCACATATTTACATAGAGTTATGTAGAAACGTCTATAAACATATTTTTCTCTGAAACTACAAGAGCTAGAGGTCTAATAAGCTACAAATAGCTTAAGATTATTGTCCTGTACCAAATAATTTAAATGGTGTCCCTTGAATCAAGCCTGGAATCAAATTTGGTCCTGTCCCGCGGGTCACACTATAACATTGAATTATATAGAAAAACATATTCAAACAGCTTCTCTGATACTTCAAAAGCTTAATAATAGTTTGCATGTACCATAAGCTTATGATCCTCTAACAAATATGGCCACTGTGGGGGTCACAGTTTTACAGATTTATATAAAGAAATTGTGGTTGTTCCTTAAAACATGAGAGCACTTTGAGACAAGGCGAGTGGGTCTCTTATTTATGGCTTGAAGTTGTACACTTTTCATAAAATCACTTCAAAAGTTTTAAGCGAACTGAAATATATAGAGAATGTGACTTTTGATAAGGTATTCCATTATGAAGACTTAACCATGTTTACAAATCGCATATTGAATAAATCCACGAACTAAAATCACAAAGTAGATCATTGCATTTTTAACTAATTGCAAAAAAAGAAAGAAAAATAAAGAAAAAGAAAAAGCATTTTACGGTTTAACTGTTGATTTTTAGGTGTTTGTTATACACATTTTAAAATAACCCGCCAAATCACGACAAAATTACACTACAAATACAGTTTATCAAAACTCTATCCAGGTGTTCAGCTCATATAATAATGCATATGTGTCGCTTAAAAGTATATGTTTATTCATGGGTTCTTATATTACCCGTGATTGAATAAGTGTAAAATGAATTATCCATTTTTTTTTTTGCCTGGCTGGTTAAAGCTTTTTATATTATATCTATAGAGTTTTGATTCTCAAACGATGTAAATTATGTATATACCTCGTGGTCAGTAGGTTTAGAAACGATGTACATATGTTGTAAAATGTGGCTGTTGTTGGCGGGATAGCTACTTTAACTGCAGTAGCACCTGTATGTCGGATATAGCTTTTAGAGTAAACATCAGTCAACTAACAGTGATCACTAAATGTTATCTATCTCGATGCAATGGGTACCGATTCTTATCTGGAAGCGTTTAATATTTTTATCTTATATGTATGTTATATTGTCACATTAAGTTATATTATTTAAATGAGATAATATGTACTGAGTATTCTTAACTGTCCTTTTTTAATTAATTGCCAAGTTTATCAAAACAGCAATGAGCTGGGCATATATAAGGCTTGCAGGCATATTGCAACTCGACATACATGAACTTGATGCTAACTTGCTAGATAAGAGAGACCGTTGTGAACCCATCTTCTTGGATATGACCTTAATGACGGATTAACATTTTTGTTGTATGTATTTTAATGCAGTCATCCTGCTTGAGCGCATACAGCCTGTTGAAGCAATGGATAGCACGGGGGACTTTTAATTTAGAGGACCCTGGTTCAAGCCTCACCAGAGCCAGTGAATTTTGTCAGTGTGTTCTTGGGCAAGACACGTTTACCCTCGGCCGTCGGATGAGGACGTAAACTAGGCGTGTATCGCTTGGTTTTTTTCTCCCATCATGTTAAAGAAACATAGGTGTCTATTCGTCAGCAGGCCAGGTTCCTAAATGCCTATATATCCCTCTCCCCCCACCCCCCACCCCCCACTCCTCCCCCCCCCCCCACTCCTCCCCCACACACACTCCTCTCTTTCTCTTCATTGGCAATACACCTTTTTTAGGCAATAATCATTCCACTTGCATGCGCATGCGCAAATGTAGGGGTTATGCTTACTATCCTAGGTTAATTCCATACTCTAAATCAAGTACGGCGAACATCACAACCTATGTTTAGATACATATCCTAAGCAGGTGATATTGTAACAATTGCACCAATACTAACAAATAGTTGCCATGGTAAGTAGTTAGTACAGTGATATGGGTATCAACCTAAAGATATTTCTTCGTCGACGCCGTGTGGTTCCCGGGCATGAATATGACCACTGCATATCCAGGCAGAGGGGTAAAATTTCCCCGAATTCATGTTCATGTTGTCATTTTTGTTCATTATTTTTATCATGAAATCTGTATTGTTTCAGGTGCTACCTCAGTGGTGGCAGTGATCGTGGCTCCAGCGAAAAATGGAGTGTTTACTAAAGAATGTACAGCAACTCTGCAGTTCTGCAGGTAAGAAGGTTCTAGGCACATTCTGCATATTTTTATCTAGATGTCAATGAAGAGTGAGCCGGATCGAATGTTCATTCCTGTTGGCGCCATATAACATGTTTGTGTTGGTGCGCCGTAAAACCCCAATTCAAATCAATTCATCTTTGTCGATTCTTTTTGTTGGTTCGTGCAAATGCATATACTACTATTTTTACATTTCATATGCATAATTCTTCATTGTGTTGTATATGGATGGGGTAAATCAGGTGTAAAAATCCTTAAGATATGCATAAATTGTAATTAAAAAGTATTTAAATTGACCACTTTTAAAATTTTGCATTGTAATATGCAATGTTTAATTCATGTATTTATGTGTAATACATAATCCAAATGTGTAATCATAATAAGTATTGCCATGACGCATACACCTAAAATAGACTTTTGTTAAAAGAAACCACGTTAAACCGCACATTTCCTTTATCTAGAATCCTTTGGACTGTGTGTCGTCTGTGCAATATATGTATATATCAGAACATGTTAATACTATTTATGTTGCAGTTACCTTGAGGAAGGCTTATACTTCTAGTTTGGCATGTGTCTCAACTTATCAGGCTTACTTAACATATATGTGCAATGCCATGAACATTGCTTAGTACTTAATTTCATCAATCTATCAAAAAAATCCCTTATTCATATTATATAATACTATTTAAAGGGACACTGTCCGTAAGTAAGCAGATATTGAGCATAACCAAATAACAGTGTCCCTTTAAATCATGTATTCAGGTTGTAAATTACCGATTCTTACAAGTTTACAAATATAATGTAAAAATTATTGACTAAATTAAATGCATAACAATGTGTCAATAGTGGGTGGGGTAAATTCACTTCTAATTTGAAGCAAAATAGAGATTTTAAACTGAATTCAGTGCTAAAAAGAGCTTATTTACGCTTTATGTAACTTAATGAATTGTAAACGTAAGTGCATCTTTAAAAAGTACATCAATAATTACTCGCACAAGCATGACATTCAAAAATGAACATCACAAACTTATATGAAAGCTCTACAGTGATAACCTATTAATGTTCGATTTTTTTTATATAAGCTACCTGTTCCAGATTGCTATCATGGAAAAATGTAATCTATATACATAGCTCTTTTCAAAAAGTGATGGTAGAATTTGTCCCTTGAGTTGGTAACAATATCGGGTCCTGGCTCAAGGCCTAATACGAATGAGCCTAATAATGATCCCTTATTTACAAGAACCTTCATTGTGTGTCGCAATATGTGCAGTCCTAGTTTACGCAACAGGGTTACTTTATTCAGTTGTTCGTGTGTTATGTATATACATGTATCTTGAACATTTATTTTAACCTTTACTTATCATTTTATACACAATTACACTTATCTAGTCCATACTTATTTACAGTGATTTACCTCAGCCGATGAGTCATATTTTCTTTACTGGTTTCCCTGTAGTATTATTGGATATGAAATCGAATGGGTAAAGCACCAGGTATAAGTACCACGACTGTTAATTATACTTTATTTAAAGCCAAATATGGTTCATGAACACGTTTACTTAATGCATTCATCTATATATAATTATCACTGGTGAGATGAACAGGAACATAATGTATTCATATCGTACGTATACAGTCCCTAACACACTATATTATATTACTGGTATTAGTATTTCTCTCCAACAACTCATTCATTCACTTTGTTCGCTTATCCATTCATTCTCATATAACAACCATATGCAGTATGAATTAGCAATATTTAGGAAAAATGGAACAGAAAGAGAAGATTAGAAGACCATATAAACAATATATACAGTCAGCATACTCCTTTGTGAGAGATCTTTCATATATTTATAAATATCAAGCTTGAAATGTTACTTTAACAGTTTATTATGTACCTGTAATTATTGAAAGTTACGTGCATGACCTTCAACGTTCAAGCGGCCATTTTAACATCCACATGTTTTAAATTGATCAAACGGATATATTTTAAAGTTTCGCGCTGTTTTGTAAGTAAGTATCTTACTGTTGACCACTTTTCTGTATTAAGTATACTCTTCTAAGAATAATGTGTGTGTTTTAATTTATGTAAGTACAATGTATTGATTTTGAACAGTTCTGCCAAGGCATGATGAAATATACGGGAAACGAAAGCAAAACCAACAAAAATAGTCATGTGTTGAAACACGACCTAGCTGATACTGGATATTTCACAATAGTTTGAACTTACGTTCTACGATAATTGAAACAATTAAATGTAATGCTATTCTTCGAGTGTTATAATCCTCAAGTCTACACTATACATGCGCCGAGGATCGGCGCCTGTCTGTAAAACTGGCCGCCATATAATGATCGAAGGACGTTTTGAAACATGTTTTAGCTGGTCTCTAATTTTTTAAAGTGCTTTTAAACGGTATTGATTATCTGCGAATATAAGCTATACTAGAAAGGTGTTACACGGAACACTTGTATCGCCTGCCGTGTGCTAATTCCAGGTATGAGCTTGGTTAGGTTGCAGGTTAAAGTGTTATGGAAAGGGGTATAACTCCGCCAAAATGAAAGTCAGATTTATTGCACATGTTTAACGACATTCCTTGAAATAAGATGAACATGTGTGTGAAGTTTTATGAGCATGGATCAAAGACTTTTCAAGTTATGGCTAAGGTTAGGTTGCATGTTAAAAGTGTGACGGAAGTCGGAAAAAGTGATCCCTACGTGTCTGCCATGCTACGCCTTCGTAATATCTCGTACACTGCTTCGCAGCATTACTCGAATGTAAATCGAAAGTTTCCATATTTAATACGTCATCGCGCCTTGGATTCCCGCCGAAACAAATTTGCATTCAAAATCAAAGTTATCATCCAACATTTTTCAATGCCATTCAATAGTTTATTTACATTAAAGCAGTGATAAAACCTTCATCTGCGTTGTAAAAAACAAACACTCACTGCGAATTATACATCAGCAAGTGTGGCTGGCGGCCATATTGTTTACATAGCAACAGTGCACTATTTTCTGTGCCGTTGCTTTCGGTTAACAAAATGTCAAGATTTTGAACATACTGAAGCTCTATATACACACGAAGCGGGATCCCGACGAATGACGGAATTAGCCGAGCGTTCACGATTGCCATGCTACGCAGGCTACACAAACAAAGTATACTTCAATTCCTAGAGAACTCGACTAAAAAAATCGAATGGTATAAACATATATTTTGCAATGTTCAAAGGTTACCGTTTTACTTGCTGAAATGACGTTTTCGTAGATCAGTTTGCATGCGGTAATTACTTTATGTATATTAGCAACAAAACGTTCATTAGCCTCTGTAACGCAGTTGGTTGAAGCGTCATGTTAGTGCCAGGAAAGTCAGGGTTCAAGCCTGCTGATTTACTTTTACCTTTTGTTTCTTTTTTCTTTTTTTCTTTATTATGGTTTTCATTATTGCTAATGGTATGGTAGCAATGAACAGTTCCTTTACATTTTTCACTTTGATAACGCAATCTTATAATTACACATGGTAGCAATGAACAGTTTATATGTGTTGTAACGTACACACTAACCCACACGTATCCCTTACATGTGAACAGTTGTATTTCTGTGCTGATGTGTATATTCTAGCACGTCGTTGTAAGGCATGTCAGTGTATTTGAACTTGATTCAAAATGTTTGGTAGAAATAACTGATACAAATCGGGAAGAATGTGTCTGGTAAGGAAAAACGGTCGTGGCCTGTTTATGTCTCCGTGACAACATCTTTTTTTCCAGTATTGTTTTTACACCCGTGACTTGATCTATTATTGTTAAATTTGTGTTTCCAGTTCCTACACTATATGCTATTTTCTCTCGGCAGTTGTTTTACGTTTGCGTAAAACCTTGCTTGTTTATCCTTTGATGACGTTTACCTAAATCCTGAAAAGACAGTAACGTTTGATGTTTGTCTGCAGTCTTTTCGTACCTTAATGGTTTATTCTTTTTGCTCTGGTTTCTGCCAAGTCATTTAGTACTTGCTCTGTGGCTTTCTAAGCTTTTGCTATTCATATTCAATTTGACATAGTCATCTTTGTGTTATAATTATATCGCCTTTTAATGCTGCCAGTTTTGTTGGAGCATATACCATGGCGGGGATTTCTTTGTTTACACTGCATCGTTTTATTGGGATGAAATCGGGTAACAGTGCGGTTTGGTGCATCCTAGAACCTGGTTTAAACTCCCAACGGCCTTTTTGGTCACTCACCGTTCTTAGGAGACAGCCCTATTGTCAACCCTGTTGTGCTTGTGATGTCATTTATTTACCCCTGTAATTTCTGTTTGTTATTGACTGTGGTACTTGAATGCTACATTTCCTGCTCGACTTTTATATATTATTTGATTTGCTTTCAGGGAACCCAGCCTTTCAATGAACACCTGTATAGGCCTTTGGTTTCTCGCCAACTCGCCAAAGTAGATTGATCATGTTAATGTACTGAGTTTGATAAAGGACAAATGCCGCACGAACCATTTGCATTTGAGAAAAAACACTATTGTACACACTGATGATGGAGAAATTTTACAACTTTTTGAAGGACATGTTCTTTGTAGATAACGAAAACAAAGAGATTAAAGATATTTCAGAGGCGGTGGGTATTATTCTTCATCGTTATATGTACTTCATGAATGCGGAGAGCTCGGCAGCTCAAATACAGAGACTTTTGTCCAGCGGAAGTATGGTGGAAACGACAAGAATCTGGGAGAACCTTAGCGATGATTCTCGTGATCCAGACCTCGAGTTTGACTACCTCGCAGTTCTTAAACAATCCGGTGATGAGATGACGTTTCAGCGCTCGTGTCTCGGTCATATGGAAGTGGTGTCAGATACTGATGTTGATTCGGGTGAGAGATGCTCAGCAAATTTGACTAATGTCATCATTACATTTTGGCAGGCATTTGTAGCTGCAGTAACTAGTATGTGTTCTTGTTTTGAAAGGAAAGAGGAGCGTTGCAAACCATTTGCGTTCACAATTAGTGTCATCCGAAACGAACGAGGATGCGAAAAATGTACGGCAACCATGGAAACCGGTACACTTCGATTATGTTTTGTACGTCCAGCAACAGGCGAACATCGTATGCATCCATTGAAATTTGAATGGGAAAGTGTGGACCATACAATGAAAGCACCAAGAAAGGGTCCAAACCGTGGTATATACCAACATGGTCTGGAGACTATCTTGATTCACGCAGACTTTTTACCTGCATTTGAAATAAGTATTACAAACACAACAGGAAATGAAATACTTGGAAAAAGAAACGAACATGACTGCTTCCTTGTTCCAAAACATTGCAAACAACATGAAACGTGTTGGAGAATATCGTACTGTTTAAGTGAAGTTGACATCTTACTTAACACAACACAAAGCCATCGAGACGTATACAAACTTTTAAAGGTTTTGCAATCCTTATTTAAGACGGGATTAAAATCCTACCATATCAAAACAGCGATATTACATCATGTAAGCGTGTGCAAAAATGAAAAGGAAGATCGTCACCATTGCCTTGTTCAGACACTGGACTTCCTTGTTAAAGGTATGGTGAACCGCAATCTTCCCCACACGATAGAGGGACTGAATTTAAGAGACGTGTTTAGCGAACACAGTCTGTATCTTTATCAAACTCAGCTTTTTTACACAGTCCTGAACGCCGTGCTCGGATCGTGTGGAACTCTGTTCACAGGCACAAAGAACACGAAGGATGAGGAAATTGTAGTAAAGGCTTTTGTAAGTGAAACTGGAAATGATCTTTTCGAAGCTGCTGAACGCGTGTCAAATGGGGAGGAATGTTTTGATGATTTCTTAAGAGAGCTGATCAAACTTGGCGAATGGGTTTCAAAGAAAAGAGTAAACGAATATAGACATTTTGAGGGGAACAAATGTGTAATCCTTTGATTTGATCATAATAAGGGGTAACAAGAACTACAATTGGGAAATAAAACGTGCATAGCAACGAATGACATGTACAAGCACAATGAAATTAAATACAACGTTTAAGTTACTTCCACTGAGTTGTTTTATCAACAGTAATTAGTGCGCACCATTTAATGGACAATTTCAGAATTCCCGTCATCAATTTGGATTTGTAATGTAGGGATAAACAGGAGCCAATCTGATTTTAATAGTAAAGTCGCCTACATCTTAGGTAGTCATTTTTGTCAAAGTATTGTTTCTGTGTATATATCTAAAAAAATACATTCAACTTACATATTTATTTACATCAGTTGAAAAACCTTTCATAGCAATGTATCGCAAACTATTCAGAATATCAACTGTTAAAGTCTGGAGTGAATAACCTTTTTTTATTCGGCTCATGTACATTATTACATGCCCTCAACACCTGGATAGAGTTTTGATACACGGTTCTGCCGTGTAATTTTGCCGTTATTTGGCGGGTTAGTTTTTTTTAAGAAATATATGATACATATTAAGCTCTGTGCATTTTTTTAATGTTTCAGGGAATCAAGGCGATATAGAACATACGAATAACAGCAGCATAATTTGTATCAACTGTGTGTGCACTAAACTTAGCCCTTTGATCCGTAAGATTTAAATGTTCTAAATGAAAAAGTTTGATACGAAAAACTCGACGACTAGTTTTTCCAAATTTTCAAAGGAGCATATATAGTCGCCGCTTTGTCCGTCCTTCAGTCCGTCCCACTTTTGTCCGGAGCATAGCTTCAAAACCACTGACAGGACTACACTGAAAATTCACACAAAGATAGAGGGCAATGAGAGGAAGTGCAGAGTGCAAGAACGGTAACTCTGTCGTCATTCAATTAGAGAATTTGCCCTTTGTTATTTTATACTTAGAATTAATTTTTGTCCAGAGCATAACTTCAAAACTACTGATGATACTACAATGAAATTTCATACAATGATAGAGGGCAATGCGAGGAAGTGCAGAGTGCAAGAACCGTAACTCTGTCTTCATTCAACTTAGATGTATTGCCACATGTAATTTTATACTCAGAATGTTTGTCCGGAGCATAACTTCAAAACTACTATTGGGACTACAACGAAACTTTACACAATGATAGAGGGCAATGAGAGGAAGTGCAGAGTGCAAGAACCGTAACTATGTCGTCATTCAATTCGAGTTATTGCCGTTTGTAATTTTATACTTAGAATTGTTGTCCGGAGCATAACTTCAAAACTACTGATGGTACTGCAATGAAACTTCACACAATGATAGAGGGCAACGGGAGATATTGCAGAGTGCAAGAACCCTACTGTGTCTTCATTCAATTATAGTAATTGCCCTTTGTAATTTTGCCAAGTACAAAGTACCACAAATTCCACCGTGGACTTTGGAAACACCAACAAATATTTTTGATCTTTGTAATAGTAATTACTGGGAAATCGCGTTGTTCGAAGCATTTTGACTTG
>JAWPHD010003519.1:0-214602 GCA_037043455.1 Cyrtodaria siliqua | reverse complement strand
ATAAAGATAAATATGTGCCTTTCAATAAACCTGTTTAAGACAGATAGTGATGATATCATATGGTTAAAATTTTCTAAAGAATATTTAATTCTAAGACAGACCTTTACCTGTGTCTATGTTATGTAGTTCCTCAAGGCAGCAGTTAAAATTACAAATGATACAAACGGTGCTTGTTCTTTTACAGTATTGGGGGACATGAATAGCCGAGTTGGAAATTTGCACGATTTTGTTGAAAATGATGAGATTGACCTAAATGTAAAACGATGTACTCCCCGACGATTATATGAATGATATATACTTACCTAGGGAAACCCAAGATTGCTTTATAAATAGAAATGGTAGACTCCTTATAGATTTTTGTAAAGAAAGTGGTTTACGAATTATGAACGGACGCGTGGGAAGCGACGCGGGCGTCGGTAGGTACACGTACGTAGGCACTCTAGGTAAAAGCTTAATTGATTACGTAATTGCAAGTCAGCCGATATTGAATATGTTTACATCATTTTATGTTCACGACCCCCAATATTTTGTCGGATCATTGCGCAGTGAGCTTTAGTATGAGTAGTGTGAGTATTTCAGATAACATAAATAGTAAAAGTACAGATTGCAAATCAAGGATAGATTTTTCTTACAAATGGAATAAGGATAATGTAGACGAATACAGAAACAAGTTAAATAGCGATCAGTTTAAATTATCAATGCAGTCGCTAATCTCACAATTGGATGTTTTTGACTAATTCATCGAATATCGATGAAAATATTTTACAGTTTTCAAATAGTATGAATGATGTATGTTCACCGTTATTTGGAAAGCGTGCGCCTGCTGATAGTAACGGTATATCTCAACATGATAAACGGTATAATAAAAAAACATAGTTTGACAATGAATGCCTTTTAAAACGTGAACAATTTTATTTTAGATCTGAATAATTACAGATACGACAGATCTGAGACTAACAGAGTAAATTTGTGTACATCTAGATCAGAGTATAGAAAACTATCAGAAGTAAAAAATACAAACAAAGAAAGCAAAATACGAATAAAATTTATAAATGCGAGACTATCAATGCAAAACTATATTGGAAAATGCTTAAAGATGCAGTTAGTAAAACGTCGACATAAAATAAATGTTGATCATTTTGCGGCGTATTTTAAAGCACTAAATAATCCTGAGGATAGTTTTTAACCAGGCCGACGATGATATTCTTACTTTTAATGAACAATACCTAGACGAAGAATTGCAGCTTATGTTTGAGGAGCTCGATAGCGAGATAACTTTGATAGAGAATTAATAATGCAATCAACAATTACGATCAAATACAAGTAGTGGGCCAGACCCTATTTTTAAAACGAATTTTTTATACACGGAACTGATAACCTTACAAAGTACTTTCATAAATTATTTAATTGTTGTTTACACTATGGATACTTTCCAGAAAAATGGAGTGAAGGATTCATAGTTCCCATCCCGAAAGGTGGCGATAGTGACGACCCATCTAACTATAGAGAATAACTTTATTAAGCACATTAGGCAAATTGTTCACGCGCATTTTAAATAATAGGTTAGATAATTGGGCCGAATCGTATTTTGTTTATATAGAGGCGCAAGCCGGTTTCGCAAAGGAATGAGCACAGTAGACAATATATTTGTACTAAACGGTTTGATAAGTCATTGTTTAAATAATGGGGAAAAGCTATTTTGTGCATTTGTCGATTTCAAAAAAGCATTTGACTTTGTGGTACGAGACATTCTTTGGGTATAAATTAATAAAATATGGAGTAAGGGGAAATATCTTAAAGGTACTCAAATCAATGTATAGCAACGTCAAATCTAGAATAAAGAACTTAAACACATTAAGTGATAGTTTTGCATGTAGTTTAGGAGTCAGACAAAGGTGAACGTTTGTCACCTTTTTTTGTTTTAGTCTTTATCTTAAATGATATTGAAGACATGTTTAGATCAAAGGGTGTTGAAGGTATCGATATAGGTACCATTAAGATATGCTTGCTTTTATACGCAGATGATATTATTTTGTTCTCAAAAAGTGCAGAGGGTCTTCAGGATTCCTAAATGTTTTATCAGATTATTGTGATAGATGGAAATTGACAGTGAATTTAGATAAACTAAGGTAATGATTTTCAAAAGGGGAGGAAGACTGACTCAAAACTTGCATTTTCATTATAAAGATGGTGAACTGGAAAAAGTAAATAAATTTAAGTATTTAGGGGTGCTTTTCACCTCGGTTGCCTCATATAACGAAAATGAAAAAAATGTTAGCTGGTCAAGCCTTAAAAGCTATTTTTAAATGAATACATATTTGTATACATTTACCGATTTGCCTCCTAAACATACTCTTGATCTTTTTGATAAGTAGATTTTGCCCATTCTTAATTATTCATCAGAAGTTTGGGGATTTAATAAAGGTTTGCAAATAGAAAGGACTTATTTAAGCTTTTGTTAACGATTATTAGGGGTTAAGATATCGGCTCAAAATAGTTTGTGTACGGAGACATAGGTAGATATAGCCTAGATACTTATCGGTCATATTAATATTATAAAGTATTGGCTGAAAATTGTTACAAGTTCTGAAACAAAATTTATTATTCACGTGTATAGAAGCCTTAAACTCAGTGCAGAGACTAATCCAAGAAAAACAAATTGTGTTTCTCAAGTAAAGTTACTATTGTCTAAATTAGGGTTCTACGAGGTCTGGCTTGCTCAAGGGGTAGGCGATATACAGTTATTTCTTAAGCAGATGAAACTAAAAATTAAAGGATGTATGGCTGCAGAATTTTAACGGTGGTTTACAAGACTCAAGCAGAGCTTTATTTATAGAAATATAGTTGATTTTGGTTTCAATAAATACTTAGATGTAGTAGACATACGCAAATACAGAATGGCCCTGTCTCGTTTTAAGAATTTCTTCGCATAGGCTAGCAGTAGAATCTGGAAGATGGCGAAAACCCATCTGTGTACCATTTGATGAACGAAAATGCACATTTTGTCAAGTCTCAGAAGACGAGTATCATTTTGTCATCGAATGCCAAGCTTATCAGGAGTTACGTACTAAATATATTAAAAAATATTATTGGGAACATCCAAATTGTTTTACATTTTTGAATTAATAAAAAGTGAAAACGCTACTGAGATAAGAAATCTAGCTATCTATGTATACAAAGCATTTGAAAAACGATACGCGATGCTTAGAGTGTAAATTTTGAATAGGTTAGTAGAGATTATTAAACAATATTTGTTATATGATATATGTTGAACATATATGCCTGTCACGCCGTCTCTTCCTGGCACAAGTGCGTGCAAGTTTTTTTTTTTTTTATCTCAAACACTAACACAAATTTAACTTTCAGCAGAGATATAACGCATTTGTTATTATAACTATGTACCTGAATAGACTGTTATTTATATATATTCATGATATGTACTTTGTATGCCATCTTACCATGCCACAATTGTATCATAAATGTAATTATTAATGCTATGCTCATGACTCTTGTTAGGGTTATTGCATAATAAAGAATCTTCTTCTTCTTCTTCATTTGTACCCATGTGTACCCCAGTTGGTGCCTGGTGTAGCCTGGGTAACCATGTATCCAAACCAACTCGGTCTCAGATCTATTATTAAAGCCATATATGACCTGCTGTATCCAATTATTGAACCGATGTCTTTACAATAAAGCTTGTATCCAGTATCCGGGTAACAAATAACATACGCTATGGAAGCATTTGTGTGTTAGGACATATCTTCTTATATATACTCAGAAATCAGTAAATCAGAGAGTTACTACCCTTGCTTGTCTGTATATATCTTACTTCCTCACATCCTCATACAGTTGTCAGCGGTTGGTCGTAAAACGTACGCTCCATGTGGTTTCCGTACAATAATAGGATCACTGCTTATCCGGCAGAGAGGTAAAAATCCATGTTCATTTTTTGTCATGTTCATTAAAGGTCTCCATCGTGATCCCTGTAGTGTTTTCATATGCTACTTGAGTGGCAGAAAACAATGATCTGGCTCCAGCGAAATGTGTAGTGTTAACAAGACAATGTGCAGCAACTCTGCACTTCTGCAGGTGAGAATGTTCCTGGCACATTCTGCATATTTTTATATAGATATAAATGGAGAGCGGACCTGGAATGTTCATTCCTATAGGAGCCATATAACCTCTTTGTGTTGGTGCGCCGTACAGCCCCAATACAGCTCGTTAAACTTAGAATATAACACACAACGTTCACCAGTCATTTAATCGCAGAAACTTAGAGCTCTGCAATTTATTTTCAATCAATATAAGATAAGGCTAAATAAAACTATACCTGAGTTTACTGTAACCCGACCGACCCTCTGAAAACACCCCGACTCCTTTTTTTTTATTTAAAAAAAAAAAAAAAAAAAAAAAAAAAAAATTGTTTACGCGTTCACGGCCGACTCATGTGCTCATTGTCCTGCTGTTGGAACTGACCCTCTTCTGGACTTGCGAAAAACAAATTAAACTGTTTACCCCTTTGCAATAATTGCAAGTGATTGGGAAAAGAGCCAGTTGTTGCCATGCCTTTTTGGAAACAATAAAACATACACAATTTCATATTGTTATCTATTGTAGTTTTTAAAACACCCCATTTTCCCATTCATCAAAGCTCAACGCCACCTTAAATGTAACTTTGCCAAAAAATAAAATAAAAAGATAAAATAAAATAAAACGCCTACCTACCTACCCTATTTTTTTAGCAATGTTACAGTAAACACAGATATAATTTTATTTGGCCTAAGATAAAAGTGGTATCATCGGCATACACAATAAAAACAACAGATGACCTAATATCGATCCCTAACAGATGACCTAATATCGATCCCTAACATAACAGATGACCTAATATCGATCCCTAACATATGACCTAATATCGATCCCTAACAGATGACCTAATATCGATCCCTAACAGATGACCTAATATCGATCCCGACACAACTGAGTACAAGCTATAGACTACTGTTACTGTTTATCTACCCACATCTGTTACTTGGGTATAATATGGTATTTTAACTATTTCATCATAACTAACAGTATGTACAGTACTTTACTGCTTTTTTTCACAACCAATTTTAAAACCGCTTCGACGGTGATGCCATTTCACAGTCCATTACAACTTCAAAGCTCATATATACAATATCAGCTAATCATTATTTTAACAATACAAAAGAAAATATTTTCATGACTGACTGGACTCCCATAGATCATGATGTATAGTATATGTTGAGTAAACTATTACTACCCTGGATAGCCACGTGACCATAACCGACACTATTTTAAATGTGGGTGTGTGTAGTTCTAAGGATTATAGTCCCTCCGCCCTGAACTACCCTGGATAACCACGTGACCACAACTGGCACTATTTTAGGTGTGGGTGTGTGCAGTTCTAAGGAGTATAGTCCCTCCGCCCTGAAAACCGATACTATTTTAATTTCAGAACCTTTGTTTAAGAAATGGAAGAAAACGTGGATGGTTATAAGTCTGGGAGGTAATCTGAAGTGCTTCAGCAGTAAGAGAAGCTCATCAGCACAGAAGACGTACAACATCAAGAAAGACTGCATGGCCATCAAGTATGGCAAACAGGTGTGTTGAAGGGTTGAAACATAAATTTATTGAAAACAGTTTCACAACGTAAGGAGGTCACTCTGTCGAAAACGTGGTGATCAATCTTAAATTACATATATTCAAATGAACATTAATCATAAGTTGTATATACGTTACATATTCGTAGCGACCTACTGAGTCCTTTTGAGAAGTCACATATACATCCATTTGGTCATGTCTTTATTATTTCAGTGCCGGACACTACTTCCGCCGGCAAATGTCGACACCGAATGTTTGATCGAGTTATACTTCATAGGTGGGGATAAGCTAAGTCTGTGTGCACATACTCCGGACAGTGCTGCGTAAGTACTATTGCACGTTTCACATACTCCGGACAGTGCTTCGTAAGTACTATTGCTTTCACATACTCCGGACAGTGCTTCGTATTTACTATTGTACGTTTCACATACTCCGGACAATGCTTCGTAATTACTATTGCACGTTTCACATACTCCGGACAGTGCTTCATAAGTACAATTACACGTTTCACATACTCCTGACAATGCTGCATAATTACTATTGCACATTTCACATACTCCGGACAGTGCTTCGTAAGTACTATTACACATTTTACATACTCCGGACAGTGCTTCATAAGTACTATTACACGTTTCACATACTACCGACAGTGCTTCGTAAGTACTATTACACATTTTACATACTCCGGACAGTGCTTCATAAGTACTATTACACGTTTCACATACTACCGACAGTGCTTCATAAGTACTATTACATGTTTCACATACTCCGGACAGTGCTTGGTAAGTACTTTTACACGTTTCACATACTCCGGACAGTGCTTCATAATAACTATTGCATGTTTCACATACTCCGGACAGTGCTTCGTAATTACTATTGCACGTTTCACATACTTCGGACAGTGCTTCGTAAGTACTATTACACGTTTCACATACTCCGGACAGTGCTTCGTAAGTACTATTGCACGTTTCACATACTCCGGACAATGCTTCGTAATTACTATTACACGTTTCACATACTCCGTACAGTGCTTCGTAAACTTGTACTATTACACGTTTCACATACTCCGGACAGTGCTTCATATAAGTATCCTACACGTATCATGCACAGTTTCATCTGTTTGCGTGACCCGTGCATTTCGTTATAAGCGCACGAGCTTCTACTTACTCACTTGTTAAAGGAACAAACAGGAATCAATTTGTCATAATAATTAGCATATGTATGTATTATCATTTTGACATTAAAGCGGAACGCGGCAATCTTGATTGTTTAAAAACTCGCGGCGTCTCGTTAGTTTTTCACATTACTTGCATTTGTTCAATCATTGATATTAATTATAAGAATAGTATCAAGCGAATTGTGTTTGCATATTACTAACCGGCGATAATATTGCACTAATAATATATTTAAACCTATGATAGAATAAGAAGAAAAAATGAAAACTCAAACTTTTATTTAATTGTATACAAGCAGGATTAAAGTCAAAATGATATTAATTTAATAAATCTGGACGCTATTTTCAATGCTTAATAATAAAAAAGACAAAATTCAAGATTGCCGTGTGTCCCTTTAAACCTGCTTGAATATAATTAAATAAAGATATGTTGGGTTTTTTTCTTCGTTATTCTACGATAAATTTAAATCTATTATTTGTGCAATATAATCAACAGTGAGTATATATATACAAAACAAGAGCTGTCGGAGAACAGCGCAGCTCGACTGTTCGATTTTCAGAGAATAATAAATGATACAGCTGGTATATACCATCAGAAAACAAGGCTAAAACAATGTGGGGTGGGGTTGGGGATGGGGATTGTGTAGAAACTCGGGACAATATTAAATTATGCGGAATTTTTATCTGTTTTAATCCAAAATTGCTCTCATTTTAAAGACATTTGTGGTCGAAAGGCAACTCGGGGAGGGAGCTGATATCTGGCAATTTGTATTATGGCCTCATTTCATTTTTTATTGATATTTCATCTGTGTATCTGGATTTAATCTAAATTGTTTTATATGTAAATGATTGGGGTCAAATTAAAATATTAATATCCAAATAATGGAAGAGATTGGAGGGCAACATAGCTATATGTGTAAGAATTGACTAAAACAACACAGAAATATGTAAAAAAAAAACACAGTTTCGATGGGGTGGGGTGGGGCAACATAGCTATATATGTGTAAAACAACACAGAAATATATATAAAAAAAACACTAAACTATTCCAGTTTAGAGAGAAAGAGTGGGTGGGGGGAGAGAGGCAGGGTGTGTGTGTGTGTGGTGGTGGTGGGGGGGGGGGGGAGGGGGGGAACATATATGTGTAAGAAACTATGTTAGAATTGACCAGTATTTTAATAAAAAAAAGGTTTCGAGTGGTGGTGGGAGCAACATAGCTATGCGTAAGAACTGACCAATACAACACAGAAATATGTAAAAATCGAATTTTGAGTGTGGGTGGGATGGGGATGGGGTAGAGGCGGGGGTGGGGGTGGGGGTAGAGGACAACATATATGTGTTAGAAGCTAATGTAAGAATTGACCAAAACAACACAGAAATATGTATAAGGAGTAATTGAAGGGAATTGAAGGGGACCCCCTGTAATGTGAAATCGAAATGGACTGATGCTGGGAACTGGCTCGTCAATACCCGGTCAATGTATTGACCGGCCAGTTCCCAGCATCAGTCCATTTCGATTTCACATTACAGGGGGTCCCCTTCAATTCCCTTCAATTACTCCTTATACATATTTCTGTGTTGTTTTGGTCAATTCTTACATAGCTTCTAACAGAGGACAACTATATGTGTTAGAAGCTATGTAAGAATTGACCAAAACAACACAGAAATATGTATAAGGAGTAATTGAAGGGAATTGAAGGGGACCCCCTGTAATGTGAAATCGAAATGGACTGATGCTGGGAACTGGCTTGTCAATACCCGGGTGATTAAGGAGTAATTGAAGGGAATTGAAGGGGACCCCCTGTAATGTGAAATCGAAATGGACTGATGCTGGGAACTGGCTCGTCAATACCCGGTAATGTGAAATCGAAATGGACTGATGCTGGGAACTGGCTTGTCAACACCCGGGTGATTTAGGAGTAATTGAAGGGAATTGAAGGGGACCCCCTGTAATGTGAAATCGAAATGGACTGATGCTGGGAACTGGCTCGTCAATACCCGGTAATGTGAAATCGAAATGGACTGATGCTGGGAACTGGCTCGTCAATACCCGGTATATAATACCCGGTATTGACGAGCCAGTTCCCAGCATCAGTCCATTTCGGTAATGTGAAATCGAAATGGACTGATGCTGGGAACTGGCTCGTCAATACCGGTGGACTGATGCTGGGAACTGGCTCGTCAATACCGGGTATTGACGAGCCAGTTCCCAGCATCAGTCCATTTCGATTTCACATTACAGGGGGTCCCCTTCAATTCCCTTCAATTACTCCTAAATCACTTACCAGACACAAATCATTGTTTTTGAAGTTTGTTCTGCATGCATTAATCTTCATTCTTACTTAAAAATATTGAACATTATACTCGACATCTTACCTAGAATCATCTTCAAAGTTTACCCTGCGTTTCTTTATCCCTTCAGTATATATGCCATCCTTCGGGGGCATACAAAAAGTGAGTTTCAATATGGATGAAGTATGAATAAGATGCATAATGCTATAAGAAATCCCAAACCAAAATTATAGATATATACATGCTTACAGGCAAACCTAGATCTGCCTTTATTGCACATTTTATGGGTCATCACAAGTTGGGTTCCATGGGAGCCCAGAATTTGCAGAAGACAAAATTACTTACCCAACCCTTTACAACATACTATAAGGAAACCAATTCCCAAATTTAGTTCAGCTAGGACAAGAAATGTAAGAGATATAGACCTGTAAACACAGCTTACACGCAAAATTTGATGTGAAACAGACACATTTTAAGGGCTATCATAATTTGGGTTCCATGGGAGCCCAGGGGTTACAGGAACCAAAATTGCTTATGCAGCCTTAAGATAAAGCTATAAGGAAGCTAATGGCCAAATTTGGTTGTGCTAGGTTAAGAAATGTAAGATATATACACTTGTAACACAGCTTACAAGCAGACCTTGATGTGGGACGCCGACGCCGGGGTGATTACATAAGCTCTCTTATTCTTCGAATTGTCGACTAAAAAAATGCTTTGAACTATTCTTATAATTAATATTAATTATTGAACAAATGCAAGTTATAAAGACAAACTAACGGGACGCCGCGAGTATTAAGAAAATGAAGGTTGCCGTGAATTCCTTTAATATTGCAATTTGTGAAGAAAAAGGCACTGTACATGCCATGTAATCCAGACAGTAACATGTATGTGTGTGTTTCTCAATCTGCGGTGACCGTTATTGCACGTTATGAACCTTTCACCCTAACCCTAACCTTTCACGACTTTAAACACGCATGAAAAGAATAGCTTTGTGTATACACGTTTCATTTATGTAAAAACCTATAACAATGTGTTTCTTTATTTCTCTATGATAGTAGTTTCCTTACTGTATCATTTTAAGCACAAAATGAGTTTGAAGGAAATGTTCGCTATGTCATTACCTTGGAAAAATCAAATTCAATGGTTGGTGTTGCTTTTAAACTTTGAACAGCTTTTTAAACATTTTATTTTTTATTTTGAAAATAAAGATACATTAGTGTAATCCAAGTTTGCTATCCGTTATGAATCGTTTGCGTGTATTGTCATCAAGTCAATGCATATTTGATAGAAGGATCAGTTAAGATGCCACGTGATATTTTGGCTATTTCACTATGTTCAGACAGGAAATAGTTTCCTATCTGTTTATTATTTATGTCTGTGTTTTATATAATTTATGATCCTCGACAAAAACAAAAATGAGAAAAATGGCCCTATAGATAGAAATCACAGCACGCAAACGCAATGGCACCGTAGATCCGCACTTTACCACAAAGAGAAAATTAACTATACAATGAAAAGGACAATACACGACACAAAAAGTAGTGAAGACAAGGTTACCGACTTAGAACGGTCAGTAGGCAGTATGGCCCACTGATATTAAGTGTACACAACCTCGATATTATCTCAAATTGACAAAACAGTGTAAAAGACAATATCCAGAGAACTTCATGCAACATAATGAAAACTCCTGTGATTATTTCAACCAGGCTATGGACGCAGGCCCTAGCTCGGGCCCAGGCAGAGAAGGCCCTGCCCACACCGAGATATTCGCGGAAAAACAGGACAAAGGAGGACGTCCTAAAGGAGGAAAGTGAAGAGCAAAATGAAAGACAAAAAACACTGTAAGTTGATATCAGTAGGAATTCTGAGATCCAAATGAACTCGTAATGATCACATATTTGCTATTAAAGTGTATATTTTAGTTTTAAAGTATGTCTAGTTTTTTTTCTTCATTGTTTCCAATATTTTTACGCAGAATTATAATAAGTAGTCTACAGGTTATAGTAGCCACGTATGGTGGTTGCCGGGCAAGAATATGGCCACTGCTTTGTGGTTGAAATTTTAAATGTCTGTTTATTTTGAACGCATAAATGACTGATTCATTCATTTGCAGGTGGTTCCGGTTTCTATGTTGTGGCGGCGAAAATAAAGTGAAGAATTTTACAACACCCAGACGACCCAACACATCTTGGACATAACATTTGTGTGCTAAGCCTTTTGCTGGAATATATATCAGACGCGAATATTAAAATAGTCTTTCAACTAAGGCCATAAAGTACTAGCTGTGAGAATCATATATAGCTCTTATAAATCCGTCCATTGCCAGAGCTTTGGTTCCTTGGCTTTGAAATATAGGTAGATTAGAATGCGGCACGATTCCAGTTCGAACTTTCCGGTAAGGTCTCTGAAGACATTACACAATGTCAGCATAAACAACCGCCGTAAGGTCATCCTTAAAATTATGTTGGTTTGTTGTGCTCCGACCTACCCTCTAAAATGGCAGCTACCCAACTTTTGTTTTGACCTATTTAGTGGATCTTTATTTGTACACGTTTTAGGATCGATCCGAAAATCGCACCAATATTGGTATATATGTTTTTAATTTTATTTTATATTACTCGTATAATCATAAATCAATCAATTAAGGATGGCCTAACCCTTAAAATCAAAATAAATATGATTCTCACAGCTATAAAATAGTATTACTTAACTGGACAGTTGGGACGCCAAAGTGTAGGCCATCAAACTTTCATTTACACTGTCAACATTTAACCCATTTTTATTTTTGTTGTTTTTCTCATTTTAGGAGAAACGTCTATCTCTATTAAACGTTCATGTTTATAGACGATATTATTAAGTTTGACCTTAAACGGACACACATCAATCTTGAAATATAGTAATCAAGCATCCGGTATCATTCTGACTTTTGCTTGCATACAATTAAATTAAAGACAGAGGCAGAGACATAATAACAACTTGATTACAAAGGTAATTAGTTGTTTTCTTTATACTTTTAGTAAAGTCAGGGAGTAAAGTATGGTAAAGTTATAAGATAAGATCTCTGTTTTACCATAGCTTTACATATATTATCCCATTCTCTTCGTCAATTCGTTAGTCTTAAGCGAAAATTTGTTTTATTGCCTATACACCATGTCAAAACGTGTTTTTTTGGTAATAACAAAAGAAAAAAATCAAAATCTTTGTAAAAAAACACACACAAAAAAACAACAACAAAAAAACATGCAAAAACAACAACAGAAACTATGTAAACTGACTGTTACTGTGGGTCTATCTCATCTGAAAAATCAAACAAGAACTTTCTCATTTTTAGCTCTACTGATCAGAGATCAGCAGAGCTTATGCCGTGGTGCGGTGCCCGCCGTCCGTCTGTCTGTCTATCCGTCCGTAAACATTTTTTTGTAGCGACTACTCCTCTGAAACTACTACATGGATTGTCATGAAACTTTACAGAAATGTTGCCCATGAAGTCTAGTTGATCCTAGCAAAAATTCATGTTGATATGAAATTCAAGATGGCCGCCAAATCTAAAAAAAAGATTTAAAACAAGATGCCCTGTGGGCGCTCTACCTGCTAAAGATAAAGTTTATGCACAAGCGGCCATAACTCTTTCAAATATCGTTCAACCAGAACATGGTGATGATATACGCAATTAGGCTTGGTACTGATTGTCCCTGACAAGTTTCGTTGAAATCCAGCCAAAGGTTCAGGAGAACTAGTCCGTACAGTTAGTGTATTAAAACCTTTAAGGGGTCATAACTCTGCCAAAATTCATTCAACCAGAACACAGCAATGATAGGTGCAATGACAGCAATGATAGATTGGTACTGATCATCCCCATCAAGATTCGTTGAACTCCAGCGAGGAGTTCAGAACAGACTAATCTGGACAACGTTTCTCTATTAAAACCTTTAAAGGGCCGTAACTCTGCCAAAAATCAGTTAACCCGAATATGGCGATGATATGCACAATTAGGCTTGATACTGATCATCCTTGTCAAGTTTCGTTAAAATCCAGCAGGAGTTCAGGAGAACTAGCCCGGAAAATGTGCGTGTATCAAAAACCTTTAAAGGGCCATAACTCCACCAAAAATCTGTTAACCGGAATGCGACGATGATATGCACAACTAAGCTTGGTGCTGATCATCCCTGTAAAGTTCGTTGAAATGTGATGTTCAGGAGAATAGTCCAGACAAGGTTTGTGTATTAAAAACTTTAAAGGACCATAACTCTGCCAAAAATCATTCAACCGGAACACGGCAAAGATGTGCACAACTAGACCTGGAACTGATCATCCCTAAAAAGTTTCGTTTAAATCCGGCCAGGGTTCAGGAGAACTAGTCAAAACAAAGTTTGTGTATTAAAACCTTTAAAGGGACATAACTCCGTCAAAAATCATTCAACCGGAACACGGTGACGATATGTACAACTAGGCTTGGTACTGATCATCCCTGAAAAATTTCAATGAAATCTGGCCAATGAATGCCCTTTCTTCTTAATGAGGCCAAACTATAGTATATTTCAGAAAATCAAGGGCCATAACTACAGTGTAAATGATCCAATCTAGCTGGTTTTCAAACGTGTCGGAGCTTTCATTGATAGTAACAATCTGGTAAAGTTTGGTAAAGATCGGATGAAAAATGAAGACCCTATCGTATTAACGAGGCAAAATATAGCATTTTTAACTAATCAAGGGCCATAACTCCGCTGTTACTGGTCCGAACTGGCTGTTTTCGAACTTATCCAAGCTTTCATTGATATTGACAAGATGATAAAGTTCGGTAAAGATCGGATGAAAAATGAAGGCCCTATCGTCTTAACGAGGCAAAATATAGCATTTTTTAACTAAACCAAGGACCATAACTCCGCTGTTACTTGTCCAACCAGGCTGGTTTTTAAACTGGTCCGAGCTTTCATTGATATTAACAATCTGTTAAAGTTTGGTAAAGATCGGATGAAAAATGAAGGCCCTATCGTCTTAACGAGGTAAAAGTTAACGGACAGACGACGGACGACACACCATCTCATAAACTTTTAGCTGTTATTCAAGGACAGAGAACAGTCTACATCATCATAAATGAATTTGCATAAAATAATTTGCATATACATTGTAAACATGTTTACATCTATTCTAATTTTAGCTGTTATTCAAGGCCAAATCAATAACAATTTGCAATAATGCATGTACACATTCCGACTTGCATTTTCTGAAATCAGTTCGCAATATGCGAGTACTCAAGTGATAACTTCACGTTATAGTGTCTCTTTCTATGCTTCATCTCCGTGGTTGATTACATCGAATGATGTGTGAGGGAAGTTGGGCAGCATACAGAGGTATTTTCATAGCACACAAAATATAGCCTTTTTAACTAAATCAAGGGCCATAAATCCGCTGATACGATCTGGCTGGTTTTCGAACTGATCCAAGCTTTCATTGATATTAACAATATGGTAAAGTTCGGTAAAGATCGGATGAAAAATGAAGGCCCTATCGTCTTAATAAGGCAAAATATGGCATGTTTAACTAAATCAAGGGCCATAACTCCCCTGTTGCTGGTCCGATCTACCTGGTTTTCGAACTAGTCAGAGCTTTCACTGATAGTAACAATCTGGTAAAGTTTGGTAAAGATCGGATGAAAAATGAAATCCTTATCGTCTTAACGAGGCAAAATATATTTTTCAATATTTCAAGGGCACATAACTCTGGTGTTCCTGGTCCGATATAGCTGGTTTTCGAACTTGTACGAGCTTTCATTGATATTAACAATCTGTTAAAGTTTTGTAAAGGTTGGATGAAAAACGAAGGCCCTATCGTCTGAACGAGGAAAAAGTTAACAGACGGACGAAAGACGACAGACGGACGACGTACGACTCGCCATCCCATAAGCTCTGCCCTTGGCCAGCAGAGCTAAAAAAAACAAGTTTGTAGCGACTAGTTCTTGAAAACTATAAGTGATATTGATATGGGCCTTTTTCTAAATGATCAGCATGACATGATCTTGGTCCTTGTCGAAAATCGTTTTGATTCGACGTTAAACATGGCTGCCAGCGGCCATCTTTGTTTACATAAGAGTTATTTAGAAAAAACTTGTAGCGACTACTTCTCTGAAACTACTCAACGGATTTCCATGAAACTTCACAGGAATGTTGCTCTTGATGTCTAATTGATCTTAGCAAAACTTCAGGTCGGCCGGAAATTCAAGATGGCCGCCACGGCTAAAAATAGATTTTCAAAAAACAAGTTTGTAGCGACTACTTTTTGGAAACTATAAGAGATATTGATATGGGACTTTTTCTAAAATGATCAGCTTACAGATCCTTGTCGAAAATCGTTTTGATTCGATGTTAAACATGGCTGTCAGTGAACATCTTTGTTTACATAAAGTTATCTAGTAAAAACTTGTAGCGACTACTCCTCTGTAACTACTCAACGGATATTCATGAAACTTCACATGAATGTTACTCTTGATGTCTAGTTGATCCTAGCAAAATCTTTTAATTTACCTAACTGGGTAAATTGTTAAGATTGTTCAACCTGTTTGTTTTTTTCATATTCAGGGTCATGGATATACAGTATGTAGATCTATGACAGGGTGAACACAACCGTAACGGTCTGAAAAGAACCTGGTTATACACCCAGCGGCATCTTTTGGCCAAAAAAGGTTCCAAGGCGGTAGCCCTATTGTCAACCCTTTTGTGTTTGTGATGTCTTATCTTGCCTTTTATTAATCGTTAAATTTGTTCTTTGTTTCTGTGTTTTTGTTTTGACTGTCGTCCTTGAATGCTACTTTTCCTGTTCGATTTGTATGCCCCCACCACCGAATGCGGAGGGGGCATATAGCGTTAGCCATGTCCGTCCGTACTACGTTTTTCCGTCCGTCTCGAAAAGTGTGTGTGTCTATCTCCTCCCACAATTTTCAACCGACTGCTTCGAAACTTTTGCATATCGTTTTGGCGTCAAAATCGACCCAGAATTACCGGAGTTATGGCCCCTTTTTCGTCAAATGTTACGCGAACATATCGTGTGTCTATTCACTCCCGTATTTTTCAACGGATTGCTTCGAAACTTTATAGGATGCTTACCTATGATGTCAAGATATGCATATCGTTTCGGCGTCAAAATAGACCAAGTATTACCGGAGTTCTGAGCCCGTATTCATAGAGCAACTTAAGTAGAAAATATTACTTTAGTCAAAGTTTAGGATTTTTACATATTTTCAAATAGCCTTATTAAACTCTCATTGACACTACAGAGCAAATATTTTAAGATAATTCTTAGCTGAGAGTTTTATTAATCAATAGCATTACTAAAGATATAAAGAAGATTTCTTAAAACAATAGAAAAATGAGTTGAAAAATTATAAATTTTGACTCAAAATATTGCTAATAAGCTTTATGAATACAGACCCAGGTCCCTTTTTCTTCAAATGTTTGGAAAATGTTTTTATGCAGTAAACACATTTAACATGAATTTACTACAGTCCTGACTCCATAATTGGTGCTGTTTGGTTCATTTCATAACAATAATATAAACAATGACAGTTATAGCAGGTGTTTGTCTACATATAATACATCTGTGGTTATATAACATTGTAATGTAATGTAAATTATCTGACTGTTTTTGTAAAACTGTTACCCTGGGGCATTGTTAGATTTGACCCCAGGGTCACCACATGAACAGACTTGGCAGAGGACCATAGGCTTATGCTACCTCAATATATAAAACCTCTATCTCTTGTGGTTTCAGAGAAAATGATTTTTTAAAACCTTTTCGCTATTATAATTCTATGTAAAACATGTGATCCCTGTGGAGAGGCCATCTTTGAACACGGGGTCATCATTTGAACAAACTTGGTAGAGTACCATAGGCTTATGCTACATGCAAAATGTCTGACCTTTTTCTCTTGTAGAAGATTTTTTAAAGATTTTCCTATATAACTCTATGTAAAACTGTGACGAACCAGATTTGACCACAGCATCATCGTTTGAAGAAACTAAGTAGACGACTATAAGCGTATGCTACATGCAGCATATGAAAGCCCTATGCCTTATGGATTCAGATAAGAAGATTTATTCCCAATGTGATGAAGGCTATATAAAACATGTGAACCCTGGGGTTTGGCAAAATTTGACACTGGGGCATTTAAACAAATTTGGTAGAGAACCATCAGCTTATAAGACATGCAGTATATGAGAGCTCTACTCATTTTGGTTTTACAGTAGAAGATGTGTTCAATATTTCATGTATGTAAAAGATGTGACCCATGGGGCGGAAACAAATTTGATCCCAGGGTCAACATTTGAACAAACTTGGTAGAGGACCATAAGCTTATGTTACATGCAAAATATTAGACCTCTAACTCTTGTAGTTTCATAGAATAAGATCTTTTTTAAAGTTTTTCAGTTATGTCTACGTAAAACATGTGACCCCTGGGGCGGCCCAAATTTGACCCGATGTGCAACATTTGAACAACTTGGTAGAGGGTCATAAGCTTATGCTGCATGCAAACTATTAGACCTCTAACTCTTGTAGGCTCGGAGAAGAAGATTTTTAAACTCTTTGTAAAATCTGTGACCCCACAGGGCAGGGTCAGATTTGACCCCAGCATATCTGTCAAAGACTCACGCACTGGGCGTGAGACACATGCCTTTGTGCATCAAATCAGGCTCACACGTATACGTTTTACATTTTCAAGCATTCTGAAAATTTGATCAAACTATTTCTGCTTGTGAGTAAAATTTAGTTATTTTATCCAAAAATCTCTCTCTCTTGACTTCCATCGGGCCTTGATGACTTATATGCCCCTTTGAACAAGCCTGATGGCCATAAGCTTATGCTACAGGCAATATATGAAAGCTCTATGCCTTGTAGTTTCAGAAAAGAAGATTTTTTTTCAATGTTTTCCTTATGCCTATGATTAAAGGACATGCAAAATCTATATCCATAGAGATAGACTCGTTTGAAAGAAGGATGTTTTAAGGTTTTGACCTTTTATGGTAATGGTGGCCATCTTGGACTTAATTTTAACACATACATTTGAAAACCATTGACCCAAGAATCATCAATGTGAAATTTGGTCAAAATTTAACAAGCGGTTTCTGAGAAGAAGTTGTTTGAAGAAGTGGCTAACGAAGGATGACGGACAAGGAGAGATCTCAATAGATCAACCCGAGACTTCGACTCAGGTGATCTAAAAATATGAAACAACAAGCAAGGTCATTTAATAAACATGTATTGTCAATAACACAGTTAGTTCACAGAATAAATAGAAAGTTAATCTGTGTTTATAAATTATTATTTGCCCTTAACCCGCTAAGCACGATTATAATAGCCTTTGCGTCGATTGTAAACCCAGATCAGCCTGCAAGTAACTCGCAGGTTGGACAGGGTTTACAATGTCTGGCTGCTGATTAGTCCCTTTGTCACAAAAATGGAATGGTCTTAATTCAAAGAAAGAACAGTCCATTATATATATGTATGGGGTTAAGGGTTAAATAAAGCAGGTGTCTATTCTATATTATTCTCAAACAGTAATTTAATTCACTTTCAATCTCGACAGGCACAAACCCGCCTAGTCCCATCACGTGACGTAGTTATCGTTCGTGCATTGTACAGTCAGTCGGAAATGTCAACTGTAACAACCCGCCAAATAACAGCAAAACTACACAACTTCATCATTTATCCAAACTCTATCCAGTAGGTTTATTCACACGCTCATAATATACCCATGATAACTTGATAAGTATGCATAAAATTAATTTTGAGTTGGCAGCTCTTAATTCAACACCCTAGTTTTGGGGTTTGGCCCGGCTGGTTAAAGCCATTTATATTTTGTTTATAGGATGCGAGTCTCAAAATATGTAAGTCATCGTCCGTACGTCTAGAAATGGTGTACACGTTTTGTAAAATTAGTCTGTTTTTGGCAGGATAGCTACTTTAAAGGTAGTGTTGGCCATATCGGAGAGCAGAGCCTCTGTTCTTGTACTTGGAATAGATTTGTTTTTTATGATGAAATCTTTATAATTATAGGAAACAGCCCTCTCTCCCAGACAGGACTGCACTATATCACTGATAATTATACATTCATCATATCATAATCTATTTTTAGCAACATGGAGTCACATGACAAATTCAGAGCATCATCAAAAAATCTGACTAATCAGTGACCAGAAATTAGACATACATATACATTCTGGTAGGTGATAAACTTGGTCTTTATCCTTGATGTTCAACCAAGTTTACCGTTGAAATTAAGGTATCTACAGTGTGATTATTTTAAAACCCTGCATATTTCATGCACATTCACGCAAATTGATTCAATATATGTATCTTTCAAAATCAAAATGTTGAAAATTATAGTCTTTTTACTCTGTCAAAGATTTTTATTTTTACTTTGGAACCTAAGGATAAAAACTGAGTAACACAAATTTTATCACCTACTGAAAATAAGACAAAACCTCAACATCTCTGCAATGGAAAATTATGAAAGGATATATTAATATTTCTCATTATAATGCCCTTTATTTACCAGCCAATCTTCATTTCAGTCTCAGAGCAAGTAGTAAGTACAAAATAGTAATGATTATGGCAAACATATATAGAAATTTCAAATTTCGTCAAAATTTTCTTAATGTTAAAGGGACAAATGGCAATCTTTTTGGTGCATTACAATTAACAGTTAGTAATATGCAACAATAATTTTCTTTATGTAATTCTCTATGAACACATGCAAGTTAAAACTAACGGGACGTTGCAAGTTTTCAAAAAAATCAAGATTGCCCTTGTTCCTTTAAAGCAGTATTTATAACATGTATGCCGATATAAAATAACATTTATGGGTTTATGTTTTTAATTTATAAATGTACTTAATAAGCCTTAAAAAGCCTCAACATCCCTTAAAGTATAATATAGCTATAATAGATAGGCATTATATGTTTATTTAAACTGCCGCATTTATTTTATAACTGGAAATTTACATTTAATAAAACACATTTACTTATAGACAAACCAAAATTCAGCATATGCTACATGTACATATCAGGTTTTATATTTTACCAAAACATCAACACAAAAATTCATAACTGGAAAAAATTATCACATATTTACAACTATTCTTATTACAAGCCACATGTATACCAGAGATCAGCACCAGTTATATTATAATGAAAACCAGTAATGTGTCCATGGGACACGGATGGCCCCACAACAAGCACCGAAAGACAAAATTTTACAAAAAAGGGCCGTAACTCTGGTAATACAAGGTGGTTGTTGACGCCGAATCGATATGCATATCTTGACATTAAAGGTAAGCATCCTGTTAAGTTTCGAAACGATCGGTTGAAAACTGTGGGAGGAGATAGACACACAAACATTTCGCGATGGATGGACACTCGAAACGGACATGGCTAACGCTATATCCCTCCTCATCGGGGGCATAAAAGGGCAGGGCTGGTGGGGTGGGTCAGGGTGGGAACAATGTTTTAAAAATAACTATATTAGCTTCTTTTGAGCAATTTAATTGCATAGAGAATACTTTTATCCTTCTGTCATGATCCGGGTATAAGATTGGCCTGTATGCAAGAGGTACACAGCAGTTTTCCTATTACCGGTATAACACACTTGGTTGATGTTAACACACCCATTGCAAACAGTTGTGTAACTGTCCAAGTGGCTAACTCTGTCTTCACCACTTTTTCTGTTGTGTACTGCCATGTTCATTACATTTTTAACTTGCTGATTTGACTTAGTTTGTGGTGCAGTGCGGACATATGGTACTACTGCAGACATATGTTACTGCAGACATATGGTACTACTGCCGACATATGGTACTTCTGCAGACATATGGTACTACTGCATTGAATGGTTTGAGAAGATATCTTGAAAGGTTTTGGAATTATGCTCGGAAGCAAACATTTTGAGAAAACAAATACAAACCACTACTGGTCGGGTGCCACTTTCCGTCACTTTTGCAAACATAAACTTATTTGTCAGACAAATCTATGTATCCTGACAATTTTTACTTTAGTTTCTATAAGGTTACCTCTTCCTGGAAATTTGACACCAAATAGTTTTGCTTCATATAAATTATTGAGGAGGCACGTGACCTTTCTATAAATAGACTTAAACTGAGAAATCAGTTTGTTGACAAGCCCAGTTTCATGTTTTTTATTGATTGATAGATTCAACTAGGTCATGAAACAGTAAAATTGTATGAACTAAAAACATGTTTGCAAGTCTATTCAACAATTTCATTGTAATAATTGTATGTTTGCATTATTCCATCATTCACCTCGATCGCTATAACAATGCGCCTGGTAACGTCAATGTAATATGATCCACGACAATTTACATTATTATACCTCACTCAAAATTCTCTATGTAATTTCCCCATTCCCGATCAGTCAACAATTGGTAATGTTTCATGGTAATGTTTCATGGCATGAAACATTATCTCGTGCATACCGATCATTATCTCTTGCATTACCGATCAGTCAACAATTGGTAATGTTTCATGGTAATGTTTCATGGCATGAAACATTAAATCTTGAAAATTTGTTTCAAGTTCTTTATTGCTGTTAATAAAAAATAATTGCTGATTAAATGAATTTTGATGTTTGGTATAATAAAATAAATATCACATCCCATGGAGGGTGATAGAACATATTGTCAACCCTCGATGTGGTAATGTCCACCTCGGCTAAAGCCTCGGTGGACATTACCAATCTCGGGTTGACAATATGTTCTATCACCCTCCATGGGATGGGATATTTATATAATATAACGATGGGTAACTTCTGTGTAAATCAAACATATACAGGTCAAAATATATTATCACAGTATATTTTAACTACGTCCGCTGAAGTGTGATAAAATTATGACTTCATAACAGTGTTATATTTTTAAATAATTTATTATGCGGCACTACGCGCGCGCATCCCCAATGCCACATAAGGAAGTAAACACAATTTTCGGAGAAATCCCTTTCATTTCTGTTCCTGCTTTATCACATTTTGGTTGTTTCTTCTGTTTTCAATCTTCAGTGCTAAACGTCTGTCAATAAGTAACATCGTGTAAGTAATTTGCAGTGTTAAAACAGTTTTTAAATTAGAATGACGGAAACTGGCCTCTAACCACTATGTCCATATATGTTCACAGGAAAAATGTTGTGATGTGTGCCACGTGTGTTACTTTCTTATTATTTGTATGTTGTTTTCATTTGCACATCACGTTATTTATATATGTGCCACACATGTAAATGATACATATGTCGCAGATATGTACCACATAATGTTTTTCATGTTATAAAAATACACATATGGCACATATGAAATGTCTTTCATATGAAACAAAGATACATAATATAAATATAGCATTTATGTACGTTTTTTTGAACATTGTAGAAGATTACTAAACAATCTGTTAAGTTAAAATGTTATTCAGTAAAAAAGTTCATGTGTTGCTTTCATATGAAATACATATGTGGAATACATATGTGACACATATGTAAAACACATGAATTTCATGGCTAGATATTTTTCCTGTGTATAGCAAGTTTCATACAGATACCTGAATGGTTACGTGTTGGAAACAAACATTCAGACACACAGACAAGTCAAAGACATTGATATTGATTTATACACAAAAAGGCGCCACCAGATAACCAGTTATTGTGTAGCAAGCTTTTTGAAATTGAGACTTCTTTGAGTGATTTCAGAGCTATGCTCCAGAAACAAAAATGTGACTGTCCGACGGGCGCCATTTGCATATCCAAGAAAACTTGGTTGCTAGCAGGATTCTAATCTCGCTTCAATATATATATACATTGCACAATTCAACGCCCCTATTACTCAGACGGGGCCTCCCCAGCCCTGAGACGGCACATGACTTCTGTAAGCATCTGGTTACACAGAGCTGCATAAGGATTCATTGTCACCAGAAGCTGCTTGGCAAACTGACCACCGAGGTTGGCTGCATTTCTCAAATCTTCCTTCGCGGCATCTTCCTGCTCTATAAAGGCAGAATAAGCTTATTAAAACGTAAAATGAAACAGTTTTTGGAAGTCGTATATCTGTGGGAGTTTCGCAATCCAATCAGAAGATTAGAATAACACTGCGCCAATACATTCAATGTCTGGTTAGGAATAAAAAAAAAATAGTGTGGTTCTGGTAACATGTTCAAAATTGGTAGGTAGGGTAGGTTGGATTTTTTTTTTTTTTTTTATTTTTTTTTTTTTTCGAAATAGACCAAAAAAACATCAGGGCCGGCGGGTATTCGTAGGTAGGGTCGGGTGACCCGAACCACACAATTTTTTTTTTTTAGGCCTTACTTGGTATGGTCACACAACTTCCATGTTAATCGTCTTGATTTGAATCACATGGAAGACCCATGAGAGACAATAACAATGTACTAGATTAAGTAATCATTTAAGGATAAAACTATATTTCTTATATAGGAACTTGTAAACCATTAAAAGGGACACTTAAGGCTTTTTGTGGGAGTCTTGGGGTCCGACTTGAAATTGACAAATAATATTTTCTATTCTAATGGATCAAAACTTAAGTGACCAAGCATAAACTACAAGGAAATTCATTCCGCATGTTTCATTCAAAACTCTACCCAGGTGTTCAGGTCATATAATAATGTATATGTGCAGATTAAAAGTATAGGTTCTATCAAGGGTTTTTAAAATACCAGTGATTGAATATGCGTAAAATGAATTATGAGTTGGGATTCTCAAAAACCTCGTCGTCAGTAGGTTAATTTAAATTTATTTATTTTACATCGAATGTAACGAAAGCTCTCTGAACTTATTTTAATCCCTCTCAATGTCTTCCTGGGTACAACCAGTACTTCCTGGGTACAACCAGTACTAAGCAAATGCAGATAAAGTGTCTTGCTCAGGGACACAACACATATGGTCATGGCGGGGATCGAACCCACGACTTTTCAATCATGGGTTCAACTCTCTACCACTAAACCCCAGTGCTCCACTAAGTAGGTAGGCTAAGAAACAGTGTTTAAAAGTTTGACTGTTGTTGGTGGGACAGCTACTATAAGAACCCTTTCCTAACACTGCATGTTGATTGATATACCTGTTGTTGGCTGGAAAGCTACTATAAGAACCCTTTCCTAACATCGTATGTTGATTGACATACCTGTTGTTGGCGGGACAGCTACTATAAGTACCCTTTCCTAACATCGTATGTTGATTGATATAACATTTTTATCATGAATTGAAACATTTTTAAAATTTTAGATTATTCGGTAAAAAAAAACTGATGTACCCACTTAAATATAATTTCTATCACACGGCAATCTTGATTTGTGTGTAAAGGTACACACGGCAATCCTGATTTGTGTGTAAAGGGACACACGGCAATCTTGATTTGTGTGAAACTCTTGGCGTCCCGTTAGTTTTCCTGTATAACTTGCATTTGTTCAATCATAAATATTAATTTTATACTAGTTCAAAGCAAATTGTTTCTGCATATTACTGTTGAATATACTGCACAAATAATATATTAAATTAAACCCAATGAAGAAAACTGAAAACTCATAATTTTATTTAATTATATGCAAGCAAGTCCAAGTAAAAATGATACTGGATAAATAAATTGTGATGCAAAGTTTAATGTTAGATACAAATATCCAGATTGCCGTTTGTCCCTTTAAAGATGCAGGTGTAACATACCTTCCAGGCGTTTAATCAGGCCCCTCTGTGTGTAGGCTTGACAGGCCACCTTCCCCTGGCCACGACTCAACTCGATTGCTTTGTTCAAGTCCTCTAGAGCACCTGCAATGTAGGTCAATACAAACATGGGTCAGTGTACTAGAGCACCTTCAATGCAGGTCAATACAAACATAAGGTCAGTGTACTAGAGCACCTGCAATGTAGGTCAATACAAACATGGGGTCACTGTACTAGAGCACCTGCAATGTAGGTCAGTACAAACATGGGGTCAGTGTACTAGAGCACCTGCAATGTAGGTCAATACAAACATGGGGTCAGTGTACTAGAGCACCTGCAATCTAGGTCAATACAAACATGGGGTCAGTGTACAAGAGCACCTGCAATGTAGGTCAACACAAACATGGGGTCAGTGTACTAGAGCACCTGCAATGTAGGTCAATACAAACATACGGTCAGTGTACTAGAGCACCTGCAATGTAGGTCAATACAAACATAGGGTCAGTGTACTAGAGCACCTGCAATGTAGGTCAATACAAATATAGGGTCAGTGTACTAGAGCACCTGCAATGTAGGTCAGTACAAACATGGGGTCAGTGTACTACAGCACCTGCAATGTAGGTCAATACAAACATGGGGTCAGTGTTCTAGAGCACCTGCAATGTAGGTCAATACAAACATGGGGTCAGTGCACTAGAGCACCTGCAATGTAGGTCAATACAAACATAGGGTCAGTGTACTAGAGCACCTGAAATGTAGGTCAATACAAACATGGGTTCAGTGTACTAGAGCACCCGCAATGTAGGTCAACACAAACATGGGGTCAGTGTACTAGAGCACCTGCAATGTAGGTCAATACAAACATACGGTCAGTGTACTAGAGCACCTGCAATGTAGGTCAATACAAACATAAGGTCAGTGTACTAGAGCACCTGCAATGTAGGTCAATACAAATATAGGGTCAGTGTACTAGAGCACCTGCAATGTAGGTGAATACAAACATGGGGCCAATGTACTAGAGCACCTGAAATGTAGGTCAATACAAACGTGGGGTCAGTGTACTAGAGCACCTGCAATGTAGGTCAATACAACCATAGGGTCAATGTACTAGAGCACCTGTAATGTAGGTCAATACAAAAAAGGGTCAGTGTACTAGAGCACCTGCAATGTAGGTCAATACAAACATGGGGTCAGTGAACTAGAGCACCTGCAATGTAGGTCAATACAAACATGGGGTCAGTGTACTAGAGCACCTGCAATGTAGGCCGATACAAACATAGGGTCAGTGTACTAGAGCACCTGCAATGTAGGTCAATACAAATATAGGGACAGTGTACTAGAGCACCTGCAATGTAGGTCAATACAAACATGGGGTCAGTGTACTAGAGCACCTGCAATGTAGGTCAATACAAACATAGGGTCAGTGTACTAGAGCACCTGCAATGTAGGTCAATACAAATATAGGGACAGTGTACTAGAGCACCTGCAATGTAGGTCAATACAAACATAGGGCCAGTGTACTAGAGCACCTGCAATGTAGGTCAATACAAACATAGGGTCAGTGTACTAGAGCACCTGCAATGTAGGTCAATACAAACATAAGGTCAGTGTACTAGAGCACCTACAATGTAGTCAATACAAACATAAGGTCAGTGTACTAGAGCACCTACAATGTAGACAATACAAACATAGGGTCAGTGTACTAGAGCACCTGCAATCTAGGTCAAATAAAAGACAATACAAACATAGGGTCAGTGTACTAGCCAGCCAACGGTGCAGCCGTCTTTTGCAGGGAATTTTTGAAAAATTGTGGCCAATATTTTGCCAAACAACACTTCTAATAAATACACAGACTAAACTAACACTAGTGCGAATGTCAATAAATACTGAAAAGGTGATCCCTTGGAAGCAACAAACACAAACAAGACAGAAAAGTAGCAGACTCGGTTTTATTGAGTCTGTTCATGAGAGGTAATTATAAGATGCAACACCTCTCACGCCTCCTAGCACCGGCTTAAGCAATATTCTACTTTAAAGCAACACAGAATGGGCTTGATGATCACAAAGAATCAGTAAATAATAACACTACTGATTTGTAGCCTATTGTTTTCCCAATTATGTTGTTATGTGTTGTATACAATACATTTATAGAAGAACAATTATCTAAATATACATTTTTCACCTTTAATTGGGAAAAACAATTGCCCCAGAGACAGAGAGATTTATCCACATAATAATATCATCATCTCATTAAAAAAGAAAGACTGAAGGAGGAGAAGGACAGTCCCCACAACCACGGTCAAACCAGACACTGAAAGTGAGAGAGTGAGAAAGAGAGAGCAGGAGAGATATATAACAAATCCTACTATGTGAGGACAAGTATTTTCTTTTCCATAAAAAAAACCCAGTCATTTACCATGAAGCTATCAAAAGCACCCTTGCACAACAGAGTCAGGCAAGCCAAGAACTCACCATGTACATCCCCCTGTAGCCTGAGAGCCTGGGCGCGATTGTTGTAACTAGAAGCATGCTGTGGTGCAGTGCTGATAGCCTGGCTGAACAGCTCTAATGCCCTGTCCATGTGACCCGACTCTGCCTCCTTCACTCCTTCAACTTCCAGCCTCTTGGCTTCTTTTACTTCATCAGAATCAACAATTTCTGAAATCAAATGAGCAAGAATGAAGACAACTGGAGCTGTAGACTTTGGCAGACTCTGGATCACGGGTTCGACAACTGGATTACTTCGCTGACAAAGCAAGTGATGATCTGTAAATGTGTATCTGAGTATACAATAAGAGCATGTAAAAGAACAAATGTAGCTAGGCCATCCTTACAAAATTGTTGGTTTGCTGTGTTCTGACCCAAAAGTTTTAAAGGGATAGGTAGGACTCTTTTTTTTACTCTGGCAGTGTGAAAGCAGTGGTGAAAACGTTTTACAAAACATGGTGTCCTATGCAATCTGTTTTAATGTTGTCTCATAAATATTATGTTTAGATTGATTTATAATAGAAAAATAAAATGAACAATACATATACACCATACAGGGCATTTTTACCTTATATAACAAAGGCCTGTGAAGGACCTCTTCCCAATTGAAAATTGGACAGGTTTTTTCCCAACTGTGGCAGAAATGTTTCCCAATCAGAAAACAGCAGTCTCTCCAAATTTAAGAAAAATCATGAATTCCGCAATGTGTTTTTGTCTGTTAAGTCAATTCCTAGTCAGAGAAGTTAATAATTATGTTAAATAATGGATGACAGCATAAATAAAGCATATTATTGTCATATTTACTTTATTTATGAAATCTTACATTTTTCCCAAAATGAGAAATAAGCACGTTCTTTTTTCCCAAAATGGACAGGCCAGGGCCTATTCCCATTTTGGGGAAAAAAGCCCTGCCATACTGGTGCAATTTACAGCACAATGCTTAATAAAGGGAGTACATCAGGATTTTTCTAGAAATATCTTAAATGATAAAAATGTTCCAATTCACGATAAAACACTTATATCAATCAAAATATGATGTTCGAACCATACGGTTAAGGTTTAAACTTCGAATACACCATATAGCTTGGACGGAATCGGGCATCAAATGCTGAAATTAACCCTGGTGCGTAACCTAGGATAGCACGCATTACTGAACAGAATGAATTTCCTTGTAACTAAGGGGTCATTTTTAGGATCATTCATTATGTTTAGGTGCTTTAAAATAGAAAATATCATTATTTGTCAATTTTAAGTCGGACCCCTAGACCCCTTTGAAAAGCCTGATGTACTCCCTCAATAATAAATAATAAAAATCCCTTAAATGCTCCAAAGAAAACTTGGGTAGCTGCCTTTTCAGTGAGTAGGTCGGAGTACAGCAAACCAGCCTATTTTTAAAGACGGCCCTAGTTCCTTTGTCTCCTTGACAACGTTCCTAGAATCCTTTGTCTCCTTCCCCTCTCTCTGTGGTGGCTTTACATACCCTAATATAATGTAATGATGGGCTGTTAAAGAACAAATTCAATTCAAAGATTGTTATAATAAATGATAAACCAGTTGTAGCCGTGTAACAGCCACTTAATTGCTTTTGATGATTAGTCCGAGCTGTTTAGCTCAGTTAGCAGATATTTTTATCAGGGTTGAAATGAACTTTTTTCAGCAACTTGTCCGTAAGACTTACACAATTTACTTGTCCCCAGTCAAATTTACTTGTCCCTGCACTTCATGTAAAAGTGATACAAAAAACAAGATCAATCATGAAAGTGACATTACATTCCCGCAGTTGCATTCCACCAATGAAAACAATATGGGTTTTATTTGTCATTTACAATGTGCTCACCAATGTTTTGACATGTTTTCAGTCACAAGTTTTAAAGATGTAAAATTTATTTGCTTTTATAAAATTTAGTTGTCCGTAGGACAGGTCACCTGGGACAATTAACTTGTCCCCAGTAGAATCTACATGGCACAGAACAAGGGGACATCTGTTAATGTCAAACCCAGTTTATGTATTTTTTCAGAATCATGAACGATCTTTCATCCCTTTAAACCTGAATACTAAATAATTGATCATTTAAACTGGGCAGAGAAATCAAAGGGATTTGAACCTATGGCAGGAGGTATTCAATACTGGTTCTTACCAGGAAAAAGGTGGTGGATAGTTTACAATACTGGTTCTACATCACCTCATTATATCTGAGAAGGTGGTGTTTCTTACGGATGGCGGGAGGTATACGTTACTGGTTCTGCCTTACCTCATTATAACTGAGAAAGTGTCGTTTATTACGGATTGCGGGAGGTATACGTTACTGGTTCTACCTTACCTCATTATATCTGAGAATGTGTCGTTTCCTACGGATGGCGGAAGGTTTACAGTACTGGTGCTACCTTACCTCATTATTGTTTCTACCACATTTTGGGGGTGGGGGCAATTTTGACTATTTGAAAATACAGAAAGGGGATCATCCCCTTTCTGTATTTTCAAATAGTCAAAATTGCCATCCGATGTTTTGACCAATTTGGGGATGTTTTGACAAGGGGGACGTTTCGCTCTTGGGACGTTTTGACTGTTTTTATGGTATTTTACGTCATTTTCAACCCAAGTAAGGTTATATATGACGGTAATTTTTTTGTGGTGGAGGCCGATCGCCCACTTTTCCTGGGTAGAACCAGTACTGTACACCTCCCGCCATCCGTAAGAATTGACACTTTCTCACAAGTCGAGCTCCCAGTAGGATTCGAACCCGCAGTGGTGAGAGGCGAAGGTTTACAATGCAACGTCGTTAACCATTCCACAGACGTTTTGACTGACATACACCACAAATAGTATTGCCTATTCCACAGACGTTTTGACTGACATGCACCCCAAATAGTATTGCCTATTCCACAGACAAAAACAAAAAGATAGCAACTTCCTACCTGAACCAATCTTACTAAAATCAAATCCTAATTACGCTTTGATACTCTCCTCTATAGGATCTGACAACACTGCCTTGGAGGTCACGTCGATCGACCTTTCATCTATTCAATATTCAACTAAATTCAACCCATTAAATTGTGCGTTTCATATGCCATCGTCTTCAGATGATGTTCGAGTGAACAGAACAAACGAAATCGGCCATGAAAATCCACATATAGTTGCCGTCTGTTAATGCTGTGGATTGCAGGGTAAATTCAAAGAAAATCATAGGTGCAGACTATTCCGACATTCTATTATTATTACCCGTGACTGTAATTTTAGTGTGGGTTTCGAGTTCAAAAACGGTATTTCTTTTTTCGTACCGCTATTGAATTCCGTCAAACAATCTTGGTTTTATTCAGCAAATATTCAATAATGATTGATGCGTTACGTTTGTCAGCGCAATTTTTTTGTTTTATAAGCTAAATGTACATTGTCTCTTTCAACACCAAGCGTAGACTGTTTGACTAAAACGCGGCATGCGCAGTGAAGCAGTCTATACCGACCATTGTAGGCTGAAATCTGATTAGTTAATCGTAAGGTCAATCTGACGTGACCTCTAATGCAGTGTTGTCAGATCCTTAGTAGTGTAGAGTATTGTAGCTTGATAAAGCGTCTGATTTTAATGAGATTGTATCTGAATCAATGAAGTGGTCAAAATATCACGTTGCACCTCAACTTTTCCTTCTATCTCCTCTCTCATTTCTTCATTGATTTTGGTGAGAATTTATTCAAAATGAATATCAAAATGGGATTATAATAAAAAATAAAATATTTTCAACATAAGAAGCTGTATAAAAAGCTGTTTGCAGATTTAAAAAGCCAACATTTTTGGATTTTCCCTTTTTGGCATAGTAAAAGTTTCCGCTGAAATCCTTTTTTCGTATAAAATGATAAAGTAAATGCTATTATTAGAAGGAGAATTAAATTTGTGATGGGTTTTGGCATGAATGAAATGCGTATCAATCTATAAAACTCTTCAAGATACAAGTGTTTAAATTAAGTTGGTTAACATTTTGTGAAATTTTCGCATTGTCCCACATTTCACAGTTGTCCCACATTTCACAGTTGTTACTGGGTGCGTTCAGGGTTTTCCCATTGGTGACCGAAAGCATTCTCGGCAACCATCGTTAGCCGTTGGTTCGCCGATAGGTAGAAAATTGGTAACCAATCTTCCTGCGACTCTACACCTGAGGTATTGTTAGTGGCCTCGTTACCGAATGTTACCATCGGCGGCCATTGGTAACATAATATTAACCGACATGGTTGCCAATGGGAGAACCCTGAACGGTGCGCACCTATTAGGTCTGTGCCCAGTCCACCAGTCTGCTTGATGACCTTGACAATGAAACTAATTTAGTGACTATAAACAAATATTTTGGCAAGGTTTCTTTATCATCCAAAATCTTTCTTTACCATATATAGAAATGTTTTAAATCTTTTCTCTTCTTTTACTATTTTGGAGCATGTTTCATTACGAATTATTTATTTGTTGACATTTTTTTCAAGTGTTTTTTCTGATATTTTTGTATTCATCAATGCTTTCTTTTTCATTTGAAGGAGTTGTCATTACCAGTTTCTTGTTCCACTGGAATCTCTTCTTCAAATGTGTCCCCATAAGGCAGGTTAGGGTTAAAAATTCTTGTTAAAATGGCTTTATCATGCGAAGAAATATTCCTAATTGCGGTGTCGTTTTCCATTTTGTTTGTAGTAGTGAATAGTTTCTTTTAACAAGTCAGTTTTTCCATTAAAGTTTTATGACTAACACATTTACGACAAAACAACTTAACTTTTATATCAAAATATTGCTATATTAATAATCATTTTCAGGTTAAAATATTTGTTCGTTGTATCTTTTCCTACTACTATATTTTTTTGTTAGAAGATTTTTGTTAGAACCGTTTGAACCTGATCACTACCTCAGAAGCTAGCTTGATGACGATGACGATGATGGGATTGTGATTTAGCCTTGGCCCATCAAAGTCGTACTTCCGGGAAAATAAAAACACGTGTGGACAAAATATTAATTTTCATTCTTTAAAATGGGTAGAAAACGAGATCTCTTAGAAGATAAAAAGTCTGGCAAAGGCAGGAAAGCAAAGAAACAACCAGCACCAACTGTAGTGCCAGCTGTGCAAGGTAAGTCGTTGTTTTGCCATTTTGACAACACATAAATTATTTTTCACAATATTTTTTTATGAATACAGAACAGCTATGAAGTTCGAAATTCTGTTATGATATCTGTTAAGTAAAGCAAGGGGGAAAAGTGCGGCCGGTACGGAACTCGAACCCGGGACCCTCAAATAGGCGACTGCTCTATCAACTGAGCTTACCAGGCCACCGGGTACCTAGTAGACTCAGTTGCAAAAGAAACTGGACACTTTGAAAAATTTACTTTACCCTATCCCCTTTATCAAGCGACGATCCTTTATTGATTCAACCTATTGAAAAACAAATTACAAAATGATATTGGCAATAGAATGATAAAAATGATGGTACCAAACATGACATATTAATTTCGGAATTTATAAAATTAATTCTAAAAAAAACTCAGTGCACACTTTTTTTCACAATTGAGCTGTGTACACTTCCTTTTGCAACTGAGTATACATAAGATACACGGCTACCAATGGCGAGACAATTTTTGATACGTGATGTCTTCCGACGTGCATACGCGTTTAAGTGTGGACTTTCCGCAGAGATTCTCTGCGCTAGACATAAACAGTAAATTTAAACTGAGTTTTATAAAGTACAACTTACCTAAAGTGAAGAATGATCATTTGTTATCCATTTCACACTTACATTTTAATTTTAAAAAAAATTGATATGAAATACATTAGTTTAAATCTCGGTACTATGCATTGTTTGAATGGCAAAACATAGGTGTCTTGCGCAGTGACGTCGCAGCCCTGAGTGTGAAAATATGATTACTTACATATATAATTTGAAAAGCAATCCTTCTAAAAGTAAAATGATCGAAGGTTATCAATTGATAACTAATGCTACTAACTCCATGTCCACCGCCGTATGCATGCCATCTTCGGGATTAAAATTGTGTATTATTGATTTTATGAATATTGAGTTCTGCTCAACCCGGGGCTAGAGGGCGTGCGCGGTAGCTAGCATATTTCACTACCGCTCATGAACAGTCTCAATCAAACCGAGACTGCAATATTTCCTATGTGTCGTGCTCGGCCGTTTCCAAAGGTCCATTATTATACTCTCTTTTACATATATAATCAGTGCTCAAGAAATAGGATAGCCCGACGCCCGGGGCTCCTCTAAATCCATTCCGGGCCTGTCTCATTTTGCAGACGAGGAGCCCGTCGGGCCCGTCTAAAAAAAAAAAAATCTCCCAAAAAATCAGTTTTACTGGATCTCAAGCTCAAGTTCCTCAAGACAAAATACTCCCATATGTATTGTGAACTGTGAAAACACTTGCAATAAAGTAATTAAAATGTGTTATACACACATTGAAACAATAAGAAGTTTGAATATTTTGCTTGGCTTCGTATCGGCAGTTTGTCACAACTTTGAGGTCGACAATTGTTGACATAAAACTCATTATTCTGCTATTAGGGTTGTGTTTTCTTTCCTTTGGGATAAGAAATACCGTTTTTGTCATTAAAAACACACTAATGCATGAAAAAAACACATTATTGATGGTATTTTGATTGAATGTTTGTGAAATGTTCGGGCCGTGAAAGTGCGGTGTCATAGTAGTTCGGATGGTACATAATTTCGGATATATTATTATTATTTTTTTTTTTTTTTTTTTTTACATAAACAAATAAGAAAAACTGTCCTTTACAAATACATGTTGATGGAAAGAAAAATATACTGTATATGTATAAATACAGGTATAAAGTATATTTCTATTCATTATTTAAGGTGTAAGGAGTTCCTGGAATCCTACTTTTAAATGAATTCTAGTCTATGCTCCTAATTCTTAACTTGGAGAAAGTGGTGACAAAAAGAAAAAATATAGCCGGAGGAGGCTCTGATAGTCTCATAAAACCTGATTAAAAATTTGCTCCAAGTTTAGCTCCAGTTTCACCAAGTCGGCTCTGATTATTATCGTTTGGCAAAAATGTGCTAGTACTCTCCTTTGCATTGGTTATAAATTACTATGTAATATTCTATTCTAACATATTTTAAACGAAATGGTAAATAAGTCCGCTGACCAGGGAGCATAAAGTGGTAGCAAAAAGAAAAATATAGTCAGAGGAGGTTCTGAGCTTGATTAATACATACGTAACAAAATTAATGTGTGCTATAAAAGTGAATAAAGACACATTTCCAATAAAAAAAAATAATATTGGACCTTTCCATTTTAAATCGGGGCCTGTCCATTTCAAATCAGGGCCTGTCCATTTCAAATCGGGGCCTGTCCATTTTCAGAAGCAACAAGCCCTGGGCCTGTCTCTTAAAATAATTTTCTTTGAGCACTGATAATTTGAAAAGCAATCCTTTTAAAATGATCGAAGGTTCTCAATTAATAACTAATGCAAGTACCTTGATTAAAATAGCAAGAAGAAAATATTGGCACTTGCATTTTTAGCATGTGACTAAAATTTTATATTTGATCCCTGCATCGTACATATAATATTTACAAACTGTCTGTTTTTGGTCAGATGCAATGAGATGTCACGGCAGGACTTTTTTTCGAGAAAATTGGGAAAATGCCTGTTGATTCTGGGGGAAAAAAACGCGAGATTGTCAAATTGAGAACAAAAGCATGTGTTTTTCGCTGTTAAGGGCATTGGTTTTTTTAAGCGAAAACTTTTATTAAAATGTATGCTTTAGGTATAATATCAATCGGGTATTGAATTTAGCAATGATTTTAACACACAAACAATGGAAAGTCACTTTCTAAAAAAAATAAGAAAAAAAGATTTTTTTTAGATTAGGGAAAAATAGAGGTTTTTGCGCTTGGGAAGAGACTGAATTTCGGTCCTTCTTAAATAGGTTACAAAGCCGTATACGGGGTGCATCTATAAACGTCTGATGTATAAAAAAAAGGACAAACGACGTCAAATAAATGAAACTACTGGGTACCCAATATCACACATTTGCATATGATTTTCAACTAATAGATGCCATATCACGAGGGCTTCCATTACGATAGTAGAGAAAGAAGGATAAGAAAAAGAGAGAGAAGAAGAGATGTAATAGCGTAAATTATATTTTGAAAGGAAAAGAAACGCACCACTGGAATTTCCATTATATATTGTATGTACAATATGCTGCTGTTAATCGAATGGTACATGGTTTCATAAGATCTTTCTGCAAAGTTTCATTATTGACAGAGTACGTACGCGTTTGGCGCAAACTTAGGATGCAAAATTTCCGAACTCTTTACGTTAACAGGGCTCGAACTTAACGCTCGCATACTCGCAAAATGCGAGCGGACTTTGGAAAATGCGAGCTGAAATTTTAGGTACACGAAAAAAAATGTGAGTGCATATTTTCGTATGTCCATTTTAAAAATGATAGTAAAATGCATAAACACATGCAGCAAGTCGGAACTCCATAATCCTACAGGTAAATAACGCTTTCATTTTCTTTCTGTCTGTTCGTCTCTCGGCTATTTATATCTTCGGGAAAGCCTGCGCTGTGTGGCTGCGCAGTAGCATGTAGCCTCGGTCCCGGCTTCTTTCTGTCTGTTCGTCTCTCGGCTATTTATATCTTCAGGAAAGCCTGCGCTGTGCGACTGCGCAGTAGCATGTAGCCTCGGTCCCGGCTTCATACATACGAATTGTATACCAGTCAGTGCAAACGAGAACCAGATTATTGTCGTCTGTCGGAAGCTGAGCAGATAGAGTAATAGTTTTAGGTCATACTACACCAATTAATTTTCCATAGGCCTACCTTATAGCTCTAAGCTCTGTACTGAGTTCCCTAATGTAGGAAGCTATATTTTTTATTACTTGTTTTGAAAGACCTATCTTAGTTTTATCAAAAAAACATACAGAAGCCATACATTTAGTATGTATTGAAAAAGCTGTTTGGGTCGGATGGTGCTGACCCACCTACTTGCATGTAGAAACATGAGGAAAATGTAAAATATACTTCTTTCTTTGATTATGCAACACATTATGAATACATTGCACAAATGTATGATTTAACCTTTATAAGTACTCTTCAAAAGTTGAATTTTAATTTTTTAGCAAGATTTTTTGGTTTGATTACCTTGACAACCAATCAAAATTAAGAGATTCTGTGTAATAGCTCCGAATTTACCCTGGAACTTTTTCCCTGACCACTGATTGGTTGATAATTGGTGTAGTCTGATCTAAAGAGACATTCAAACCTGACTGAAATTGTTTCTTTCTGGCTAAATTGTTTGATACATTCGGTCTGAGAGAAATTATGTCATTCTTTTTAAGAAAAAAATACTTTTCGACAAAATATGAGGGCTAAAAAGAGCTTTGGCTAAATTAAAATTCCTTCGGATTTTACGCGTAAATCCAGAATCTTCAAAATGCCATATCTCGACAACCGTTCCAATCTTTTGCTTCAAATAAAGTGATTTTAAATTGATTTCATCAACAACATGTGATTTTCAACCAGTTGAAGCTATCTTGAAAATACTATCTACTCAAAAATGATATTTGTGATTTTCAGGGGTCAAAATAGCAGATTTTCCCATAAAACGCCACTGTTTTTGTATGTATTCAAAATCTGCCTTCAAATGAATTAATTAACATTATTCAGCAGGTTATATATGCGAAACCATCAAGAAAATGCAACTTTTCAATTTAGAAATGACAAAAAATAATTCTGAAACTATCCTCCCCAACTCCATTTTTAGGGCCATGCCATGTTTTACAATATGCTCATTACACAAGATTGGCTGTTACTATACTGTTTCTTGTATTTTTTCATTAGATATTGTTTATACCATCTTTACAGGTCATTTTCATGTAACCATGCAGCCAATAAGCACTGTTTAAAGTACAGATCCATGAAAATTCATTAAAATGAAGGGGGTTGGGTAGAAAAAAACTTTTGAAAAACATACAAAAGGTCATATTTTTTGCCAACTAAATAATTTAATTTGTAAAATGTATTAAACCGCATAACATATTTGCATATCGACACTAACCCTGTAGAAGCGATGCACTCAAAGTCAAAGTTTACCTCAACATCTTTTTCAAAACAGACAAAAGCGGCTTTTCGACATCTTTTCGGACAGATGTAGATTGTCGCTTTCTGACATTTTTGCCAAACAATGTATGCAAAGCCCTCAGAAATCAATAAAACTTACTAGATATACCTTAACTAGTCAAACATGTGCATTACAGGCTAATTTTGTATACCAGGTGTCAGGTATGGCTAATTTTGTGTCCACTACCCTCAATAAAGGAATTTAAATTACCTATGTTACATCATAAAACTTTCAAATATTTAAAAACCATGAAAAGAGTTATAAGAAAAGTCAAAATACACCGTAATTCAACATTTCTCACACTTTCAAATCATTGTGTTAGGAAAAAAGTATGTCTACTTTCACTTTTACCCTATGCAGAATCTATCTTTAGGTCATACTACACCAATTCATTTTCCATAGGCCTACCTTATAGCTCTTAGCTCTGTACTGAGTTCCCTAATGGTCATACTACACCAATTCATTTTCCATAGGTCTACCTTATAGCTCTAAGCTCTGTACTGAGTTCCCTAATGTAGGAAGCTATATTTTTTATTACTTGTTTTGAAAGACCTATCTTAGTTTTATCAAAAAAACATACAGAAGCCATACAAAAGGCTGTTTGGGTCGGATGGTGCTGACCCACCTACTTGAATGTAGAAACATGAGGAAAATGTAAAATATACTTCTTTCTTTGATTATGCAACACATTATGAATACATTGCATAAATGTATGATTTAACCTTTATAAGTACTCTTCAAAAGTAGAATTTTAATTCTTTAGCAAGATTTTTTGGTTTGATTACCTTGACAACCAATCAAAATTAAGAGATTCTGTGTAATAGCTCCGAATTTACCCTGGAACTTTTTCCCTGCCCGCTGATTGGTTGGTAATTGGTGTAGTCCGATCTAATGTAGGAAGCTATATTTTTTATTACTTGTTTTAAAAGACCTATCTTAGTTTTATCAAAAAAACATACAGAAGCCATACATTGAGTATGTTTTGAAAAAGCCGTTTCGGTCGGATGGTGCTGACCCACCTACTTGCATGTAGAAACATGAGGAAAATGTAAAATATATACTTCTTTCTTTGATTATGCAACACATTATGAATACATTGCACAAATGTATGATTTAACCTTTATAAGTACTCTTCAAAAGTTGAATTTTAATTTTTTAGCAAGATTTTTTGGTTTGATTACCTTGACAACCAATCAAAATTAAGAGATTCTGTGTAATAGCTCCGAATTTACCCTGGAACTTTTTCCCTGCCCACTGATTGGTTGATAATTGATGTAGTCTGATCTCAAGAGGAATTGCAGTCAATTCATTATAATTTCCATTCTGTAATATAGTTACTTACCAAATTAACATAATATAACCATAATTTGTATTAATTGTAACTGAACAAAACTGCCAGGGAAAGATTGGTTTTGCCAGTAGAAAATATGGTCACTGGCAAATATTTGCCAGTGGGAAAAAAAGTTAAGTTTGAGCCCTGGTTAAATATAGTACTGAACTGACTTAATTTTTCAAAGAGGAACTTCAACATTTATGAATTTCTGTTACAACATGTACTGTGATTAAAACGTCTACAACATCACAGTTGTGTCCTTTCTCTAACTAACTGCAACTTTTTTTTTTACAAAACATCTTGTGATTTCCTTAAAATATATGTGGAATTAAGTGTGCAGTATATACAATATATAGCGGAAGTTCCCGTGGTGCGTTTCTTTTTCCTTTCAGTATATGTAAGTCAGCTGTATAAATTACTAGTTTGAAATACTCTTTTGCTTTGTTGAACATTCTCGACAAATGACGTCGTTGTCATCAACAATTTATTGATGTCATGACTCAACATCGCAGTTAGTTAACTTATTTTATATTCAGAGTTAGTTATTAATATTTAGTGATTATGACTTTTCTTCCACTGAGAAATCACTATCTTTCACCCAGAGAAATGTTATAAAAATAATCCTATGTTTGCATATTTCGAAGGCAATGTTTGTATAGATGGGTGTATATTGCCATGCTCAGTGGCATCCCTGGTTGCATTTAAGTAATATAATGGTCTCAGTGAGTTGGCTTATTTAAACACCGAGATGGGCATAGCACATCAAGGTGTTTAAATAACCAACAAGCTGAGACAAAATCTATCTTTTTTGTAGCATGGTAACACTGTGACGTCATAGTGACCGTAAATTCCAATATCTGGTAGTTGTAGTATAGTATAGCCACACCAGGGCCTTCCCCAGGACTTTTTTAAGGGATAGTGGCATTTAACGCGCGAGGGTGTGGGGTGGATGCGGAGGGGGTCCCCTCCTGCATGTTGATTTTTTTCAGGTTTTGAAGTAAAATACGGATTTTGGCATACACCTGACACATTTAAAACATGTTTTAAATATATCTACCAGTCTGCCATAGATAGTACATGTAGATTTTTTTACTGTTTTTATGTTGTTGTTTTTTTGGAAAAAGATAACACTCAACCATATACATTGTTTCCTTTGCTGTTCTAGATTTTTTTTATCTTGTAAACACTTCATTATAGATGTGGTGAAGTTAAGCAGGAGTAATTATATTATTTTTAAGTGAATAACATTTAAAAAAAAACACTTGAAAACTCAGTGTCGTGTGTTTTTTAAGCATCCGAAATAAGGACTATCCGGATTAACATCAACTTTTTACGCTGACATTGTCTTACAATAACTTATTTAGTGTTTTCAAAGAAAAAGAAGGTAGGAAACGGTTATAAGTTTATTTAAATTTTATAAAATTGCTGTCTTTATTCATAATTAATCATAATTAATCGTTTTCGTCGAAACACGGAAGCAAATTCAAAACCGGAAGTAACCTAAATTTATAATCTGCAACCCGAGATTCTTATAATTTCATGTGATTATCGATTAATTTGCGTTTGTGAGATTATTTTCTCATCATTAACTATTTAAAAAAGCGATAAAATGGATGGAGGCACGTTAATTCAACGCTACAATAAAATATAACATAAGTAAATTGTTTTCACATTTGATGACGTAATACGTTTACAGGTCATGTACGCATGGTTGAATTCTTGAATTAGACCCTTATCACGGAGGTAATTAACACCTCTGCCCCTCTAATCCTTATGAAAACACTCCAATCAGGAGCTAAGGACGTATGCTTGTCAGGAGTTTATGCCTCAAGGCGTTATTTGATCAGATATGTGATTAATTACCACTGGGAAATGAATGTTTTGACCCACTTTTAAGGGATCGCGGCGTGGTTTTAAAGGGTCGCGGTCAGATTAAGGATCGCGGCATGTCTGTTTCAAAAGTTAAGGGATCGCGGCGCCGCTACGCCATAAATGGCTGGGGAAGGCCCTGCACACCCCTTTAGTTACCCTAAATTAAACAATTTAATGCTCTGCATTCATCAAAGGAAATGTCACCGACCATGCTACAATTATGACATTGACAAATCCCACGGCATTTAAAACAAAAACTATTTTATTGCAGTTTTTCTTTCATAATTATTTGCATGCGTAAAGGCATTTCAGGGGCAAACCCTGGCTCCCAAAACAAGGAGAAGTTGTTTTGTGTTGTTGTTTTTTCTGAGACATGTCTTTTAGCGCTGTACTGTATATTGATAACAGCTAATATGGATTCCATATCATTTATCATATTTTCTTTAAGTTTGGAAAATGTTTCTCCAGAATTGGGGGAAATGTAGAGGTGTTTGCATTTGAATAGAGACCGAAATAGGTGAGACCATGGGGTAATGGTTAGGTGAGACCATGGGGTAATGGTTAGGTGAGGCCATGGGGTAATGGAGCACCTCAGTTTAGTAATCCAGGGATTGTGGGTTCTATACCAGCGAAGACCGAATTTGGATTAATTCTCTAAACCGTTTCGTAAAAGAATTTCCACCTGACCGGATGAGACTTTAAACCAGGGTTTGCTTGTTAAAATACCCAGTGCAATATGGCGACGCTTATACGCATGAAGAGACCAAAATTCGACCCAACTAAAGAAAGAAAAGCCTTGAAAGATTTTAACATTCATGAATTTATTTTATTTTATTTTCAGATGCTGATACATCAGATAAAAAACAGCTGAGTAGCAGACAGAAAAAAAGGTGAATATATCATCGTGTCTAACCAATATTTTATCAAATTGACTTCCCAGGGCTTTTTTCTAGGTATCTCATGGGGCCGAAAAACGGACCCGGTCACAATGCAAAATAGTGTCTTTTTTTTCCCAATTGTTGAAAAAATTCTCAATGTCAATTTTTTTGTTTGTTACATGTATGTTGTACTGATACATCCCTTATGTTTCATACTTATAATCAATGTAAGTGGTATGTTATTGATGTAATAGTGTTCCTAATTGTACCTTTTAGGCTTTTACCTCATTCTAACTTACAAAATGTTGACGTAAACAAATCTCAGAACTTTGGCCATTTTATCGATAAACATTTTAACGATAGAAATTTCCCAAATTTACAATGGTCCTTTTTCCAAAATACCTGGAAAAAGCCATAACAAGAGATCACCTAGTGTTAGTCTGCAGTTTGAGGCAGTGGTATTCAGAGACTTGCTCAAGGTCGCAGGCGCTGGCATCTTAAACAAGCAACGAGGCAAGCAAGCTACATGTACCACTGGACATCAGATAAATAAAACTATTACTCCAATATGTCAATTACCGGGCAATACCAAAAATATTATTTTTAACTTCTTTTATTTTGTAAGGCTTTTACTGTCAGAAGAAAAATTCACAGGGCTACTAACTTCCCATTTATAAAATCATGGGTCAGGAAACAAAAAATCAATACATTCGCCAAAAATTCCATTTCAGATTCAAGAAACGTTTAGAAAAAGCAGAAGTCAGAAAAGCAGAAAAAGTTGAGAAGCTAAAGTCAAAGGCAGAAGAAAAGAAAACAAAAGCTGCAACAAAGGGCACAAATAAGAAGAAGGTAGTTGAAAATAAGAAACGAAAATTGATAGATGATGACGATGATTCGGATAACGAAGATTCTGATGAATACGATTCCGATTCAGAAGGTTGGTAATTATTAATAAGACTTTGTGTCGTTATCATGTAATTAACTGTTACAACATATCGTCATAATTCTCAAATTAAGACTATTAATGGCAGATTTTTAGAACCAAAAAATGTATTAAAAAATATGAGTACTGACTTACCCTTTTTGTGTTGCCTGTGTAGCATGGTAGACACTTAGGGATCACGTGCGTTCGTCCGTCACACTTTAACCTGCAACCTAACTTTGGCCATAACTTAAAACGTATTTGACCTATGTTCATGAAACTTCACACACATCTTCATCTTACCTCAGGGAATGTTGTTACAGATTTCCAAAGACAGCCTTTCATTTTGGCAGAGTAATTCCCCTTTTCATAAAACTTTAACCTGCAACCAAACCAGGCTCATAACTGGTCATAACTTCAAAAGTGTTTGGCCGATGTTCATGAAACTTCACAAATATAATTAAGCACATGGTGACACTAGTGTTTCAGTGGAACACTCTTCTAGTTTTTCAGAGCTGATAGGGAAACATTTTTGTTGGGGCTTTAGCAATTGTTGATTAATCATTTTATGATTGATTATCAGGTGAAAGTATATGGGCATATTGTTTACATGTGTCACAATTTAATATCGTTGATTGAGAATCTGGAAACCCAAGTGTTTTGTTTTGGTGTAATGATTTGTTGGTTGAATCATGTTTGCAAAATGTTCAGCACATTAAGGCTATTATCTATGATGGTAGTTTTTTTCTTGGTGGTAGAGGCAGACCACGGTACGTGGTAGAGGCAGACCACGGTACGTGGTAGAGGCAGACCACGGAATCCACTTTTTTTCTGGATGGAACCAGTATTGAATACTTCCAGCATCCGTAATAATTGAGACTTTCTCACTTACAAGTTGAGCTTCCAGTGGGATTCGAACCTGCAGCAGTTAGAGGTGAGAAGGTTTCGCACTCTGCATCTCTACCATCCTGACCTAATATTCATCTCTACCATCCTGGCTTAATATTCATCTCTACCGTCCTGGCCGTCCTGGCCTAATATTCATCTCAACCATCCAGGCCTAATATTCATCTACCGTCCAGGCCTAATATTCATCTCTACCATCCTGGCCTAATATTCATCTCGCTCATCCTGGCCTAATATTCATCTCTACCATCCTGGCCTAATATTCATCTCTACCATCCTGACCTAATATTCATCTCACCATCCTGACCTAATATTCATCTCTACCATCCTCGCCTTATATTCATCTCTACCATCCTGGCCTAATATTCATCTCTACCATCCTCGCCTCATATTCATCTCTACCATCCTGGCCTAATATTCATCTCTACCATCCTCGCCTTATATTCATCTCTACCATCCTCGCCTTATATTCATCTCTACCATCCTGGCCTAATATTCATCTCTACCATCCTCGCCTTATATTCATCTCTACCATCCTGGCCTAATATTCATCTCTACCATCCTCGCCTTATATTCATCTCTACCATCCTGACCTAATATTCATCTCTACCATCCTCGCCTTATATTCATCTCTACCATCCTGACCTAATATTCATCTCACCATCCTGACCTAATATTCATCTCTACCATCCTCGCCTTATATTCATCTCTACCATCCTGGCCTAATATTCATCTCACTCATCCTGGCCTAATATTCATCTCTACCATCCTGGCCTAATATTCATCTCACCATCCTGACCTAATATTCATCTCACCATCCTGACCTAATATTCATCTCTACCATCCTGACCTAATATTCATCTCACCATCCTGACCTAATATTCATCTCTACCATCCTCGCCTTATATTCATCTCTACCATCCTGGCCTAATATTCATCTCACTCATCCTGGCCTAATATTCATCTCTACCATCCTGGCCTAATATTCATCTCTACCATCCTGGCCTAATATTCATCTCACTCATCCTGGCCTAATATTCATCTCTACCATCCTGGCCTAATATTCATCTCTACCATCCTGGCCTAATATTCATCTCTACCATCCTCGCCTTATATTCATCTCTACCATCCTTGCCTAATATTCATCTCACTCATCCTGGCCTAATATTCATCTCTACCATCCTCGCCTAATATTCATCTCTACCATCCTGGCCTAATATTCATCTCTTCCATCCTGGCCTAATATTCATCAAACTTTTGAGCACAAGAATCGGGCTTGACTCAAAATCTCTATTTTTTTTTAAAATCCAAATAAAAACAATTTTACAATTACGTATTTACTTACAGAAATGAGTAATTTTAAAGGTAATTTAACAGAAAATGTCTGAACATCCGAATTCTTACCTATACTTTTGTGTTTATAGGGTTTGCAAAAAAATGAGATTCTGAGTCTGATTCTTGTGCTAAAAAAATTGATGAATTTAGGCCCTGGTCACAGATATGCTTTGTATAAATAATATCACAAATAGAACAGTATTTCCCCCAATGGTACCTCCTTGTTGGTGCTAAATTTCCAAATGTAGGGAGTGTAATATTTGTGGTGTTGCTCTACTGTACAATTACAATGTTTTTCTTTTTTGTCTAGAGGGTAGCTCCGCGGAAAGCGAGACGGAGGTCAAAGGTTACACAGACGACAATAAATCCTGGTTGAAGCCAGCCGGTCAGATGGTAAGTGTGCAAGTAAATAAATAGTCTAGCCTTATTCTTAATACCAGAATGAGTAACTTTTATCTTTAAAGAAGTCTGACAATCAAAGTTGAGCGACTTAAACCACCGTCTGCAGTGTTTTTTCTGGCTGTTTAATAGTTGTTGCTGTCCCAGTGCCAAAACATATATTATTTTCCATGTTTGAGACAAAAATTCCTATAAACTGGAATAATAAAAATAAATAAATAATGAAGTAGCTTTAGTTGGATAAGTTTTGATCATGAAATGCTTTTAGATGCCTGTGTTGACCTTGGTGTACTGAAATCAGTATAAAAAATAACATTTAAATATAAAAATAATGTTATTCTGTATTTTCCCCCAATATTATGAAAAAGCAAGCTAAAATTCCCAATTGTTACTGTATTGTTTATGTTCCCAAAGTATAGAGAGTAAAAACAAACTGGTCTGCCTGTACATATTTTCCACAGATTGTACTAACTTGACGTGCTTACAGTAAGTTCATTTTACAAGCCAATGTGCATAACGTCTTTATATCAGGTGACCCAGGCTTTTGAGCTTTCTCCCAATTTTATGATTTCATTAAATATTTAATTATTACCATCAACTGGTATAAAACTGCAATGGCTGGCCTCACATGCGGGAGGTCTAGGTCAGGTCACACGAAAGACTTCTTAAAAGATGTCACTAATAGCTCCCTTACTTGACGTTCAGTATACGTTACATCACAGATAGACAGATTTTAATTCGGATGCTATTCTGTTAGGAACACATTCTGTAAACCTTTGAATTCTTATTGTTTGTTATTCATTGCAGGAAGAAGAGAGCGACAATGCTGATGATGATGATGATGATGATGAGTTAGCAGACGAATTTGATGATGATAAGGAGGATAGTGATGATGGAGATGAGGATGACAGTGATGATGATGATGATGAAGATGATGATGAAGACGACGGTGATTCTGAGGTATGTCTACGCATTTGTCCAAACATTTCAGTGTATGTTGTCTTATTATATTCCACATGTTGTATATAATCTCTTCATGCGTGTGTTAAAATATGTTATTTCGTAATCATTATTTTTTAAACGAAAACATACATCAAATCACCTGCTATATCATATCCCTAGGCACCCTTGTTAATACGCGCATTAAATAATATTTTAACACACATGTTAACTAATATATCAAGACACGTGTTATATAATATTTTAAAACGTGATAAAAAATATATCAAGACACGTGTTAAATATTTTAATACACATGTTAAATAACATATCGAGGCATATGTTGCGTAATGTTTCAATAAACGTGGTAAATAATATATCAAGGTGCATGTTAAATAATATTTTAAAGTAGTTAAATAATATATCAAGGCACCTGTAAAATAATGTTTTAATACACATTTTAAATATATCAAGGCACGTGTTCAATAATATATCAACGCATGTGTTAAATAATGTTTTAATACACGTGTTAAATAATTTAACGTTTTAATACACATGTTAATCTTTTAATACACATGTTAAATAATCTTTTAATATACGTGTTAAATAATCTTTTAATACACATGTTAAATAATCTTTTAATACACATGTTAAATAATGTTTTAATACACGTGTTAAATAATAAATCAAGGCACGTGTCAGGCTTTTCAAAGGGGTCTAGGGGTCCGACTTAAAATTGACAAATAATGATATTTTCTATTTTAAAGCGCCTAAACATAATGAATGATCCTAAAAATGACCCCTTAGTTACAAGGAAATTCATTCTGTACAGTAATATGTGCTATCCTAGGTTACGCACCAGGGTTAATTTCAGCATTTTATTCCCGATTCCGTCCTAGCTATATGGTGTATTCGAAGTTTAAACCTTAACAATATGGTTCCAACATCATATTTTGATGGATATAAGTGTTTTATCATGAATTGGAACATTTTTATAATTTAAGATATTTCTAGAAAAATCATGATATAATATATCAAGGCATGTGTTAAATAATGTTTTAATACACGTGTTAAATAATGTTTTAATACACATGTTAAATAATCTTTTAATACACATGTTAAATAATCTTTTAATACACGTGTTAAATAATCTTTTAATACACGTGTTAAATAATCTTTTAATAAACGTGTTAAATAATCTTTTAATACACATGTTAAATAATGTTTTAATACACGTGTTTAAGAAATAATAAATATGTACTTGTGTTTTATCGGTGAATAAAATACAGTTAGGAGTTTGGATGCGTAGTAATTAAATCACGAGTGCGTTATTTATTATTTCGATTCTAACACAACAATAACCCCATTGTTTACGCTATTGTTGGGGCACTATATATTATCTCGGAGGTCAAGGTAATCAGGCTGCTATGTTTGCAGGCTGTGTCATTGGGCGCCCCCGTATGCAAAGTTCTGCGTTTCAATACCCTAGTAGTCACGTGACAAACAATTAAGTCATTGCTTACGTCATATAGCTTATACTGTATGACGTCAAATGTTCTCACCTTGTTCAAGATGCTTATTAATTTTATATGTACTGATGCATATGATGGATTTATATCGGCAGTGTTTTTTTTATGCCTAATTTGGGCCCTTCACAATGCCAAAAAGTATCCTTTTTTCACAATAGTATCCAAAAAATTCACAATCTGAATATTTTTTTAGTAAATACAGACCAGTAAGGATAATAGTCTTAATATATAAAGCTGGTGTCAAAACGAGTCTGTATTTACCAAAAACAAAACTTAAAACCAAGGGATATTAAAACTGTGAAAATAAAAGTGAAAAACATTTCTTTTTCTTTTGTTATAATATTTCACAATTTTCACAATTTCTAGAAAAATGACGCTATTTTTCACAATGGCACAGGCACAGGCTGCATTCACAAAACACATAAAAAAAACACTGATCGGGGGGGTGCACGATTTGGGAGCATGGCAAGTTTGTTGTAATTTTTTTTTCTTTAAAATTACTGTCGAGTTTGTCTTCGTGACGTATATTTACCAAGTGACGTCATGTAACGTGGCGCTTCCAACGGATGAAATATACGAGGGGAATTATTGGAACAGCTGTATTTTATCGTAGAATAACATACAGCTGTCTCTCTTCTTTGTGTATATGAACGACTGTGGAGGTCGTGTTAGAATAAATAATAAATCAAGGCACGTGTTATATAACAGTGTTTTATATACATTTCATCCCAGTGTGTACGTACAGTTGGCACCAAAATTGAGAAAAAACGTTAAGTCAAAACAATTAGAAATGAAAACAACAGTGAGTCAAATTAGAAAACTGTGAGTAATTGACTCATGACTCGCAGGTAAATGTTTTAATACTCTTGCCATATATTAAATATGAGGTTTTGTATCCATTTTTCCATTTTCCAGCTGCTGCCAATTGAAAAAGCTACCAAGAAGCTGAGGAAGAAGGAAAAGCTAGACAAGTAAGATTTCCAAAAAAAGGATTTTGTATTTAATCGACCGCATTCATAGAAAGGAAGACGAAATTACCAATAAACGTGTAAAAGATGTTCAGGAGGAAGTATTGCCCTCCCAATAAACATGCCTGATTACGGCCCCTAAATTTAAATTGTAATGTTTCTCTTTTTGGCAAAATAATTGTGACTATTTTAAGCTAAATTTGTTGGAATTGTACAGATTAAATCACGGCGGAATATAATTAAAAACAAATTCTCATTACGTGGTCCCGCCTTAATTCCTTTAAGTGATGGGAGAGCTTAAATATTAGCAAGATTTTATAACATATTTTGACAATAAAACATGTTTAAAAACTTATTTAAAATTACCTATTAAATGTTTTAATTTTACAATATGCAAATTTTTTTAAGCTGAAATTAAGGTTTTATTTCATACCCCAGCCGTTTTTGCTTCTTGGAGACGGGGTTGGATGGGTATGAAAGTTAATACTCGGACCACGTAATGTATCTGAACAATAATAAAATTACACAGCATCCTTGAGCTGTGTCTTAATATCGATAAATTGATTGTAACTGATCATTGGTTAATTAGACATCCAATTAGGATGATCGATTATGAAAGTCTATAATAGGTCGTCAGTAAAATGTAATGAATGAGTAACAAGTAACTCATTCAAAGTATTTCTTTAAATAGTTCATGCTTTCAAAATGGATGTGAATTAATTAATACAGTTTAAAAGAAAACTATTTTGATTAAATGGAAGTTAAGTAAAATCGACCTTAATATCAGACACATGATTGGAACAAGTTTCATCATGTATATAAATAAACTATTCCTCAGGACAATTCATACAAATATAATACTCCTGATTTTTAGCTCTACTGGCCGAAGGCCAGCAGAGCTTATGGGATGCCGAGTTGTCCGTCCGTCGTCCGTCCCTCCGTCGTTAACTTTTGTCTCGTTAAGACGATAGGGCCTTCATTTTTCATCCGATCTTTACCAAACTTTAACAGGTTGTTAATATCAATGAAAGCTCGGATGAGTTTGAAAACCAGCCAGATCGGACAAGTAACAGCAGAGTTATGGCCCTTGGTTTAGTTAAAAATGCTATATTGCTAAATTTTGCCTTGTTTAGACGATAGGGCCTTCATTTTTCGTCCTATCTTTACCAAACTTTACCACATTGTTAATATCAATGAAAGCTCGGACAAGTTCGAAAACCAGCCAGATCGGACCAGTAACAGCGGAGTTATGGTCCTTGATTCAGTTAAAGGGTATGTAGCGACACAGCCGAACCATCTTTATTATTGAGAGTTTCGAAATACTTGAATAATGGTGAAAGAATTATCAAAATCGGATGATAAACAAAGAAGATATGATCATTTGAAGTTTCTGTTGAAACGGATATGGAAGCGGCCATTTTGAGAGCTATGACATCATGGTTCTAAATGACCATATATGGAATATTTATAAATATGGAAATTTACTGATTTATAGGGAAAAAAAGAAGCAACTGTATGAAAAATATTAAATACTTAATGGCAATAATGATTTATATCACCAGTAAAAAAATTTTTGCATTTATTTGCAGTGATTTTCTTCGTTTTAAATGATATTTATCAATATTCCATATATGGTAATATGGAACTATGACATCACAGTTCTAAAAATGGCGGCTCCCATATTCGTTTTAGAAAAACCTTTAAATAGTCATATCTTTTTTGTTTATCATCCGATTTTGATAATTCTTTCACCTTTTTCCAAGTGTTTCAAAACTCTCAATAATAGAGTTTGTTTGGCTGTGTCGCTACATTCCCTTTAAAAATGCTCTATTGCAAAATTTTGCCTCGTTAAGACAATAGGGCCTTCGTTTTTCATCCTATCTTTACTAAACTTTACCACATTGTTAATATCAATGAAAGCTCGGACAAGTTCGAAAACCAGCCATATCGGACTAGTATCAGCGGAGTTGTAGCCCTTGATTTAGTTAAAAATGCTATGTTTTGCATCGTTAAGACGATAGGGGCTTCATTGTTCATCCGATCTTTACCAATCTTTATCAGATTGTTAATGTCGTTGAAAGCTCATACAAGTTAGAAAAACAGCTATATCGGACCAGTAACAGCGAAGTTATGGCCCTTGATTTAGTTAAAAATGCTATATTTTGTCTCGTTAAGACGATAGGGGCTTCATTGTTCATCCGATCTTTACCAAACTTGATCAGATTGTTAAAATCAATGAAAGCTTGGACAAGTTCGAAACCAGCCATATCGGACTAGTAACAGCGGAGTTATGGCCCTTGATTTAGTTAAAAATGCTATATTTTGTCTCGTTAAGACTATAGGTGCTTCATTGTTCATCCGATCTTTACCAAACTTAATCAGATTGTTAATATAAATGAAAGCTTGAAAAAGTTCGAAAAACAGTTATATCGGACCAGAAACATCGGAGTTATGGCCCTTGATTTACTTTAAAATGATATATTTTGTCTCGTTAAGACGATAGGGCCTTCATTTTTCATCCGATCTTTACCAAACTTCATCAGATTGTTAATGTCTATGAAAGCTTGGTCAGGTTCGAAAAACAACCAGATGGACTCGGTAACAGCGGAGTTATGGCCCTTGATTTTGTTAAAAATGCAATAATTTGCCTCGTCGTACGATAGGGCCTTCATTTTGCATCTGATCTTTACTAAACTTTACCAGCTTTTACGACTGTCTTTTTATATTATTATTTATTTTAATTTTATTTTTTTTTTTTTTTTTAAATTATTTGTTTTTTTTTGAAATTATTATTTTTTATATATATATATATATATTTATTTTTTTAGCTCTATGTTGGACCAGTCGGACCAGTAACAGAGGAGTTATGGCTCATTTAGTTAAAAATCCTATATTTTACCTCGTTAATACGGTATGGCCTTCATTTTTCATCTGATCTTTACCAAACATTACCAGATTCTTTAGTTATGGCCCTTGATTTAGTTAAAAAGCTGTTTTTTGCCCGAAACTTTCAAAAAAACGTAAATGGCAGTCACTCGCTTCAATGATGTTATAAGAGCCATGTTAGCCAGTAGAGCGTCCGCAGGCCCTCTTGGGCCTCTTGTTAAAAGTTTAGAGTATTTGTTGTAAGTTGATAAGTAAGGATACTCACAATAAAAAAAAAATGAAGGGTTTTGTAAAAAAAAAAAATTGAGGTTATCTCTGTATATTAGTAATGTGTAGTAATATTCCAGAAAGCTTGCAGAAGCAGAACTGCAGACGAACATTGCCCAGACTGAGAAGTACACACTGCCCAGCGGCCAGGAGATAGAAAAGGAAGATATCCTTCATTTATATGCTGTACCTACTCGTACAGTAGAGAACTCTAAAGGCCCTGGGAGGAGCCTGTAGCCCTCTCAGAAAAGTAGCCTACAAATATGTATGTAGGTGTGGGTGTGATTGTGTTGGGTTTAACGTCACTTTTAACACTCTTTCAGTCATATCATAACAGTCATTTCAAATCCTTGACTTTTAATATATTGCCGACACACTGGATTAGCAAGCCGTAGACACATGAAACGATACCCCACCCAGTCAAATTATACTAACACTGGGCCGAACAGTCCTAGAATTACCCATTATTTGCTGAATGTCAAGCAAAGGAGCTACTATTACCAAGTCTTAGGTATGACCGGATGGGGATTGAACCCCCGACCTCCATGCGAGGTGGTGCCCTACCACTAGGCCATACCGCGGTATTAGTCAATGAATGCCTAATGTGATCACATCTCCTCTATGCAGTGAGATCTACTAGTACTAGTCTTAGGGATGACCGGATGGTGATTGAACCCAGGACCTCCTCCATGCGAGGTGGCACTCTACCACTAGGCCATACCGCGGTAAGAGTCAATGAATGCCTGTATGTGATCACAGTCATGTATAATATTGGTACTACATACAATCGACATCATGCTCCTACTCAATCGGGTTTGAATCCGACTGGAAATTCGACTTGTCAAATGAGAAAGTGTTGATTCTTACGGATGGCGGGAGATATGCAAGTACTCATTCTACCCAGAAAAAGTCAGGTGGTCTGCCCCTACCACAAATAAAAATGACCATCAGGAGGGGCGTAGTTAGGAGTGTTAGGATGTGCAAGCATATCTAGTGGCTGTGGTGGGTATGCTCCTAAAGTATATTTTTATAGATCGTCTGCAGTTTAGGGCAGTGTTCCCACTGACTTTTTCATTTGGGGGTACGTGTACCCCCTACTGTTAAATTTAGGGGGTACACTATGAATGAGTTATCATTTTCGGCCACAATCACAGTGACAGGAACAGATATATCACTCTCGACCTCATTTTCCGTGACATTTATTTTATTTGGCTTAAAGCCGAATGCAGACAGTTTTTTTTGCGCCATGACAAATAGACTATTGCATTTCTTTCAAGTAAAAATCCAATACCAGTCAACACGTTTGTGCATCTATAAATAGTACACGGGAGAGACGAAACACGATTTGAATTAATTATTTGATCTTCATTTATTCTATTTTTATTTTTATTTTAAATATACTTACTAAATCTGAAAAAGAAATAAGTCAAAACCACCAGAATGAGATGTCGATGTTTTCTCTACTTTAATTTAGGTAGCGCGTGCGCTTATGACGTCAAAACCAATCATCGTGGTATGCACTAGAGGTATAGGGCAATTGACACAATTACTCGGGATAATGTTTTCGTAAACAAAGCGTTATAGTTTCGTTTTGATTTTTCAAAAAATATTCGGACAAAGTGGACGAGAATTTGGAAATCTACCGACGGTCATGCTTTCTTATTATCAGACTTGTATTTTTTCTGTGCGTGCATGCACGTACGAGGTCAGTTTTCTGAGCGTGATTTTTTGTTTTCATGCGTGATTCACGCACATATGTGCGTGAATGGGAACACTAGGGGTATTTCAAAAATATTGAGTCAGTTTTGTCTCTGATCTGAAAACGCCATTCAAATCAGTCTCAGTATTTACCTTAACACCGTGCACCTACCCAATCACCAGACTTGGCCATGGTACAACAAAGGATCAAGGAAGTGATGCAGGTACTCGGTGACTTCTCCAGCAGACGGGAGCCGGGCAGGTAGGTTGTGTGACATGCGCCAAGCCTTTGATGACATCAACAGCTTGTCATTTGTAATGCTGCTAAAACTATCAGTTTCCTGCTGTACCAGCAGATGGGAGGCAACGGGAGGCAGACCGGTATGTCGTGCTCCAAGCCTTCAATGGCATTAATAGTCAGTTGTCAGGTTTATATATAATGCTGCTTTGATCCACGACCAGAATGGAGGTGAACATCATTGGAAATTGGCTTGACCAAAAATATGAAGTTTCCTGCTTTATCAACAGATGGGAGGCAGGCAGGTAGGTCATGTGACATGCTCCAAGCCTTGGATGACATTAACATTTATAATGTTGCTACTAGTGCTCCATGACTGAAGGTGTACATCTGAGAAATTGGCTTGACCAAAAATTAGTTACCTGCTCTGTATAAGTGAATACATGTAAATAAACAACAACTGAAGGGATTATGAAGGAATTGCCTAACAAAATTTTAACATAAACAAAAATCAAAAAAATCACAGACCTAAAAGTTATTTATTGCTTCTTCCAGATCGCGACAGGACTACCTGACCCAGCTGAAAAAGGACCTGTGTTTCTACTACAGCTACAACGACTACCTTATGGAGAAGCTTATGCAGATTCTAAATACAGAGGTAAGCCAAGATGCGTTAAGTTCATAGATTTGGGGGTTGTATCTTGGCATGTAACGATACACTCGAATATTCGGTATATTGAGTATTTTTCTTGTCAGAACGAATATGTATACATATTTGCCAACCACTGAATGGAATTGTATGATACATCCATGCAGTCAAAAGTTCTCGGAAGCCAAAATGATTGATTTGATTTGTATTTAATGTTTAAAATTAAAGCAAAAAATCATCGCAAATCCAAAAGTGAAAACAAAACAAATTTATTTTGTGGCAACAAGTGTTCTAGTGAACGTGTTTTTAGTACTGCTGGAGATGTAGTGTCGGCTCAAATGGCTGCCCCGTGTATCGGTCTATCCTCTGAGCACGTTAAAGAACCATAGGAATCTATTCGAATAAGAGTAGTGCACGGTTCCCAGATTTCTATGTATCCTTCCCCTCTCTCTGGGGCGACTCTAAATAACCTATACTGTGTTGATGATCCATTAAACAACATTCAATTCAAAGGGCTGCTCTCTCTTCTCATAATGTCGATAGACAGTCAGGGGTGTACCGGTACCTTGTTCTATAAGATATTGTTTAAACAACGGAAGTTATTTTCAAGAACAAATTATTTCCCTTTGACTCCTAGTAAGTTCATTCCTCATTATACTTTTGGTAAAATAACTTGAGATACTTTCATGAAAACTAGTTTCTGCAGTAATACAGCCCAAGTAATAAATCCTTTCAACAGAAACTTGACTATCTAGTTGAATAATGATCACACCATTAGGTATGACTGCCCTGGAGTGAATTAATTACCAATTTTGTTATGTAACTCATACCATCTTCAAGAGCTTGCATAAAATATTTCTAAACATTGCATAAAAGAAATAGGGCCAATTTGTTAACAACAAAGATAAAAAACAATGGAAAAAATATATGTTACAGGAAAATACTAATTTTGATGGAAAACACATTTAAAAAATACACAAAAATGAATTATTTCAAAAATAACTTCAAAAGGTCACGCCCTTGACTGATAGACTTATCTTCCTTAAGCAAAATGTTACACTTTAACTAGTTTAGTTAAAGAGAACATTAGACATGGAGGAGCATATCTCGTTGGAAATGAGGTCATGAAGTTGATGACTATTTACTGTTTTAATTTAGTGTAAATTTGAATAAAAGATGCACTGTTAAAGCATACTTTAAACTGTTATATATGCAAACCATCAAAGTAGAGAATTTAATGGCTCTGCTAAAATTTCACCATTTAGAAAACTACGACTGGCCATTAGAAAGACTATAAATATACTGTTGCAAAATTCATAAATTCAGTTTACCCATTACCCTACAATTCCTCTTACTGATTGGTTAACTGTTGTTCTGACCTTTTGACCTCAGATTGTGGACTTTCTGGAGTCCAATGAAGTACCCCGACCAGTGACAATCCGCACAAACACGTTAAAGACGCGGAGAAGAGACCTGGCCCAGGCGCTGATTAACAGGGGGGTGAATCTTGACCCGATAGGCAAATGGTCCAAAGTTGGTCTCGTCGTGTACGATTCATCGGTCCCACTGGGTGAGTTGGAGTTAGTCATTTTATGCAAATTTTGTTTCAGTGTTGATATATATAAATATGTAAATGTTTTTAATTTGTATTTTCTGTAAGAACTTCTTTTATGTGTGTTAATGCCATTTTCCAAATCATTTTATATAGGATATGTATGACTGTCGGTTGTTGTGGTGGAGGCAGATCACCCACTTATTCCTGGGTGGAACCAGTACTGTATATTTCCCGCCATCTGTAAAATCACCACTTTCTCACCCTCTTTACCCCCTCAACCTCGGAATTAATTTAAACACATAAAACTTTACTTTTATATAAATATTTGTTTCAGATATTAGTCATCGTGAATACCTAAAAAACATCGAAGTTTCTTTCAACTTAATATACCAACAAGGAATTTAAAACTCCCCGTAATCTCAATGTTGTGTTGATTATTTTCAGGCGCAACTCCAGAGTACCTGGCTGGCCACTATATGTTACAAGGGGGCTCTAGTTTCCTACCTGTGATGGCTCTGGCCCCACAAGAGAACGAGAGAATACTGGACATGAGTGCTGCCCCTGGTGGAAAATCTACATACATTGGTAGGCTTCCTGTCTATATCAACCTAGGTTCTTAAACAGGGTACATTAGGCTGTTCATAGGGGATCGGGTTGAAAATTGACACATAATGAGATTTTCTATTCCAAAGATCTAAACATAATGAGCCTAAACATAGACACTTATTTACATGGAAACTCATTTTGCACAGAAATATATGCTATCCTAGGTTAATTTAATCATGTAATTTAATCATGTACGCCCAATTCCATTGAAAATAATTTGGTGATTTCAAATTTTAGACCTGTACACCATGCTGCTAACACCATATTTGGATTTATATGACATATTTATCATGAATTGAAAATTGTTAATCCTTGTAGAAAAAGTCTGATGTACCCCATTTAAAGCTTTAAATTGGTATATTTCTTAAAATGTACGCCTTTATGCTTTTTGTCAGTCGTACGCAGGAAAAATATTGTGACATGTGCCACATATGTGTTACTTTCTTATTATATGCATGTTTCTTTCATATATACATCATGTTATTAACATATGTGCCACATATGTACAGGGCTTCCACTAAGGTTCAAATTTAGGAAGTTCGAACTTCCTGTGTATCAAATTTGGAAGTTCATGGGGAAAATTTAGGAAGTTTCAGTGTTTGTGCATGGCATTCATAGTCTTTGAGTCAGTGATTCCACGTGGTAGTGAGGGAAACAACACATCTAAATTGTTAAAAAGAAAAAAAGGATAATTATAATCATCTATATGTTTATAAAAGAAAATATTTGATGACCTCATTATATAAACGGTTTCAAACTAAAAATACTTAATTTCCCTTTGCGTGCCATACCCCACCCACAAGTTTTATACAGTAAATTACATTTTGCAAACAGTTTTCAATTTATCAGTCCAGGAAAGCTTTTAAATTGGCATACATTAATGAAAGGTATGTAAAACTGTCAAGTGTAGGAATAAATGTAACAGATTCTTTAATTTATTATCAAAGCAATCGATTGTTTTTGCCAGTGATAATTTCACTTCCGTGTTTAGTCTCCATTTGCGAAGAGTTCTCTCCCCTAGGTTAGAGATTATTAAATATTGTTTGTCGTACTTCGTTTCTACAGGGCTGTATAGCCCTGGTTTCTATTTGTAACTTTGATAAATACATAGAAAAATGACACAAAGATATATAAGAAATAGCCTTAAAAGTATAATCTGTCTGTGTAAGGAGTTTCAACTTTGTGGTTAATAAATATAAATTAAGCAATTTGGCGTTCATTTTGTGAAATGCGCGGCTAGGCCAATTATCTAATTAACACGCTCTCCACTCACCAGTCATGCGTGTGACCCTTGATAAAAACTGGACAAAACCGGATTTACCTGTCAATTACAGGCTCCACTGAGTTTTAATTGTTTTACAACTTGTTACGTCGGCAGTCTCAAATGAAATTAGATTAGATGGGCGGGGCTATAATCGGTAATTTACAGATTATGGGACGTCCGTAGTAAACGATCGCGGCGTACTTTGAAGTTTTTGGAAGTACACTGTACGCCTTTGATCTTAATTTTCGCCGTACAACTACGATTTTTGGACGTAATTTACGGCCGTATGCCCATTAACGGAAGCCCTGTATGTAAATGATACGTATATGTCCCATATGTTATTGTACCATATATATTTTTCATGTTAAACAATACACCTGTGTCACATACGAAATGTATACATATGTATTTCATATGAAACTTTTACGCATAAAATACGTAAAGTGTTTGTAAAAGTTTTTTGCAGAACATTGTAGAAAATGGTTTAACAACCGTTTCAGTTTTAACATTATTAAGTAAAAAATATTTTATATGTATTACATATGTGTTACTTTCATATGAAAAAACTACAGTGGTCTGACATGTTGCCATTCTAGTGACAGTGGTCTGACATGTTGCCATTCTAGTGACAGTGGTCTGACATGTTGCCATTTTAGTGACAGTGGTCTGACATGTTGCCATTCCAGTGACAGTGGTCTGCAGTCTGTTTAAGAGATAATCATGCCAAGACGGTATGTGGTTTTAAGCTCTGAGAATTTCAATTTACGGAGACATGACAGCTGAGTAAAAAAAAAAGCCGTAAATCCAACCGCATATCGTTCCGCATTTTTCTCTTTCCATTACCATTCATACCGGTAAGTTCCGACATTTAGACATTTAGTTGGCATCGTCCGATGATGTTTTAATGTGACATCACATATTCGGTCGGTAAATCACGTGTTTTACGGCAGCAAATTTGAGATGTTCACCAATGAAATAACATGTTTTAATCTAGTTGCATAAAAATTTATTGGATACTTTATGTCGTTCAGCTGCCCTAATGAGAAACACGGGGATCCTGTTTGCCAATGATGCCAGCAAAGACCGAGCCAAAGCCATTGTTGGCAACATACACAGAATGGGCATCACAAACACAGTTGTGTCGGAGTACGATGGAAAGAAGTTCCCTCAGGTGATGAAGGGGTTTGACCGAGTGTTACTGGACGCGCCGTGCAGCGGCACAGGCGTGATCGCGAAGGATCCGGAGGTGAAGATGAACAAGGACGAGAAGGATATACTGCGGTGCTCGCATCTACAGAAGGAACTGTTACTGGCGGCCATTGATTGTTGCGATGCCAACTCCAAAACTGGCGGATATGTCGTATACTCTACATGCTCAATTACGGTATGTATGCATGTTTAGCCGGACTGCGTAGAAAATCCAAGCTTATAGTTTGGCGATTTCCGTCAGTCCGTCTACACGTTTTGACATTTTGGTTAAAGTGTTTTTTTCCCCTCATTTCTCAAAAACGAAATGTTGGTAAGCTTTGAAACCTGGCACACATGTTCATTGCCATTACACAACGTTATATAGCAAGAACCATAACCATAACTCTTGTTATGTATTTTACCTGAATTATCCCCCCTTTTTACTTTGGATTTTTCAGTTAAAATGTTGCAATCCATTTGTACCACTGTTAGTGCTTCACTTGTGTCTATCATTTGGTGCACTATTGTGGGCCCTTCTTCATTTTTGGTCGAATGGGGTGGGGTCCTTTGAAGGGTAGCTGGGAAGTGGTATTTTTCAAATCAATGGGGAAAATAAATTAGTTATGATAATGCACAGAAATGCAGAAATTAGAATATAAACATAACTTCAATGTGGTAAATATAATGTTTGTTTATTGCCTCGATTCTTGTTTCATCATGCAGATACAGGGTTCTGGAAATATTTTGAAAATCAACTTGCCCAGGGCAAGTGGATTTTCAAAAGTCACTTGCCCTGCCCATAATGTCACTTGCCCTGCCCATAATGCCACTTGCCCCACATTTAAGAACACTTAATTGCCCCAAAAATGGGCGCTGACCATTATTCGTGTTAAACGGGACGGACCGCCGCATAATTTGGACCATTATACTTAGTTAGAAAAGGAAGGGAGAATGTATTTTATGAATTAGTTAATACATTGTATTTATTCATATAAAAAAATAAAATGGTTGCGTTTTCTTCATTTGTGTCTATTACATCTTTGTGTTACTTAAATCATAAAATGATGAGACAGTATACAACCTCATTTTATTCCGCCCTCCCACCCCACCAATCACCACACACACAACCCCATCGTTTTTGATGACCATCCAAAAAAAATGCTTGGCAGCTAGTGTATGGAACTTTTAATGTCACAATGTGTACAATTAACCAGTTGACAGAAAAAAAGAAGCTATTGTATTCATTTAAATGTGCGACAAGCAAAGAAACAAGACAAAAACGTTATTAAAAATATTCACTTGGCCCCCAATTTCTGCAACCATGGTAACGTTCCTACGACTTTGTATTTTAACTAAATGGAATTATATGAAAGCAAGAGGCATGAATAGGGGTTCCCTAGGAATTGTTTAAGAAGTAGTAGCAGTAACCTTATTTATCAAAAGCGAAAGTTCATAACTTGAGAAAAACGTCCGTGATTGGGTCTGAAATCGCGAAAACCCATGACATACGCATATCGCTAAGTTATGCAACTTATTTGTGTAGTATGCACTTCCATATACGTTTAATTACAGATTATGTCAATGAAATACACCAAATACCTCATAAAAGCGCATTGGTAAACGAGTGCTTCGAGTAAAAGAAATGTATTTTCGTTACGAAAAAATCTTCGGCAAAATTATCTAAACAAAAACAAAACGTCACGTGGGTCTGTCAATCATTATTTTGACACATTAAATTTGCAAATTAAGAAAGAGTTTTCTGATTTGATTGGTGGAAGGTCCAAATGACGTTCAGAGATTTCTGAATTTATGGTTGGACGGTCACGGACATAATTGCCGCGATTTCATTGGCGTATGGACACACGTCTGACGGTCGTGTCAGGATTGTTGTTTTCAAACGGTGTGAAATGCGCGTATGGGTTAATTAGGTTGTTTATTGAAATAATGCCACAAATTAAGCTGCCTGGGGCGAGATTGTTGATTTGTACCGAAAGTTGTTTGATCTAATTAACAATCGCTAGCGGCGAAAACAGCGGCAAGTTTTATTCAGTTATCAAAATGAAATTCTGATATGGCTAGTTTGTCACTTGATTTGTTCTGGAATGGAAATGTCCGTCGGGCAAGTGGCGGGCAACCAGATTTGCGAAGGTCACTTGCCCGCACCCAAAATCCACTTGCCCGGGGCGTCGGGCAACCGTATTTCCGGAACCCTGAGATATGCACTTTTTGGTCTGTTATTAAAGGGATGACCTAATAAATTGTGTTCCATTCGGCAGTGACTAATATAGCAATAGCAGGCTGAGTATCTCGGGGGTTTATTGCACATATAGAGTAATCTGATGTTATAAAGTGTCATGAGGAAAAAACAATATGGCGACATCCAAGCCAAGAGTAACACTGTTAAATAGATGCTCTACCCATTACATTCATAATAAATTCAGTCAATAGCAAAATTCTAAGTTCTTAGAAATTCAAAAAACATGAATAGTTCTCTGATAGGTAAAACTACTTTACAGAAACATATTTGTATGATTTGAAGCTGACAAAATTGAGTGAAAGCAAAAATTGTGCAGACAATATTTACACACAACAAATATGCTTTATTTTAGTTTAAAACCTAAATATTCTATGTTTGCAATGCAGGTTGAAGAAAATGAATGGGTGGTCGACTATGCGTTAAAGAAACGGAATGTCAAGCTTGTTCCTGCAGGGCTAGACTTCGGCAAGGAAGGTTTCATAAAGTAAGTATAGCAAGCCGTTACTGGGCTGTTGTTTGATAACACGTTTGTCTAGTGCCTAGAAATATTTGAGCTTGTCATCTTCGTCTTCGGTCCAAATGCTGGATTTAAACTGCGTCAGAACTATTTAGAAGCATTTTTTTTAAAAAAGACACAGATTGTAAATATTTCTGTTAAAGTTAAAACAGCTGTCAGAACAAAATAAACTATATTTAGGAAGATGGAATTCGTTTTAAACAGTGATCTAGGTGTTATATTAAATTTTGTCTAGTTTTTAGCTATATTATTACAAGCACGAGGGTTCTTTAATATATATTTTAGCCCTACAATTTGTTTTTATTTGGGCGTATTCTGTCGTGATGATGTCCGTCTGTCTGTCATTTAACTTTTAATGACCACTGATTGTGGCGAACAATTTCAAAGTATAAGGTCTACAACAATGAAACTACTTGATACAATGAATACATCTGATAAAAACCCATAACTCTCGGGTTCATATTATTTTTAATTATTCCCCTCCGAAAAAAGGTTTAACCTGGAACCTAACCTTACCTTTTACAAGTGATAGATGCTAATGACTCGCAGTATTATATCAGCTTTTATATCCAGCCGTGTGTGTTTCTATTTGTCAGTTTTGAGAGGCATCGTTTCCACCCCAACATGAAGATGACGAGACGATTCTACCCACATACACACAATCTTGACGGCTTCTTCGTCGCCAAACTGAAAAAGTTTTCCAATAAAGTCCCTGCAGGAGAAGGTGAGTGGACATTAGCACTTCTGTGGCTGTTTAGTAAAGACATCGCGTCTGAAGATTTCTCATCTCTCACTGCTGCTGGTTTGAATCCCATGATACTTACAGATGGTGAGGTTTACGTTTTACCACGACCAACATATGGCCTCACATTTGCTAAAAATGACGTAAAACACCATTCAAATAAACAGATCTTGTTATGAATCCAGGGTAAAATATCACAGCATTCTTTTTATGTAAAAACTTAACCAGTCTCGAATTTTTTTTTATATTAATGTTATCTATGTTTTCAGAAACACAAGCAGAAGGTTTAGAAGAAGAATTTTTCGCATCAGAAGATACCACAAACGGTATGTAATTGTGTCTGTATGTAATTGTGTATACCAGATTTCTCTTCAACTCCTCTCCCCTAGGACCTTATATCATCTTAAAGGGACGGAAGGCAACCTGGAAGAGTAAAATGAAAATCAGAATATTACACTTTGGTTTCATATGATTTAAAAGTACATTTAAATGAGGTTTATATTGCTAACAGTTCATTTAATTCAAATCTTTGATCACAAAACACGAATTCATTAGAGCCTTAAAGGGACACTGTCCGTAAGTTAGCAGATATTGAGCATAACCAAATAACTACTGACTTTAATTTAGTGAAATGTATACATGGTCATAGACCCAAAGAAGTTGGTAGTAATATATTCATGACATCCATTAGCGCATTAGGTTTTCTACATAGTACATATTACGTAATAATATTACGACGTCGACTATTGCGTGCTCACTATTATTACCCGCGAGTGTAATTTTAGTTTGGGCTGCGAGTTCAAACTCACGAAACGGTACTACTTTTGTACCGCCAGACAATCTTACTTTTAATTAGTAAATATTCAATAATGTAATGTTTGTGAACGTAATTAAAGTGTGTTTTATAAGCTAAAAGCATCATATGAATTAATATTAATGGTTTATACAACAAAAACTATCCGAGTCATCGAGAGTTTGCATACCAGAATACATGTTGTACGGATCATGGGGCCTAGTCTAGTGCATATACAAGTTAAATATGAAACTGAAACACATTATTATGGTTTTATTCGTATATGGATCGACACCTTTATTTTTTCAAGATTGCGTAACTGCTGCAGTTAAAAAACTGTAGGACCGACTTTTAATCATTTTATGTGTTGAATAGGGATTTTACAGCAAGTAAATTCCATACATGTTGTATATATTTAGCAATAAAAATCATGCACATGTGTTTGTGTTGTGCCCTGCCCTGAAAGGTTTACATTCAAAATATTATTACCGTAAGTCCATTTCTTAAAACGCTTTCAAACTTCACAAATGTTTTTCTTACATCTATATGACAGCAGCACTAAAGTAGGTCAATATGGATGACCTTGACCTACTTTTCACACTTCTTTTTTGCAGTTTTATTTTATGTGACCGGCAGTGCTAAAGCATGGCAGTAGTTTCCTGTAGACACATTTTCTAGTTGTGAATAAGATACGTTAAGCTAATTCTATCCCATCATTGCAGATACAGAAAACCAGGCGACCGAGGACGCAGCATCCACAAGTGAATCTAAAACAGATACATCGGATAATAAGAAAAAGCAAACTGCCACTAAATCAACAGTTATCGTTCAGAATAAATCGGACAAACAAATACAGAATAAACAAACAGGCAAACAAACTAATGATAAGTCGCCTGGAAAACCAAATCAGAATAAGAAACAGAAATGGAGTAAAAACACCCACAGTAAGCAGAATTTTAAGGCTGGACAGTTCAAGAAGTTCAAACCGGGTACTGGTGCAGGAAAGAAATGAGACAGAATTAGAAATATGACACGATTTGAAGAAATATTTAAAAAAAAAAAAGACCTGAAAACCCAAACAAAATGGAGATGGACGAGCCCGCAAAAATGTTACAAAACATTCTGAACCAATGGAAAGTGTTGTTTTAGTTGCATGAAAGTTCTTTATTTGATATTTGTACAAAGCAAAATTGTCCTTTGGTTCAGAATGTTTTTGCAAGCTGCGAACACCACCCAGGTAGAAACGTTGGTTATATTAAGTAGTTTCCCAGACAGCATTGTGAGATTGAGTGGTGTCCCCTGAATGGAGTCGGTCACCAATAATTACAAATAATACAGAAGTATCGATGCCAGTAGGAGGTGACTGGAAAGCCTCCAATACATTGTTGAATACATGCTTTTTAAACCTATATTTTGAATTAAATCTTTTGACATTACTTTTCAGTACCAGTAATGCAACCATTACACTATATGTTTATATTTGGTCTAGAAAATACATCTTGTAGAATTTTATAGTATTAATGGTATATGATTACTGGGGGTTCAAGCTGTCATGGGACCAGGAAGGAATCTATGCGAGGAAGCTGTACACCTGGCTTGCGCAATGTCAGTGGTTCTAGCCAGGTGCTCTCCCGTGCACGAAAATTACCGATAGGGGCACCTGGGGACTTGTTTCAGCAATGGTAGCTGGAAAGTCACCATATCACCTCAGCTGTTGGTGCGACTATAGAATTTGATTCAATTATTTAAAAAATTGGTTATCACTACTGATCACTCTGAAATATTGTAAACCATTTAAAATGTAGGGCATGACGTGGGTCAAAATGAAATAAATAACCCACTGTCATTCTCTTCAGGAGTGTCCCACTGTCATTCTCTTCAGGAGTGTATATCCCTATGGTTTTGAACTGAATGGGGATCGAGGACATTTCCAGTTGTCATGTCTATCTCACTTATTTTCATTTTTTTATCTTCGCCATTCACCCATTTGAACCTGATACGCCGTTAAAGGGACACACTGCAATATGGAAGTTTTTATCAAGCATTCAAATTAGCGCTTCGATTTATTAATACAATATCATTTTGACTTTAAACCTACATGCATATAATGAAGCAAAAATGTGAGTTTTCATTTTGTCTGCACATTCTACCATAGTTTTAATATATTTGTTGATGCTTTAAATCATAAGTTAGCAAATTTATATTAATGATTGAACAATTGCAAATTATGTAGAAAAACTAAAGTGATGCTGCGAGTTTTTAAAAAGTCTAGATTGCAGTGTGTCCCTTTAAAGGGTTATAAAAAATATTTCATTAGAAAGCAAATTTCAGGTTTGGCACACCTGGGACCCATTTTATGAATCATATTACGGCAATTTGATCGTAAGTCAAATCGTTAAATGTATTGCTTTATTTTAAGTTAAACAAATAAAAATATTTTCTATCTAATACATATAAAGCTTTCCATGCAATTTGTTCCACCTTTTTTTGTTTGCTTCAAACGCTTTTTAAGGAAAATGGTGGAAGGTGTTTTGTTTTGACTGACGATAAAATTATGATGAGTTGTTTCATAAAACAGGTCCCTGACTTTTACATTGCTTGTTGTGTATATTAATGTTACATTATGAAATAGAATGAAATAAAAAACAAAAACTGGATGTATTTTGTCAATAGTTTTATTTATATGTTCCATCATAGTTTAATTGCCCTATATTAAATCACATCTTTACGATTTCCCCAGGATATGAATAATTTAAGGGACACGTGGCAATAGAAGTTTGTATCAAGCCTTCAAATTAGCACCTGAATTTATTATTCCAATATTCATTATTCTCCCAAATATGTAAACATATATTTGGTACAATATAATCAACAGTTTGTACTACGTCAAAACAATCTGAGGCCAATTCCCGTTGTCTTTGGCGTTAAAATGTCCAAGTTATTAATATTTAAAATCGGACGAGATCCTTTTACTGCTGTATTCCTGTATAATTATAGGGAAAGTTTCATGCAAAGTACTAGCATGTAATTTAAATGCCTAATTTTGAACATACACAAGTTGAATTCTGAAAATACGCACTCGAAGTTGAATTTAGGTAAGGGAGTTAGGTAAGGACATGCACAACCCGAGTCAATTTTGAACTTGTACTCTAGTTGAATTTAGTAAATACACAATTTGAGTCGAATTTAAAACACAACCCGAGTGGAGTTTAAAAGATACACCTATACTGATCAGTGATATATTGCATTAGGTCATACCAGGAACGTCATGAAGATAAATGTGAGTTCTATGTACATCGCCTTTCAGAAGTGTAACTTAATTAATGCAAATTTGACTAAAGGAAAACTATAAATGAACTTGATAGGCCTAATTATTGCAGTGAAAGCATGAAAATCTAAAGTTCTAAATGACCACTCAGTGGTGTTTTAACTTCTGACATCTTGCAGATGAAGCAAATGCTCTTCCATTTAACGACTAGACTAAAGCTAGCTCTGTGGCAAGTCAGTAGTATGCCACAAACATAACATGACAAAAAAGTATAAACTCTGAACTGGGTTCTACAACAATATGGGGTTTTAATCCAAATTCTAGGTTTTATTTAAATGTTTTATTGCACTTATATATACATTATGTACATAATAAATCATTATGTACTTATTAATAAATAGAAAAATATTTAGCTATAAGTGGTAGGATAAATTAATAGGGGGTTGTTTTATAAAGACACCGTTTTATATCAATAACAAAACAAGGCAATTCAATTGTTTTATCCTCATGCGATTTTGTCTCATATTTTTTCAAATTTCTGACATTAATATGTTCATTTCAATCAACGATAAGAAGAGCAGTTTTGTAATTTAAATCAAATACTTTACGTGTTTAATGTTGTAAGCGGCTATGACTTTGTTTTGCAAAACACAAACTCTTTGAAATTCTCGATTTCTTTCTTAAGATAACAAAATGGTTAACCTTAAACATTTATTTCAAGACTTTAATCCAAGGTAATTGTATTGTTTATTCAACTATTGGTATGTGTGTATTTATATGTGATTTTTTCAGTATATTGCCAATTTTAAAACTATATATAATTTCGGACATCACGTCTTTTCGGATATAACTGCTCCTGTACAGACTTTACTCGGTCTATAGCTAAAGTTGTACAGTGTTGATCTGCCAGATAACATATAAATATTTGTTATAAGATGTTTGACAATTAAATACATTTTGTTTTTAATTGTTCTTACCTCAGAGCCCATATATGAATTATTTTCGAAGATTGACAGTTTTGGTATAGAATAGAGGCATTCCTGACACAAAGAGACATGCAGGTGGTAGTCAGTGGTGAAAAATCAAAGACGGTAACAATGAATCCAGTATCCCACAAGGTCTCTGTGTCATATAAATGATTTACCCCTATCGGTATCATCACAAGTATGCTTATTTGCAGATGACTACATACTATACAGGAAAATCAACACTCAGCAAGGCCATCTCATCTTACAAAAAGTCCTACATGAACTTGAAAAATGAGGCATGTCGTTCAATGCAAAGAAGTGCTACATAATGAGCATGAACCAGTGTTCGACACTAACGCTAGCCCGATAGCCCGGGGCTAGTAAAAGTGACCGTCGGGCTAGCACGTACGATCGTCTAGCTAGCCCGATTGACTAGTAGATTATAGAACAAACACGTACCCAATTTGCATTGGCATTATATAAATAAAATCTCAAGCACTGTTAATCATTAATGTTCTGCAGATTCTCGCTTAAAACTGCTGCTCTTTTAGTCCGCGTAAAACGACATTTGTTTTCTTTTTGCTTTCGTTTACCGCGTGATACCAGCCCGATACCGAATCACACAAACGCTTGTAACTACGCCTTTCTCAAGCGTTTTTATGACCACGATTTCAGCAGTTGTTTCCGCTTCCGTCGGAAAACGCCGCGAATTATGAACGTGCTATAAACGGTGCAAACATAGATCGATTTTTGGGGCTTTCTCCACCAGCCAAAAAACAAAAAACTCGTATCATAATAATTTCTAATTTCTGTGTTTCTCATATACATTGTTCAGAAATTCTATAATAAATTAAAATAATAATCATCACAGTATGTTACTTTTCTTAACAGAGGTGCAGACTGCCACGAGATCAGGTTATTGTGACGGAGGGTGCTGTCAGCGATGTCACAAATTTTGAATCTGATTTGTGTTGTTATTTTATAACCAACCCCGTCAAATCAATATACAATGAGGATTTGGTACCGTTGGTAGCAGGGCTAGAAGAAATTAAGGGGGGCTAGTGAAATTCCAAACCAACTAGCCCCCGGGGCTAGTAGGTCCAAAAAGTTAGTGTCGAACACTGTGAACAGTAAACGATAAATCATCTCACTTCTATACACTATGTGACCATATACTAAAACAAGTTGAAGAAAACCCATTCCTGGGAATAACTAAGCAACAATCTGAAATGGTCTACTCATATCAACAATGTAGCCAAAAAAGCCAACCATCGTGGCATTCTTAAGAATAAACCTAAGAAACTGTCCACAAGACTGCAGAAAACCGCTTACATATCACTAGAACGATCAGTGATGGACTATGCCTTCATTATTTGGGATCCATATATTATACTTAAAAGGACATAGATAAACTTGAAATGGTACAGCGCCAAACTGCAAGATTCATAACAGGCGACTACAAATCCAAGGAGGAAGTGTGCATGACCAAGATGTTGGAGTCCCTAGAGCTACACTGTGACACTACAAGATTGTCGAACAGGAAGTCGAATGGTGTTCCTCTACAAAGTGGTCGAAGGGATGGTACCAGCCATACCCCCACGAGGAATATTTACAACCAGCTAGACAGAGAAGGCAAATTACTCTAAAAAAGAATCCTAACTTCATAAGCCAAAACATTTTAGAATGACAAGTTATAAATAATGATAGAGGATTCATCATAAAACACTGCAAACTGACCAACTAAAATATTCATTCTTTGTAAAAACACTAGTTGATTGGAACCATCTGGATAGTCAAGTGGTCCATGCAAAGACAGTTGAGGGTTTTAAAACTGCCTTCCCTTCGTGCTACTAAGTGTGCCTCCCCGGTGTACCACACTGTAAAAGGCCTTTCACCGTACCATGCAGTAGCAGAATATAATATGCTTGGGGCTGCTTAGTCCTAGGGCTAATCCCAGCCAATCCCAGCCTAAAAGTAAAAGAATTTTGTGTCGCCTTTTCGAAGAAAACAAACATAAGGATCACTTTTTCTGTCATCTTGCGTTCACCATCGGTAATCCTCCGGTATTAAAACTTAAAATTAATGTTTAAAACTTAAATTTCTTAATCATTTTCAAGTCAAAAGACTCAAATTTTAATATAGTTATACTGGCTAATTATGACGACTACTACTCTAAAATCATTAGTGGTAATGATTTGGAACCTTTACCGAAATATCTGGCATTACATTTCAGGGCTATCCCCGGGATTTTTTTAAAGGAGTGGTGGCATTTTTTTTGCAATGGAAGGGGAACAAGAGAGTGAAGTGGGGGTGGTCAGTTATTTGCTAACTGCCTACTCGAATCTTAATATAATTTTTATATAGTAACATAATTCAGGTTTCTATCAAAAAGTTATGAGTAGAGCGTTCAATTTCATTGACCTCTTGTAATCCATGCATAATTGTTTTTATACTTGCAGCAAGTTTGTAATATTCTCGTGTCTGCTGATCTTCTCACTGCTGTTCTCCCTACGTCTGGACCACACGATAGAGTGGAGCTACTGGGTGATATTCTTGCCGATCTGGATCTGGAAGTTACTGGTTATTGTGGGAGCAGTTGTTGGCAGTTATGTCTGGTTCAGGCATCCCCTATACAGGCAAGTACTGGGTGAAATTCCTACCCATCTGGAAGTTACTGGTTATTGTGGGAGCAGTTGTTGGCAGTAATGTCCCCTATACAGGCCAGTACTGGGTGAAATTCCCACCCATCTGGAAGTTACTGGTTATTGTGGGAGCAGTTGTTGGCAGTTGTGTCTGGTTCAGGCATCCCCTATACAGGCAAGTACTGGGTGAAATTCCTACCCATCTGGAAGTTACAGGTTATTGTGGGAGTAGCTGTTGACCTACCCACGAAGAAAGGGCACTAACCAATACTTTTTATAGCAGTTCTATGTCATTCCTTTCTTGTTGCTGTCTTTAGAACAAGTTTATTTAATTTCATTAGAATTTTACTGTCTTCTGATTAAAATAATAACCAACCTGTAGCTACCCACTTATTAAATCCTTGGTTGGAAGATGGCAAACAAATTAATGTTAGGCTTAGCCTTTGTTTCTAGCTTTTCTCTAATATCGCCTACCTTATATTTGACAGTAGTGGAGCGATTAAATAAAGACCCAATGGAAAAGCAGTTTCACTAGCTGTTATTAATCCAAAACACAAACTCTTGACTAGAAAGTTGAAAGCAACTTGATGTTAACTTGTTTTATCAGAGTTAAAAAAAATAATTTTGCGACAATATATCGGTCGTTTAATGGTCGCAAATTTTGTTTAATGGCGAAACCGTTAAACGCGATTTGCTACCGTTAGAAGACTGGTATACCATTGCAAAAGTCAAAATTTCAATACTGGTGAACCGTTTCTAACGCGTTTCATTGTTTATGACAGTTTTACTCACAAACACATTGAAATAAAATGTTTTTGACGATTGAACCTCACATGACTGGATTTGCAACCGGTTATGCACTATTTAATAGTGGCAAATGTTTGGACGTCAGTCAATCAGATTGCAGGATTTTTGGCCAGTGCGTTAGAAAAAAGGTTTTCTGTTGTATAAAATTGTAAATGCCAGTTGTACTAGCCTTTTATGAGTGATTGCCTAATTTGAAGTTAAGTATTAATTAAGTTACACTTCTGAAATGTCCAGAACATATTGGTCAAACCAAAATTGTGAATATTGACCATAGTATTACATACTTGGGATACTTGTAGAATTTATAATATTTATATATACCACTGAATACATGTATTTAGTGATGTACCAATTAATCTATTGTAACTGATCATAAGTTACGTAGGCATTTGATTATGAGTCTATAATCGTTCATCTGTTAAATGTAAAAATGCAGTTTAAATTAATTAATGATCAAAATAGAAATAAACATGATTATCCAGGAGACAAAAATGAGCATATACACAAATAAACACATATCAAGAATTATTTTCCTGATAAAATGACAATTGGTATAAGCAACAAGACAGGAAAGAATAAATGTAAATCAGAAATTATTATAAGTTCAAGGCCTGGTACTCAGATTACACACAGTGTACTTCATATTGACTAACCAATTATAACTGATGATTGATCAGTTACAACCAACCGATTGTAACCGATGATCAATTGGAAATTTTAACCGATTGCCCAGCACTACCAGTATTATTACTAAAATGTTGGCCAAGTATATTTGACTCTGAAACGGAAGATCACTTGTTTGAGTCTCACTGGTGACACTCGGCTACTTTGGTGTGTTCTTAGACATTACTAGCCTCGTCTGTCGGATGGGAATGTTAACTGGGTGGGGTCTTGTATATTATTGAGTCCATCCTCCGAGATCGTTAACTTACCATTGTTAACTATTCGATAGAAAGAGTAGGGCATGGTTCCCGGATTCCTATATATCCTTCCCCGCTCTGGCGCTGCTTGAAATTTTAGCTAACGAGTTTAATAAATTCAATCTAATGAGAACGTATGTTAGATTCTATATATATATATACATATCGACTTTTATTGCATTTTGCCTGTCGCTTTAACACGCAAAATCGACATAAACCGTGGGAATTGGATCATAGTCATTATCAATTTTTTTGACAGTTCATACTAGGCTTATTTGCATACTTATATAACTAGTGGTATATCGAAAATATAAAATGGTGTTATACCACTCCCACACCGTAAGTTAAGTGATAAAATGTGTTATTGAAGGGATGCATGGCAATCTAGAGTTTTTAAAAACTTGCGGCGTCCTGTTACATAAATTGCATTTGTTCAGTCATTAATATTAATTTTAAGACCAGTATAAAGCAATAGTTTATGCATACTACTAAACTGTTGAATACTTTTCACCAATAATATCAATATACCATATTCAAACCTATGACAGAATAAAGAAGAAAAGTTTAAATTGTATTTGAATACATGCAAGCAGATTTCAAGTCAAATTGATACTGGATTAATAAATCGAGACAACAGTTAATTGAATTCTACTCATTACAGAATGGAAGGAGACAGTTTTGTGCAGTTCAAGTCGATGATAATGACGACCAGCATGCACCTCATGTTGCTGGTGTTTGACATCCTGGCGTGCGACAATCTGGAGACGGACAACCACTCGTGGATGTTTGTCTTCATCCCCTTGATGTTCATGTCCATAATCGCCATAGGCTTCTGTGTCTGGGCCATCAAGAATGACAGGTCTTTTGAGGTATTTATTTTTTATAAATGTCCGAGATGTTGAGATATTCACTAGGTGACAGCAAAGGGTGTTACTCTGACATTATCATAGACGCAATATGTCTATAATAGTCACCAGAGGGTTCTGTGTCTGGGCCATCAAGAATGACAGGTCTTTTGAGGTATTTATTTTTTATAAATTTCCGAGATGTTGAGATATTCACTAGGTGACAGCAAAGGGTGTTACTCTGACATTATCCTAGATGCAATATGTCTATAATAGTCACCAGAGGGTTCTGTGTCTGGGCCATCAAGAATGACAGGTCTTTTGAGGTATTTATTTTTTATAAATGTCCGAGATGTTGAGATATTCTCTAGGTGACAGCAAAGGGTGTTACTCTGACATTATCCTAGACGCAATATGTCTATAATAGTCACCAGAGGGTTCTGTGTCTGGGCCATCAAGAATGACAGGTCTTTTGAGGTATTTATTTTTTATAAATGTCCGAGATGTTGAGATATTCACTAGGTGACAGCAAAGGGTGTTACTCTGACATTATCCTAGACGCAATATGTCTATAATAGTCACCAGAGGGTCTGTGTCTGGGCCATCAAGAATGACAGGTCTTTTGAGGTACTTATTTTTTTATAAATGTCCGAGATGTTGAGATATTCACTAGGTGACAGCAAAGGGTGTTACTCTGACATTATCCTAGACGCAATATGTCTATAATAGTCACCAGAGGGTTCTGTGTCTGGGCCATCAAGAATGACAGGTCTTTTGAGGTACTTATTTTTTTATAAATTTCCGAAATGTTGAGATATTCACTAGGTGACAGCAAAGGGTGTTACTCTGACATTATCCTAGACGCAATATGTCTATAATAGTCACCAGAGGCTTTTGTAACTGGGCCATCAAGAATGACAGGTCTTTTGAGGTATTTATTTATTATAAATTTCCAAGATGTTGAGATATTCACTAGGTAGAAAACAAAGGGTGTTACTCTGACTTTATCCTAGATGCAATATGTCTATAATAGTCGCCATAGGCTCTTGTGTCTGGGCCATCAAGAATGATAGATCGTTTGAGGTATTTATTTATTTTTGTAATTCATAACTTTGGCATTCGTTATAAATTTCTGAGATGTTGAGATATTCACTAGGTGACAGCAAAGGGTGTAATTTGACTTTATCCTAGACTATAATGCCAACTGGTCCGAACACCGGGTCAAGTATGGGTCGGGCTAGAATTCTGATTTTCACACCTATGGTGGTGAGTTCAGATATTAGACCAGAACAGCGTGGTGCTAACTTTGACAGGGCACTCGTTTGGCCATTTCCCTCCCCTAAAAGTATATATTTTTCCCCTTTTCCTGTAGAAAATTCTTTAAAAAAAAGAAAGATTTTGTTTCTATTATTAGTTTTTTTTAAAACTCCAATAAGGAAAACAGCATACTTTTTGCAATTTGTAATGGTACATTCTTGGTGCCACTTAAATAATGGGAAAAAAAACGCTAATTTGTGTTTCATAGAAATTCTCCTTTGATATGAAAACAATGGAAAATTCCCCCTCCTGAGGGCCCTGGCCCCAGTCCCCTAAAAGCTGACTGGTACCCTGTCTGATATGACATTTTTATCATGAATTGGAACATCTTTAACATTTTAGATTCTTTGAAAAATCCTAATGTACTCCCTTTTAATTTTTTTTTTGAAAGATTTATTAAATATTCCCACTCCACCTTCAGCTATTTCATGCAAATAGAAATAATGTAATCCACCTTGGTCCCTAATTGTTCATTAAATTAAACATGATAAACGCTTGACTTTCAGAAAATGATGCGATCTCTATGGATTGAAATTAGGATGCATACGGTAGTTGTCTGAACAGCTGTATGGGGTGTTTTACAATGATTTTAGGGTTATCTGTTTACATTTGATTTTTCAATTGAAGAAATAAAGTGTTTTTAAAAGAGCACCTTCATACTATCATTTGCCGCGAGCATGAGTTATACTGTGTTTCTGTTTCTTCTTTGTCATATGTATTAACCTTTGTAATTTAGAAGGCGGTAAACATAGTTACGTTCAAATTCATATATATTTCAGCTGGAACTTTTTTGTTCAGTGAACATTCTACAATTTATATTCTTGGCCTTGCGGTTGGACAACATGATCAAGTGGAGCTGGGTCGTAAGTAGTAAATATTCTTTAGTCCTTCAGATTAACCAAAGTTTTGCTTTTGTAGATCAGCTATGAGAATCACTCTCGTGTGTCCATTATTAATTTTTGCTTTAAATAACTTTTCCTTATAAACCACCGGATTGATTTCGACCAAACTTCACATGGATAATCCTTAGATTAATACTTTTAAATTTGTGCCGACGTAACTAAAAATAATAGAAACATTAAACAGTCTTCATCTCAAGAACTGCTAAACCTAATATTTTCAAGTTTGTACATCTTGGCCGACTTTACTGAAAATAGTAGAAACCTTAATCAGCCTTCTCAAAAACTGGAAACTGCTGAACCTATTTTGACAATTGTTGCAAAAAATAATCTCTAGACTCAAAACCATATAAATGAAGACCCAGGGATGAAAATGTCCCCACCCCATGTGTTCAAAGTTTGTATATAGAGATTTCACATTTTACAGAGAGTGTTAGATTCTTTTTTTTTTGTCCAAAAATCTAAAAATGGGTTGATCTTTACAGTGTTGGATAAATGTAAATAAATGTTAAGGCTAACTGAAGTTATTTGAGATTTCTTAATTTTCTGCTGTCCTAGCAACAGGGAGTTTATGTAGGAAAGTCCAGTTTTTACCTCTATAAATTCCAGTTCCAGTGATATATATTGTTAAAATTGCTCATGTGAAAGCAGAAAAACCTTGGTGCAGAACCCAACATCTGGGTCTATATCTTCATGGTCAAGCTAAAGATCTTATATGCATATAATGAGGTCCATTTTGTTTCCCTTCCATAACTCTGCATGGAAAGATTTTGAAATAAATTGGCATAAATACTCATCTCATCAAGACTAAGTGCAGATCCCCTTCCCTCCCCCACCCCTCCCAACATTTTCGACGGGCGATATAAATTCACAGAATTTCTTGTTACAGATTGTATTCATTCCAATCTGGATTGTGATGTGCGTTTCCATGATCGGGGTCATCTACGCCATCATACTTGCCATCATATTATCACGCTCTCCCGACATTCTACGCGACCAGAGGCGTGGAAACCTGACGACGGCTATCGGCTATTCTCTTCTAGTCATTCCTATGCTTGTGTTTGAGGTAATTATGGTTCTTAAAGCGACACTGTCCATAGATAAAGCATGCATTGAGCATAACCAATAACTGTTTGATTTTTAGCACTGCTTGTCCGTCGTCCGTCCGTCCGTCGTTAACTTTTGTCTCGTTAAGACGATAGAGTCTTCATTTTTCATCTGATCTTTACCAGATTGTTAATGTCAATGAAAAGTCAAACAAGTTCGAAAACCAGCCAAATCGGACCAGTAACAGCGGAGTTATGGCCCTTGATTTAGTTAAAAATGCTATATTTTGCCTTGTTAAGACGATAGGGCCTTCATTTTTCATCCGATCTTTACCAAACTTTACCAGATTGTTAATGTCAATAAAAGCTCAAACAAGTTCGAAAACCAGCCAGATAGGACCAGTAACAGCGGAGTTATGGCCCTTGATTTCATTAAAAATGCTATATTTTGCCTAGTTAAGGCGATAGTGCTTTCATTTTTTATATGATCTTTACCAAACTTAACCAGATTTTTCTTTTTTTCTTTTCTTTTTTTCTTTTTTTAAAATTTATACATGGAAACATGAGCATAGACGCAAACAAATGGAGTAATAAATTTGTTATTTCAAAAATAAAAGGTTTTATTTATTGTTTGTATACATTGCTAGGACCGCTTTATTTACATTTCTGCTGCTCGCGTGATCCATTAGTGCATTAGGTTTTGAATGCAGTATATCTTGCATCACATGACTGTCCTGTGTAACTCAGTCGGGAGTGCATCTGCCTTACCTGCAAGTATAAAAAAAATGTTGTACCGCTATTGAATTCCTTCAAAACTTCTTGTTTCTATTTAGTGAATATTCACTAACAGTAGCAGTAGCTGTGTAATGTTTGTCAACGTAATTATATTGTGCTTTATAAGCAAAAAGTTACGACTAATGCGCCTTTAAGGTATTAAAAAAAATAGTTTCTGCTAACACGGTGTCATACGTTCTGGAACAAGGTCTCGGATGCCAATCTGGTATAGATGTTATCTGATATTCATGTTTGGAAATGGTACACACACAGGCGGGTACCTGCCTATATTTTGCCGTTATTTGGCAGGAATGCTACTTTAAAGAACCATAGGAATCTCTTCTTTTGTAAAAGTAGGACAGGTTACAGGATTCGAATTCATACTCAGTCCCTCTCTCTGTGACGGCTCTAAATAATCCATAATGTGTTGATGAGCCATTAAACAACATTCAGTTCAATTGTTTAACCTATATTTATAGTGCTTACATTGTTATTCTTCAGATACTGTTGGCCAACCGTCTGGATGGGGACAATCAGTTCAAATATACGGCCATCACAGTACCACTGTTTATATCTCTGTTCACCCTGGTGGCACTGTCGTTTGGTGCAAAGGGAGGCAACCATTGTAAGTATAATATATAAAGAGTTATTCTAAACATTCCAACATTTAAAATGTCTAGGTCTGTGCAACCACTGTAAATATAACTTGTAAAGAATTATTTTAATGGATCGTCATTGTGAAAGATCATTTCCGGCATTTAAAAAGTCTAACTCCGCCCTCTTATTGTCGATTGGTCAAGTTCCCACAAACGTGGATCATTTGATCCATTGTATTTGTTGATCAGCACATGCTATTCTTACAGGTATAAGTAGCTGGTGTTCTGCATACTTCTAAGTGACTCAGATCTCGAGCGATTAGAAGCTTGATTGAAATATCAGTACTATCGTCTCGAATGAATTTGATCAGCATCTGGAATAAACAGGTGCCTCGTTACCAAATGTTTACCTAAGGCACTGACTTGTATGACACACTATAGGGCTCTGTTATTTGCCCATATTTCCCTAGGGACTGTATACCAAGGTTTAACACTTCAGGGCTGTATTGTGTATGGGCCTAGGGAATGTACATCACCGACTTGTATGACACACTATAGGGCTCTGTTATTTGCCCATATTTCCCTAGGGACTGTATACCAAGGTTTAACACTTCAGGGCTGTATTGTGTATGGGCCTGGGGAATGTACATCACCGACTTGTATGACACACTATAGGGCTCTGTTATTTGCCCATATTGCCCTAGGGACTGTATACCAAGGTTTAACACTTTAGGACTGTATTGTATATGGGCCTAGGGAAAGTACATGTTTCTAAAAAAAAAAGCTTTGTATTTCGCCTTTATGAACCAAGGGACTGGTCTGTACAAAGGTTTTAACGAATGAAACTTGGAAAGTTTCATAATTTTCCAGTGTGAACCAAGGGATTGTACACATGGTTTAAACACAGTACAAAGGTTTGATTATGGTCAAGGCACTGTTCCCCGTGTTTTAACTCATTATAAGGCCCTTATGAGCTGGGACTATCTGTATGGGCACACTTTAAGCCTTTGTTTTGTCTTTTTAAAATAACTCGCCCCCCAACAGCACGCTAATTTTACAAATATGTACACCGCTTCAAATTCGACGAACGATAAGGTATATGTAAAACTAACATATAATTGCAAATCCTAACTCCAGAAATACAATATAAACATGAAAAACGGCCAGCCAAAAACATCGCCTTTTTGTTATTGCTTGAAGCTTCGAATAAAAAGTTACCAACTCTAAATTCATTTCACACATATTCATGTGGAGGTATTTTATGAACCCGTGGATACATATACAGTTTTAATTAGCATATATGCATCATTTTGTGACCTAAACACATGGGTAGAGTTTGGAAGAACGGTTTTATAGCGAAATTTGGCGCTTGTGTTACTTTAACTAATGGTGCTTGCATTTTATATTTATAGCAAAAAACAGTTTCTTCTTTTAATAGTTGATAAACAAAAGATTTTAGTTTATTAGAATTTATTTATAGAAAATGTTATATATCACACCATCTATAATCGTCTTGTCACACAAGAACAACTTGGTAAATAAATGCTCTTGATTTAAATGAAAGCGAATAAAATATTCTGTGAATTATTATAACAATCTTTCATGGATATCCAATGAAGATTAAGAATTTCAAAACAAGATATAACTGTTTTGATCGAAACTACGACTCGACCGATAGTTCAGATTAAAACAATTATTCCAATGCTTGCAATTTACGTATCTGATCGATTCTTTTTCTTGCATACCATTGACTTTGTCAACTATTAACGTTTTGAATATTTATTTACACAATGACTTCATGCAACTATTGACGTTATCAGCAGGATTGTTGATGTGCATGACTTTTATCTGCCCCCATGTGTAAGATCAGACTTTCCAGCACTCGCGTAAAATACAGATAAACTTATCCGGTATGCAAGAAATCGGGTGTTCACCTCAGATCAGTAAGTAGGTATAAACATTTGAATCATGTCAGAACGACTGTAATTCATTTTATTTTGTGTATTTCAGGGTGGTTTGGTATTAGAAAAGATTTTTGTCATTTTTTGCTGCGTTTATGTCCGTGGCTGCAGGAGTATGGTAACATCTCGTACACATCACAGAGTAACCATGGTAACAGCAATCACGCATCAACAAATAGTGAAAACATTCCGTCAAAACGTTCGCAGAGCAAGAAATCAGTTATAGAAGATCATTCAAAAATCGTGGTGCCAATTATATCGATAGAAACCCCAGATTGAGAGACTCACGGGATATTGGCAAGTTGTATTACTACATACAGAAAGTTGTGCAAACTTGTAAATAGAAACACCGGAAAAGTTGTGGAATATAGTCAAGTTGTATTACTACATACAGAAAGTAGTGCAAACATATTAATAGAAAGACCTTGTTGAGAGACTCATGGACTATTGTTAAATTGTATTACTACACACAGAAAGTAGTGCAATCATATCAAAAGAAAATCCAGATTTGACAGATTTGTGGAATATTGTCATCGTATTACTACATACAAAATGTAGTGCAAATGCCAGATTGGGAAAGACATGAAAAGAGTTGAGGCATTTACTCAATAGAGATGCAGGATTAAGAAAATCTTGTCAAACTGATGTTGCGTAAAATCCTACAACCTGAACAAGTGTTCTGATCTCAAGCTGCCAAGCATCATAATCAGTGGCTGACCTAGCGGGGGTGGGGTGGGGTATCCAGTCAACCCCTGAGAGCATTTTTTTGTTTGTTATTTTGTGTTGTCTATTGTTGTTGGCTATTGTTTAAAACCTGCACCCCTCCACTCCCATTAATCTCAAAATCCTGTATCTGTACATGATATCATTCTGGTCAGCTCTTTATGTCGCAGGTATCAGCAAGTGGCAGGTATATTATAATTATACATACAGCGAGTGGCAGGTATATTATAATTATACATACAGCGAGTGGCACGTATATTATAATTATACATACAGCGAGTGTCAGGTATATTATAATTATACATACAGCAAGTGGTACGTATATTATAATTATACATACAGCGAGTGGCAGGTATATTATAATTATACATACAGCGAGTGGCACGTATATTATAATTATACATACAGCGAGTGGCAGGTATATTATAATTATACGTGGCAGGTATATTATAATTATACATACAGCGAGTGGCAGGTATATTATGATTATACATACAGCGAGTGGCAGGTATATTATAATTATACATACAGCGAGTGGCAGGTATATTATAATTATACATACAGCGAGTGGCAGGTATATTATAATTATACATACAGTGAGTGGCAGATATATACAGCGAAGAAAAGTACACATCTAATCTTGACTGTCAAGCCTTTCGGAAACACCGGATCGCGGACGATGCCGGAATGGTGGGTACAATAAACATAAGAAAATAATCAACCAAACCGTGCTTCAACTAACACATCCTCCAAATGCTTTTGGCCTTTATAGTCTTCATCAAGGAGGATAAACTGGTTGTCAAAATCAGGCCTTTTTATCATTTTTCGGGAAGAAGCCTTTTTCTCTATATTTGGGATGAAAATTCTGTGTTAATGTCCTTTGTAATTTTATACTTAAATTTTTTGTCCGGAGCATATCTTCAAAACTACTAATGAGACTGCAATGAAACTTCACACAATGATAGAGGGCAATGAGAGGAAGTGCAGAGTGCAAGATCCGTAACTCTGTCTTCATTCAAATTAGAGCTATTTCCCTTTGTAATTGTATACTTAGATTTTTTATCTGGAGCATAAAATACTAATGGAACTGCAAATTGAAAACTGCTGTGTGATATAAGGCCATTTGATAAGTTTAGGATACATTTCGGGAAGAATCCATCGGTTCTACAGATTTTCTTGTTTCATTAATTTAAATCAACTGAAGCTGGACATCAATGAGGCAGGCACATCCATCGGAGTACAGGAAGTGGTTGCCTAGGGAGTTGCTGTCTTGCCTCCCAGTAAATGGGTGCATTCGGGGTTCTCCCATCAGTTACTGAAAGCACTCCCAGTAACCATCGACTACCATCGGTCACCGTCATTAGATGTTGGTTCGCCGATAGGTACATGTTAGTAACCAATCTTCCCGCGACTCGACACCTGAGGTAGTATCGATGGCTTCATTGGTATCAAACATTACCATCGGTGGCCATTGGTAACGCAAAGTTAACCAACATGGTTGCCGATGGGAGGACCCTGAACGCACCCATTAATTCTGCTTTTTGTAAAAAAAAGAAAAAAAGTGATTTTTTGCTATTTAATTTATTGTGCTATATATGTGGTATATATCACTGTCAATCTGTTTGTGATGTTATTTAAGCATTGTTTTAAAACTGTGATTTTTATTTTTATTATAATTATTATATTTATAGATTAGGGTACGAGTTGATGAATACAATATGTTGGCATTCCTTGTTTATAAATGGTACAGTCATTCATGAAAAATTTCTTTCTTGGAATATACTTGATACCTGACCGACTGCCTCCTGTCGTTATCCCCCACCCACCCAACACTGTCAGTATTTTCTAAGCACATGGGTCATTTTTCATGAGAATACAAGTTATTCTCATTTAAAAGGGCCTGTATATGAATGGTAACATCGCATAGTTGTTTTACTCCATATAATAAAAACAATTAAATAACACATCGGTGGGCCCTGAAGATCCAAGCACATGTGTTCATTGGTTGGTTGAGTAGATGGCTGTGATATATGGATATTTAAGTACTTTCTAAGCACATGGGTCATTTTTCATGAGAATACAAGTTATTCTCATTTAAAAGGGCCTGTATATGAATGGTAACATCGCATAGTTGTTTTACTCCATATAATAAAAACAATTAAATAACACATCGGTGGGCCCTGAAGATCCAAGCACATGTGTTCATTGGTTGGTTGAGTAGATGGCTGTGATATATGGATATTTAAGTACCATCACGCATGAATCGGTATACTATAATATGATTATTACTAGGGTAACTTGGTCTGGAAGTATGTATCACCTTGAGTGGCTATGTCATATGTTCTGGATCTCGTGAGAGGCTTGGTGTGGAAGTGTGTGTGAGAGGCTTGGTCTGGAAGTGTGTATCACCTTGAGTGGCTATGTCATATGTTCTGGATCTCGTGAGAGGCTTGGTGTGGAAGTGTGTGTGAGAGGCTTGGTGTGGAAGTGTGTATCACCTTGAGTGGCTATGTCATATGTTCTGGATCTCGTGAGAGGCTTGGTCTGGAAGTGTGTATCACCTTGAGTGGCTATGTCATTTATTCTGGATCTCGTGAGAGGCTTGGTCTGGAAGTGTGTATCACCTTGAGTGGCTATGTCATATATTCTGGATCTCGTGAGAGGCTTGGTGAGAGGCTTGGTCTGGAAGTGTGTGTCACCTTGAGTGGCTATGTCATATATTCTGGATCTCGTGAGAGGCTTGGTGAGAGGCTTGGTCTGGAAGTGTGTGTCACCTTGAGTGGCTATGTCATTTATTCTGGATCTCGTGAGAGGCTTGGTCTGGAAGTGTGTATCACCTTGAGTGGCTATGTCATATATTCTGGATCTCGTGAGAGGCTTGGTCTGGAAGTGTGTGTGAGAGGCTTGGTCTGGAAGTATGTGTCACCTTGAGTGGCTATGTCATTTATTCTGGATCTCGTGAGAGGCTTGGTCTGGAAGTGTGTATCACCTTGAGTGGCTATGTCATATATTCTGGATCTCGTGAGAGGCTTGGTCTGGAAGTGTGTATCACCTTGAGTGGCTATGTCATATATTCTGGATCTCGTGAGAGGCTTGGTGTGGAAGTGTGTATCACCTTGAGTGGCTATGTCATATATTCTAGATCTCGTGAGAGGCTTGGTGTGGAAGTGTGTATCACCTTGAGTGGCTATGTCATTTATTCTGGATCTCGTGAGAGGCTTGGTCTGGAAGTGTGTGTGAGAGGCTTGGTCTGGAAGTATGTGTCACCTTGAGTGGCTATGTCATATATTCTGGATCTCGTGAGAGGCTTGGTCTGGAAGTGTGTGTGAGAGGCTTGGTCTGGAAGTATGTGTCACCTTGAGTGGACATGTCATATATTCTGGATCTCGTGAGATGCTTTAGCGTGGATTGTGATCCTGCATATATGCCATATCCATAAAAAGATGATGGGAGCTTCCAAAACCCTTACTATAGGGCAGACCATAAACAATTGTTGGTTTGCTGTTACCCTACCTACCCATGAAAAGGGCCCTAACCAAAAGTTTTTATAGCAATTCTTTAACATATATATTTTTTTACTATCTTTTTGTTTACTATCTTTAGCCCCATGTGGTTCCGGGGGCCCCGTTTGGTTACGGGGCAAAGAATAGAGCCACTGCAGATCCTGTTGGAGGGTAAGGCAGAGGGGTAGAACCCCCCCAAATTCATGTTCATTTTATCATTTTTTGTTCATGCTCATTAAAGGTCTTCATCATGACCCCTGCATTGTTTCAGGTGCCATCTCGCTCACATCACTAAGAGCAGTGGCAGGAAAACAATAAGCGTGGCTCCAGCTTAAATGGAGTGTCTACAATAGAATTTGCAGCAACTCTGCAGTTCAGGGTGAGAAGGTCCTAGGCCCATTCTCCATATTTTTCTCGATGTACATGGAGGATGAGCCTGGCATGTTCATGCCTGTTAGGCGCCATATAAACTTTCATGTGTTGGTGCGCCTTATAACCCAATTCAATTCATAAATATTCTTGCCAGTAGAGAAGCTTATCCCGTTGTGGTAAATATTCTTTGTTTACATCATTTCTATTCTGGGTAACAAGTGTCACGTGATCGTTACTAAATATAGACTGAATTGGGTTGGTCGTCTGAGCTGAATATAGTAGTTATCGCCATCTTCAGTTTATAACCAAATAACCCATATTTGGGATGATGAAAACTTGTGTAATTATTAATTAAAACGTAAATATACCATTGCATTTGAATACACCAAAAAAATATTTAGAAAAAAGTTATATCTACAATTTAAAATGATTTTTCAGCTGTACCATCGGTGTAATTTACTTCACTTCGACATTTTCATAATTTAAAGGGAAATAACTTTTTGCAAATTTAAATTGATTAATATGTACTCGTTGTCTCCCTTGGCTGAAAATGTTTAGCACACCCTTTTAGTTTTTTGGGCATATAAAATTGATTCGTAAAAGGGTCAGATATTTTAAAAGGAAATTTTCATGCGCATGCGCATTAGCGTGTGATTCCCCAGATTGTGTTTTATAACAGTGTTTATATAGGTAAACGGGTTGCTTTGAGAGTGTATGTTAACATTTCTAAAAAAAAAATCCTCCATTCGTCTGATGATAGTGTGTAGTGATTTGTAAGTGGAGTTGAAAAAAAATCACAACATCGAGCGTTTTATTGATAATGACGAAATCTGGTGAATGGCGATAACTGGTACACAACCAGTAGACTAGTTATACACGGGTAGGCAGCGTCCTGATAGTTATACGAGGGTGTTTACGTAAAACAAGCTTTCCAATACACAATGTCGCAAATATACTACATGTACAAATCTATTTTTAGAAGGAAAGTGATGCAGAATCAGTAAACATTAGCAGTGTAACAGGTTTGTGTCAGAAATTTACAGTACAATGTAGATATTATTGATAGGTATATATAAAAGGAGTAATTTGCCCACCGTTTGTCCTGCACAGATCCATTCACCACTTCATAGCTGCCTATACACTGGAATCCCAATGGGCGCCCATCTTGTGAGGAAGTGTTGATTGTTACAGATGGCGGCAGGTATACAGTACTGGTTCTACCCAGGAATACAGTACTGGTTCTACACAGGAATACAGTACTGGTTCTACCCAGGTATACAGTACTGGTTCTACCCAGGTATACAGTACTGGTTCTACCCAGGAAGGAAAAATGGGTGGTCTGCTCCACCATGAATAAATCGACCATCATATATAGCCTAAAATGTGCTGAAAATGAGGTAAATCACCATTCAACCAACCAACTGCCCATGTAGTCTTGATCATAAGTGTTTGTAACCCCTTACAAAAGTACTAGGTGTCCGTCAAATATATACTAACATGGATTATGCCTTGTCCCCTTTAATCTGAAGACCACATGTATTTCATAGCAGTCGGTAGCAAACCAAAAAACTAAAACTATATTCTGTAAATGATTGTGTGTAGGTAGCTTAGAAAGGGGGATTACACGCCGATACGCTTTTTGCTTTTTTAATGCCATGCCGGCAAATAGTATTGCCCTTGTTTCAAGTTTTTCTTAAGCCCATTTCTATGTAACGGACTGCGCTTAAGCATCACATTCCTGTCCCTTGGACAAATGTTCTAGTTAAAAAGAAAATATATATATATATATATAAAAAATATATTTTCATATATCACCCTTTATCAGGCCTCGTCCGTCGGATGGGGACGTAAACCGGGCGGTCCCGTGTATCGGTCTATCCTCCGAGCACGTTAAAGAACCATAGGAATCTATTCGATAATAAGAGTAGGGCAGGTTCCCGGATTCCTATGTATCCTTCCCCTCTCTCTGGGGCGGCTCTAAATAACCTATACTGTGTTGATGAGCCGTTAAACAACATTCAATTCAATTCAATTATCAGGCACTCGACGCAGATCAACCCTCGAGCTAAAGCTCCCGGGCTGATATGGCATCTCTGGCCTGATATAGAGTGTAATATGAAAAAAAGTCTTTGTCAGGGTATAAAATATGTAATGTTCCTAAAACAGCAGTTTACTGCAACAGTTACCCTCCAAAATTGCCAACTCTACCTTTAAGGTAAACTTAAAAAATATAAAATATATTAAATAAACTATTTTTAAAGAATATATTGTTTGTTGTACAATTTGAACCAATTTTCTTATTTGTCATGTAAAGGCTATTCCATTAAAACATACATGGGAACCCAGGAACGTTGCAGGAAGTCACTTTAGAAATTGAACACCTACCTATAGGTGCAAAATTAAATTTAAAGTACCAAACTTTGGAAAATGGGGTTCACCCATAGATGTTTATTAAATTGCCTTCCGTGGGTCCCTGTATGTTTTAATGGAATAGCCCTAACATACCAACACCATCGTCACACACAACTACTTTATAAGATGCACACATGCACAAACACACGCACATACGCGCAGTCGTGTACAAGCATATTGTTTTATTAGTGTCGGAGTGTTGGACAGGAATTATTACCAGTAGACACCTACCGGTCCATTATTCTGTCATTCCTTCCAACCAAGTCATGGCCGGGTTATGGGTTATAATTTTATCATTTGATTCGATACTACACAAACTTTCACCACAATGAGACTAAGTGTCGCGACCAAATCCAGGTCCTTACCTTCAAGATCAAGGTCACACTACGACTGAAGGTAATTGCTGTAATTTCATGTTGGAGCTCGAACTTCTTTATTCAGCTGCCCAAGGCAGCTGATCCTTATATGGGTTTTATATTTGGCTATGGTTAACAGACTGAATCATGTAGCTGTCGATAAGTAGGCATTACAACTTCAATTCCTAGTGAACTAGTCTAAAAAACTGGACTGGTATAAACACATATTTTGCAACTTTAAAAGGTTACCGTTTTACTTGCTGAAATGACATTTTCCTAGATCAGTCTACTGAAGTGTAGCATGCAGTAATATTTCCAGGATCTTTACACCCGGGCTGGGATTTTTTACGGAGCATAATTAACGTGTTAGTGAAACGAATGAAACTGCAAGTATTGGAATGAAATAAGTGCAAATCTGTATTTTCATGGAATAATACCCATAAATCCACGAATATATAACGAGAAAGTTTAGTGTTAAATCGGTTTTGTTCATAATGCGGTACTCCCATATTCCTGATCATTGTCAGTGTTGGCTGCATCAGAGTTAAAGTTTGTATGTAGCCTTGAAACTCGCAAATTACCTACATAATGAATTGAAACTTGACACATGCATTTGGCATTGTTAGAAAACACCTCAAATCCAGTTTCTATAAATCTTGATTTTATTTTAACAAAAGTATGGCCTCTTTTATACTAACTTGGTTAAAGTTTGTACAATTTGTATGTAAGCTTGTAATCTTGGTTCAAGTTTGCAAATAAGCTTTCATCTCACAAACTGATTTACATGATTGATTGAAACTTCACATATGCATTCTGCATCATAGGACAACACCACAGAGCCAGGTTCTGTAACTCTAAAAAAAAAATGAACAGAAGTATGGCCCATTTTATACTGCGAAAACTTGGTTAAGGTTTGTACATCATATGTAAGCTTGGTTTAATTTTGTATACATCTAATGTTGCCAGTTAAAGTTATTATGTAAACTTGCATCTCACAAACAACTTTAGGTAATGGTTTGAAAGTTCACACATGCATTCTGCATCTTAAGACACCTGCACAGAGCAAGGTTCTATAACTTTTGCTTTTATTTTATCAAAATAATGGCCCCTTTAATACTTAGAAAAATTTGGTTAAAGTTTGTATATAAGCGTGGAACTCGCAATCTACAAAATGGATTGAAACTTATTTTAACAAAATTAAGGCCCTTTTTTACTTAATAAAAAAAGCAGTTTGACTTTGTCCAGTCGCTTTAAAAAATGATTTCTAATTTGTATCGATTTTCATTTGAAGATTTATATCAATAAAACCATGGCCAGGTTTCAAAATAAACAATATTGACGCATTCATTTTGTAGTTATTGCTTTTGATAATTTAAAATAACAACACTTATTTCAGCTTGATAACTCATAATTTCAATAATTATTTCAAAGTACAGCAAAAGCAATTATTTGCATTTTTATCAGTTCACAGGCCAACAGTCATGTTTATTTACTTATCAGCAGCTTTTACGCTTGTCTATTATTTGATTCCAGTAATAATTTAGACAAATGTTTACCACCATGAGATGAGGCTTTTATCTTCAAGATCAAGGTCACACTGAGACTGAAGGTTATTGCTATAATTTCGTGTCCGGGCTTAAGTAGACAACTTCTTTATCATTCCAATAATATTATACACAAAATGTTAACCCCCATGAGACGATGTGTCGAGACCTTACCTTTAAGGTCAAGGTCAAAGTAAGACTGAAGGTTATTGCTATAATGTTATATTTGGGCTAATACTTCTTTATATATCATTAAATTCCAATAATAGTATACACGAATGTTCACCACCGTGAGACGATGTGTCGAGACCAACATCCATGATCCAGGTCCTTAGCTTCAAGGTCAAGCTCAAACTAAGACTAGATGTAAACATGTGTGCAGTTTGAAGTATGGCCTCCGGCGTCTAAGAAATGAACTTCACGAATGTAAAACGGGCGTACTGAGTGATGGGGCCCAGATTGACAAGGGTAAGACTTTATGCCCTCTCCACTTCCATGGCAGGCCATAACAATATTGAAGTAGCTATCCAGCCAACAACAGGCACATTTTACAACATATATATGTACACCATTTCGAAACCTACTGAAGCCGAGACATACAACTTGCAGTATTTTGAAAATCAAAAAAATCTATAGACTTAATTCATCTTACTCATATTCAGTCACTGGTATTTTAAGAACCTGTGAATAAAACCTATACTTTTAATTGGCACATGCATTATTATATGACCTAAACACCTGGATGGAGTTGTGATTAACGGGTTTGTAGTGTAACGGTCCATTATTATATGACCTAAACACCTGGATGGAGTTGTGATTAACGGGTTTGTAGTGTAACGGTCCCATTATTATATGACCTAAACACCTGGATGGAGTTGTGATTAACTGGTTTGTAGTGTAACGGTCCATTATTATATGACCTAAACACCTGGATGGAGTTGTGATTAACGGGTTTGTAGTGTAACGGTCCATTATTATATGACCTAAACACCTGGATGGAGTTGTGATAACGGGTTTGTAGTGTAACGGTCCCATTATTATATGACCTAAACACCTGGATGGAGTTGTGATTAACGGGTTTGTAGTGTAACGGTCCATTATTATATGACCTAAACACCTGGATGGAGTTGTGATTAACGGGTTTGTAGTGTAACGGTCCATTATTATATGACCTAAACACCTGGATGGAGTTGTGATAACGGGTTTGTAGTGTAACGGTCCCATTATTATATGACCTAAACACCTGGATGGAGTTGTGATTAACGGGTTTGTAGTGTAACGGTCCCATTATTATATGACCTAAACACCTGGATGGAGTTGTGATTAACGGGTTTGTAGTGTAACGGTCCATTATTATATGACCTAAACACCTGGATGGAGTTGTGATAACGGGTTTGTAGTGTAACGGTCCCATTATTATATGACCTAAACACCTGGATGGAGTTGTGATTAACGGGTTTGTAGTGTAACGGTCCCATTATTATATGACCTAAACACCTGGATGGAGTTGTGATTAACGGGTTTGTAGTGTAACGGTCCATTATTATATGACCTAAACACCTGGATGGAGTTGTGATAACGGGTTTGTAGTGTAACGGTCCCATTATTATATGACCTAAACACCTGGATGGAGTTGTGATTAACGGGTTTGTAGTGTAACGGTCCCATTATTATATGACCTAAACACCTGGATGGAGTTGTGATTAACGGGGTTGTAGTGTAACGGTCCATTATTATATGACCTAAACACCTGGATGGAGTTGTGATAACGGGTTTGTAGTGTAACGGTCCCATTATTATATGACCTAAACACCTGGATGGAGTTGTGATTAACGGGTTTGTAGTGTAATGGTCCCATTATTATATGACCTAAACACCTGGATGGAGTTGTGATTAACGGGGTTGTAGTGTAACGGTCCATTATTATATGACCTAAACACCTGGATGGAGTTGTGATTAACGGGGTTGTAGTGTAACGGTCCATTATTATATGACCTAAACACCTGGATGGAGTTGTGATAACGGGTTTGTAGTGTAACGGTCCCATTATTATATGACCTAAACACCTGGATGGAGTTGTGATAACGGGTTTGTAGTGTAACGGTCCCATTATTATATAACCGAAACACCTGGATGGAGTTGTGATAACGGGTTTGTAGTGTAACGGTCCCATTATTATATGACCTAAACACCTGGATGGAGTTGTGATAACGGGTTTGTAGTGTAACGGTCCCATTATTATATGACCTAAACACCTGGATGGAGTTGTGATTAACGGGTTTGTAGTGTAACGGTCCCATTATTATATGACCTAAACACCTGGATGGAGTTGTGATTAACGGGGTTGTAGTGTAAAGGTCCATTATTATATGACCTAAACACCTGGATGGAGTTGTGATTAACGGGGTTGTAGTGTAACGGTCCATTATTATATGACCTAAACACCTGGATGGAGTTGTGATAACGGGTTTGTAGTGTAGCGGTCCCATTATTATATGACCTAAACACCTGGATGGAGTTGTGATAACGGGTTTGTAGTGTAACGGTCCCATTATTATATGACCTAAACACCTGGATGGAGTTGTGATAACGGGTTTGTAGTGTAACGGTCCCATTATTATATGACCTAAACATCTGGATGGAGTTGTGATTAACGGGTTTGTAGTGTAACGGTCCCATTATTATATGACCTAAACACCTGGATGGAGTTGTGATTAACGGGTTTGTAGTGTAACGGTCCCATTATTATATGACCTAAACACCTGGATGGAGTTGTGATTAACGGGTTTGTAGTGTAACGGTCCCATTATTATATGACCTAAACACCTGGATGGAGTTGTGATTAACGGGTTTGTAGTGTAACGGTCCCATTATTATATGACCTAAACACTGGATGGAGTTGTGATTAACGGGTTTGTAGTGTAACGGTCCATTATTATATGACCTAAACACCTGGATGGAGTTGTGATAACGGGTTTGTAGTGTAACGGTCCATTATTATATGACCTAAACACCTGGATGGAGTTGTGATTAACGGGTTTGTAGTGTAACGGTCCATTATTATATGACCTAAACACCTGGATGGAGTTGTGATTAACGGGTTTGTAGTGTAACGGTCCATTATTATATGACCTAAACACCTGGATGGAGTTGTGATAACGGGTTTGTAGTGTACAGTCCATTATTATATGACCTAAACACCTGGATGGAGTTGTGATTAACGGGTTTGTAGTGTAACGGTCCCATTATTATATGACCTAAACACCTGGATGGAGTTGTGATAACGGGTTTGTAGTGTAACGGTCCATTATTATATGACCTAAACACCTGGATGGAGTTGTGATTAACGGGTTTGTAGTGTAACGGTCCATTATTATATGACCTAAACACCTGGATGGAGTTGTGATTAACGGGTTTGTAGTGTAACGGTCCATTATTATATGACCTAAACACCTGGATGGAGTTGTGATTAACGGGTTTGTAGTGTAACGGTCCATTATTATATGACCTAAACACCTGGATGGAGTTGTGATAACGGGTTTGTAGTGTAACGGTCCATTATTATATGACCTAAACACCTGGATGGAGTTGTGATTAACGGGTATGTAGTGTAACGGTCCCATTATTATATGACCTAAACACCTGGATGGAGTTGTGATTAACGGGTTTGTAGTGTAACGGTCCCATTATTATATGACCTAAACACCTGGATGGAGTGTTGATTAACGGGTATGTAGTGTAACGGTCCATTATTATATGACCTAAACACCTGGATGGAGTTGTGATTAACGGTTGTACTGTAACGGTCCATTATTTGGTGGGGTTAGTTTCTTTAATATCTTTGTCATGTTGACAACTGCAGGTAACCTAAGCTGCTTGTTACTTGTTGTTTTTGCCATAAAAATGTACAAATGGACCATTAGTTCTCACAACATTAGTTACGGCCCTTACAGATAAAAAATACATAGATGTATGAACCCAATAATCTCAGATGTATGTGTTGGGCCGACCCCTCAATATTTTGACAAAAAATTGTGCTGACCCCCCACAAATGTGCTTTTGTCCTGAAATTTTACAGCAAAGAAATTGTAGAGTCTGCTACCACGAACCAGTTCAAAACCTCCATTGATGGACATTTTAATGAGATATATGGGTTTCTTTGGGCATATTCCCGCTTAACCCCTTGGCCGTACTCTAGGGTGCAGCGGCAGGTACTGTAAAACAGGTGTATAATTGTATTGTCAAATGACATAGAAGAAAAGTTACTGAGAGAATCATAGCTCTTACAGAATACAGATATGATTAGAATCATAGCTCTTACAGAATATAGATATGATTAGAGAATCATAGCTCTTACAGAATATAGATATGATTAGAGAATCATAGCTCTTACAGAATACAGATATGATTAGAGAATCCCAGTTCTTACAGAGAACAGATATGATTAGAGAATCATAGCTCTTACAGAATACAACTATGATTAGAATCATAGCTCTTACAGAATACAAATATGATTAGAGAATCACAGTTCTTACAGAATACATATATGATTAGAGAATCATAGTTCTTACAGAATACAGATATGATTAGAATCATAGCTCTTACAGAATACAAATATGATTAGAGAATCACAGTTCTTACAGAATACATATATGATTAGAGAATCATAGTTCTTACAGAATACAAATATGATTAGAGAATCACAGTTCTTACAGAATACATATATGATTAGAGAATCATAGCTCTTACAGAATATAGATATGATTAGAGAATCATAGCTCTTACAGAATACAGATATGATTAGAGAATCCCAGTTCTTACAGAGAACAGATATGATTAGAGAATCATAGCTCTTACAGAATATAACTATGATTAGAATCATAGCTCTTACAGAATACAAATATGATTAGAGAATCACAGTTCTTACAGAATACATATATGATTAGAGAATCATAGTTCTTACAGAATACAGATATGATTAGAATCATAGCTCTTACAGAATACAAATATGATTAGAGAATCACAGTTCTTACAGAATACATATATGATTAGAGAATCATAGTTCTTACAGAATACAAATATGATTAGAGAATCATAGCTCTTACAGAATATAGATATGATTAGAATCATAGCTCCTACAGAATACATATATGATTAGAGAATCATAGTTCTTACAGAATACAGATATGATTAGAGAATCATAGCTCTTACAGAATACAGATATCTTACAGAATACATATATGATTAGAGAATCATAGTTCTTACAGAATACAGATATGATTAGAATCATAGCTCTTACAGAATACAAATATGATTAGAGAATCATAGTTCTTACTTATACAGATATGATTAGAATCATAGCTCTTACAGAATACAAATATGATTAGAGAATCACAGTTCTTACAGAATACATATATGATTAGAGAATCATAGTTCTTACAGAATACAAATATGATTAGAGAATCACAGTTCTTACAGAATACATATATGATTAGAGAATCATAGCTCTTACAGAATACAGATTTGATTAGAATCATAGCTCTTACATAATACAAATATGATTAGAGAATCACAGTTCTACAGAATACATATATGATTAGAGAATCATAGCTCCTACAGAATACATATATGATTAGAGAATCATAGCTCTTACAGATTACAGATATCTTACAGAATACAGATATAATTAGAGAATCATAGCCCTTACAGAATACAGATATGATAAGAGAATCATAGCTCTTACAGAATACAGATTTGATTAGAGAATCATAGCTCTTACAGAATACAGATATGAGTAGAGAATCGTAGCTCTTACAGAATACAGATATGATTAGAGAAGCATAGCTCTTACAGAATACAGATATCTTACAGAATACATATATGATTAGAGAATCACAGTTCTTACAGAATACAGATATCTTACAGAATACATATATGATTAGAGAATCGTAGCTCTTACAGAATACAGATATCTTACAGAATACAGATATGATATTAGAGAATCATAGCCCTTACAGAATACAGATATGATAAGAGAATCATAGCTTTTACAGAATACAGATATGATTAGAGAATCATAGCTCTTACAGAATACAGATATGAGTAGATAATCATAGCTCTTACAGAATACAGATATGATTAGAGAATCACAGTTCTTACAGAATACAGATATGATTAGAGAATCATAGCTCTTACAGAATACAGATATGATTAGAGAATCATAGCCCGTACAGTATACAGATATGATTAGAGAATCACAGTTCTTACAGAATACAGATATGAGTTGAGAATCATAGCTCTTACAGAATACAGATATGAGTAGAGAATCATAGCTCTTACAGAATACAGATATGATTAGATAATCATAGCTCTTACAGAATACAGATATGAGTAGAGAATCATAGCTCTTACAGAATACAGATATGATCAGAGAATCATAGCCCTTACATAATACAGATATGATTAGAGAACCATAGCTCTTACAGAATACAGATATCTTACAGAATACATATATGATAAGAGAATCATAGCTCTTACAGAATACATATATGATTAGAGAATCATAGCTCTTACAGAATACAGATATCTTACAGAATACATATATGATTAGAGAATCATAGCTCTTACAGAATACATATATGATTAGAGAATCATAGCTCTTACAGAATACATATATGATTAGAGAATCATAGCTCCTACAGAATACATATATGATTAGAGAATCATAGCTCTTACAGAATACATATATGATTAGAGAATCATAGATCTTACAGAATACATATATGATTAGAGAATCATAGCTCTTACAGAATACATATATGATTAGAGAATCATAGCTCTTACAGAATACATATATGATTAGAGAATCATAGCTCCTACAGAATACATATATGATTAGAGAATCATAGCTCTTACAGAATACATATATGATTAGAGAATCATAGATCTTACAGAATACATATATGATTAGAGAATCATAGCTCTTACAGAATACAGCTATGATTAGAAACATAGCTCCTACAGAATACATATATGAGTAGATAATCATAGCTCTTACAGAATACATATATGATTAGAGAATCATAGCTCTTACAGAATACAGATATCTTACAGAATACATATATGATTAGAGAATCATAGCTCTTACAGAATACAGATATGAGTAGATAATCATAGCTCTTACAGAATACAGATATGATTAGAGAATCACAGTTCTTACAGAATACAGATATGATTAGAGAATCATAGCTCTTACAGAATACATATATGATTAGAGAATCATAGCTCTTACAGAATACATATATGATTAGAGAATCATAGCTCTTACAGAATACAGATATCTTACAGAATACATATATGATTAGAGAATCATAGCTCTTACAGAATACAGATATCTTACAGAATACAGATATGATTAGAGAATCATAACCCTTACAGAATACAGATATGATAAGAGAATCATAGCTCTTACAGAATACAGATTTGATTAGAGAATCATAGCTCTTACAGAATACAGATATGAGTAGAGAATCGTAGCTCTTACAGAATACAGATATGATTAGAGAAGCATAGCTCTTACAGAATACAGATATCTTACAGAATACATATATGATTAGAGAATCACAGTTCTTACAGAATACAGATATCTTACAGAATACATATATGATTAGAGAATCATAGCTCTTACAGAATACAGATATCTTAGAGAATACAGATATGATTAGAGAATCATAGCCCTTACAGAATACAGATATGATAAGAGAATCATAGCTCTTACAGAATACAGATATGATAAGAGAACCATAGCTCTTACAGAATACAGATATGAGTAGATAATCATAGCTCTTACAGAATACAGATATGATTAGAGAATCACAGTTCTTACAGAATACAGATATGATTAGAGAATCATAGCTCTTACAGAATACAGATATGATTAGAGAATCATAGCCCTTACAGAATACAGATATGATTAGAGAATCACAGTTTTTACAGAATACAGATAGGAGTAGAGAATCATAGCTCTTACAGAATACAGATATGAGTAGAGAATCATAGCTCTTACAGAATACAGATATGATTAGAGAATCATAGCTCTTACAGAATACAGATATGAGTAGAGAATCATAGCTCTTACAGAATACAGATATGATCAGAGAATCATAGCCCTTACAGAATACAGATATGATTAGAGAACCATAGCTCTTACAGAATACATATTCTTACAGAATACATATATGATTAGAGAATCATAGCTCTTACAGAATACATTTATGATTAGAGAATCATAGCTCTTACAGAATACAGATATCTTACAGAATACATATATGATTAGAGAATCATAGCTCTTACAGAATACATATATGATTAGAGAATCATAGCTCTTACAGAATACAGATATGATTTTCACAGCTACTATAAAGATAGCTATCCTGTTCATTAAAAAGAGTCTATTAAATAATTTTAGAATTATTTTATTATTAGAATTTTGTGTTTCTGGATTTCAAGAACTTCATTACTCAATGTCAAGTAAAACCTCAACATGTTCTGAGAATGTAATGAGTTTTAAATTAACAGGTTTCATTGGTCCAATTTCTATCACTGAACCTATCAGAAATGCTTCATTCATATTTTCATTTGGTTATTTCTATCATGGCATCTCTTTCAGGTATTATAACATACCATCCTGGTATTATGATGCGACTCGGTGTGTTCGGAGAATTGACTGAACATTTAAATTATGTTGCGCAAAATTTCTGTGAGCAACAGATTAAGACTGTTTATATCTCTCAATGAGTAATGAGTTTCTTGAAACCAAGAATTATAAAATACTAAATATAAAATAAAATGATTTAATAGGCTGTTTAAAATGTACCATATAACCCCGTTTAAACGCCCCCAGTTTTGTTGCATTTTTCAAAAAGTGGGTGTTTGAGACATGGACATAATTATATATTATATGACCATGTCGTGAGACCATGAAAAATAAATAATAAGATTACCCCTAAAATGCTTATGGGGAGGTATTTTGCTAAACTAGACCTCAAGTCAGGCTACCGGCAAGTGCAACTGGTGCCTTGGGATCAGGTCCTGAAACCCTATTTTAAAGGGACACACTGCAATCTTAAATTTTTAAAAAACAGACAGTTTCACCGTTAGTTTTTCTGCATAACTTGCATTAGTTTTTCTACATAACTTGCATTTGTTCATTAATATTAATAAGAAGAATAGTATAAAGCAAATTGTATTTGCAGATTAATAACTACTGATAATATTGCACCAATAATATATTTAATATTTAGTAGAAAAAAAGAAGAAAATTTGAAAACTTGAAATTTTTAATTCATTTATGCAAGCCAGTATAAAGTGGAAATGATTCTGAATTAATAAACTGGGGTGCTAATTTTACAGCTTGATACAAATTCAGGATTGCCGTGTGTCCCTTTAAAGGGACTGTTGGCTGGAAGAATAATGGGTGTCAATACACAATACAAGTACGAGTAAAACCAGCATAATAGGTTGCAGATGCATATTCAATGTACATGTTCATGAAACTAGTCTCCTTGAAAGAATCTATTTAATTATGTTAATGAAAAAATTTTGGTCGGTGAAATTTTAGACATTATATTTAAATGTAGATTCCATGTTTAAGGCTGTGATAAACTCTTTTGTCGTGATCTAAACTAACTTTTATCTAATAATATGCACAACTGCATGCACTTTTAATCTCCATATCAGTGAACTAATAATCTTATTAATTCACTGTCCATATGATTTTTCATTTAACAACAAACATTTTCATAAATATTAATTCAACCAAGCTTTATCTGCCGCTTATTTACCGCATGTGCACATTTCATATGAAACTGAAACACATTTTGGTGTTTTTCCCTTGAATTTTACTTTAGTCTTCGCTCCAATTGTTCTTTTAGATCGCACCCAGTTCCTTTAAACCTATACAGCGCCGTCCGCCCCTTAACAGGTGTTCCAGCATCCGTGACGTCATGATCACGTGACCCGTCAATTAAAAATAGCAAAACATGGAAGTATATGAATGGGTTTGTAACTTTCTGCATGTTCTAAGTTTGAAGTAACTTAGTTAATTGCGTGGAAATATTAAAGGAATTTAACAAGGTAAGAACTGATTGTTTTTCTGTGTGGTTGGCTCACAAATACTTACTTTGTGGCCGAGATTTTGCTCACAGTGTCCCGTTTCGTAAAATGAATGGGTTATTCAGCGTGAATCACCGCGGAGAATTATGAGTCATGACATTCTGTGGTTTCTTGCTAATTATGGAGTCGAATATGTGACTGTTCGGTTAATTATATGTATGAACTTGTAGTTATTGTATCGGGTAAAAATGGAAAATAATTAAACTGTATTGACATAGTTTATTAATTAAATGTATTCCGTTTCGAAACCGAGCTTATTTAAAGTTTAGCGAAAAAAATTAGTCGGAGTTATTTCCCCTACATGACTTTCCCCACATACATGTATATGTTGGATTGCGATTCAATTCAAATCACCTTTATTGGTATATCAGCCTTTACATAAATGTCACTAAGACAATACCAACATGCACATCTACAAATATCAAAAATAAATACATTTAAATAATTTGTTATAGATCTAGATCTATAATATAAATGTTAACTTTCAGTTTATATATATAATACAGAGGCGTAGCAGGCTAAAATCGTAAGTACGCACACTTAATGCCGAAGGGGTAGGTGCGGGAGGGGGTCGCCCCCTCCTGCTGGGCTGGGTTAGTGGGGCCTCCCCCTAGAAAATTTTAAAATATAGACATCCTTTGGCAGCCTCTGGTGGGTTTTTTGGTCACATTTTGGCGGCCTTCTAGGGTAAAATAATTTCTTTAAAAATGAAAAAAACATGTCAGGAGTAAAGTTAGCCTTCGATTTTTATGCCATTTTTGGCCATAATTATTTTTTCACTTTTTAAATCGATGTTACGCATGTGCATAAGTGTGTATCTCTGGCTACGCCCCTGTAATATATAGATTCCTATAAACGAGATGACTTAACAATTATATAGCATTTTCTCACTATTAAAGGGACACATGGCAATCTTGAAGTTTTTATCAAACATCAAAATTAGCTTCTCGATTTATTAATTCAGTGACATTTTGACAGTAAACCTGCTTGCATATCATTAAATAAAATTTCGAGTTTTCAGTTTTAATCGTTATTTTACCAAATGTTGAAATATATTATTGGTGCAATATTATTAAAAGTCTGTAATATAATATGCTTTATACTATTCTTATAATTAACATTAATGTTTGAAATAATGCATGTTATGTAGAAAAACCTATGGACACCGGAAGTTTTTAAAACTCAAGATTGCCTTGTATCCCTTTAAAATTAGACACACTTAAAGGGACACACGTCAGTCCTGATTTGTGTAAAACTCGCAGCTTTCATTTTTCGACATAACTTGCATTTGTTCAGTCATTAATATTAATTATAAGAATAGTATAAATTATTATATTTCAATATGTGTTTTTACACATTTACTTTGTTTAGTTAAAACATATTTATTTTACATCGATTGTGAAACAAGTTATTGCAACTTAGATTAATCATTCTCGATGGCTTCCTGGGTAGAACCAGTACTAAGCAATGTGGATTAATTAACTTGCTCAAGGATAAATAACGTGGCCACGGCGAGGATCGAACCTGCGACCTCTCGATGTGGAGTTCGGCGCTAACCCACTGGATCATGCACTCCTCATATTTACTTAACTGTTGATTACACTGCACCAATAACTTATTTAAAGCTATGGTATATAACAAACAAAAAAATGAAACCTCAAACTCGATCAAATTTATTTCAGCAGGTTTAAAGGGACACACGCCAATCTTGTTTTTTTAAAAACTCACGGCGTCCCACTAGTTTTTCTGGATAACTTGCATTTGTTCAATCATTAATATTAATTATAAGAATAGTAATAAGCAAATTGTGTTTGCATATTATTCTATTTTGATATTATTGCACCAATAATATATTAAAACTTGTAATAGAATAAGACAAATAAGTGAATACTTAAAGTTGTATTTATTTAAATGTAACCAGGTTAAAAGTAAACATGAACATGGATATAGTAATCGAGACACACATTTCAAAACTTTGCATCCTAAGTTTGCTCACATGCTTGAGCCAAACGCGTACTCTGTCAATAATGAGACTTCGAAGGAATACTATTTGCTGTGTTACGTGTTGTTTTAGCATTTTTTTCCAAAAGGAAAGGTCTTACTTAGTCATGTACCATTTGATTAACAGCAGCATATTGTACATACAATATATAGCGGAATTCCCGAGTTGCGTTTCAGTATATACATGTAGTATTTCCTCACCATTAAATACATAATTTCTAAGTCGTATCCTTGGTCGGTATAATTTTTTAATATATATCATTCCTACAAAACATCATGAAGAAATTTTAAAACACGGGGATGCCACAAGTTTTAACAAAATCAAGATTTTCATGTGTCCCTTTAAGATTAAAAAAACAACAAAACATTTGTTACCATCTGATCATGTTGACACACTTTTTAAAGGGACACTGTCCGTAAGTTAAGCATATATTAAGCATAAGCAAATAACTGATTTGCATGCAGAGAAATGTATCCATGGAAACATGAGCATAGACCTTGTTAAGTATGTAGTAATAAATTTGCTAATTTGAAAAAAAAAAGAAAAGATTTTGTTTATTAATAATTGTTTGTAAACATCACTGTGACTGCAATATTTACATTTCTGTTGTCACGTGATATCCATTATCCGTTAGTCACGTGATATCCATCATATCCATTAGTCACGCGATATCCATCATATCCATTAGTCACGCGATATCCATCATATCCATTAGTCACGTGATATCCATTATCCGTTAGTCACGTGATATTCATCATATCCATTAGTCACGTGATATCCATCATATCCAGGCTGTACAAATCCGATAGCCCGACGCCCGGGACGAGTCCAAACCCAAAGTCGGGCGTGTCACTTTTTCAAAGGTTTCTGTCCCGGACTAGTCCAATTGCAAAAAAAGAGAAAGTCAGACATTTCACTGTTTGAAAGATTTCAGCCCAGATTTGTCCAATTAACAATGTCGGCCACCTGTCATAAAACAACCCAGCACACTTCTCAACGTAATCCTTTAATTGCAGTCGCTTATGTAATGCAATTAGCTTCCACAGCGGCGATCAGCGATGACCCGGGGCAATTTTATCAACAATCAAACATGCCAAAAGTCCCGCCTCCAAATTACTTTAATTGAAAGTCGGCCTTATCAACATTATCCAATCAATTGACCCGGTCTATTTTAATCCAGACCCGCTAGTCAATGAAACGACTACTACAGGTAAATCACCTGTTCGTCACGTGATTAGCTGAAAATGGCGATACACTCAAAACTTATACACTAACGCTTTGATTAATTAGCAATCAGGCCGATTTGTCGGCAATCTTTCGATGAGTAAAGAAACTAAGGACATTTGATAATATAAGCATGTTTGATATGAAACGGTAGGTGTGATTTATTGTTGTTTCTCAGTGTGTTGTTGAGCATAATTGCATAACAGAATTCAGGACGTGTGTCCATTTTTTGGGACTAGTGACAATGTTTTTGGGACTAGTCACTTTTGACAGGGTGACTAGTCCCGGACTAGTGGCTAAAAAATTTATTTGTACAGCCCTGATATTCATTAGTCACGTGATACCCATTAGTCACGTGATACCCATTAGTCACGTGATATCCATTAGCACATTAGGTTTTGATTACAGTATGTCTTCTTGCATCCCATAACTGTCCCGTGTAGTGCAATCAGAAATGCGCTCATCTTGCTCCATATAAAATGCAAGTTTGGTTTTAAACCTTGTATTATTTATAAATGCATTTAAAAGCGTTTTATACAGCCATATATAACATATCTGACGTCATTGAAGTAAAATAGGATGTGTTGATTTCACTTATAAATTGCAGCCGTGCAAAAGGTAATTCAACACTTAAATTAACACGTCTTGTTGTATGTGTGGGATCCGTACGCCATTTAAGCTTTCAGCACAATGCATATTATATGCATAAGCAAAATGTGTTATGTATTTACATTTACAAATGCCCATGATTAAAAGCAAGCTCAAATTGGACAAAGCATTAAAGTAAAGGTTTATAGTCATTACTATAAAAAAAGAATACGTATTTCCTCTTCCCTTGTATACATCCATTATTGCTGTCTGTCTTTTTGACCTGGCCTTAATTTTTGTCAAACAGTCGTCAAAAATGCCACTTTTTTTTCTTCTTACAAGCATCTACTAGTAATTGCTGGAGACTTGATTGTCATTCAGTACCTCAAACTTCAGTAAGAATTGAGTATGACTGGGAGCACTCTATTTTCTAAGCAATTGAAGTGTGTATGCGGGAATTTGATTCTCAAAATTCTCATTTTGATGGCCTGGAGCCTTTTGCTAAATGCCTTTCTGTTTCTTGTTTTTGTTGCAAATCAGAATTACAATCCTTCCAATCCTTGAAGTGTCAAGGACAAACATTTGTAAATTTTCATTTTCTCCAAAAAGTCACTTTTTATCCGTGCAACTAAAACTAAGCATGTGGATTTCTGTCTTTTGCCATTAATTCAGTTTAAGACATGAATGCTAGAATAAAGGAACTAATTCCATTTCCATACCAGAATTTTATAGACTTCCAGAAAAAAATCTGTATTTTTGGAAAAAATGAAAGTTTACAAATTTTGGGCTATGGTTCTTGACAGGATTGAAATGACTGTAATTCTGATTTGCATCAAAAGTTTAATGTCTTGATAAGCATTTGGCATAAAAACCAAGTTTGTACGGAAATGTATTTAGGAAAAGCTGGGCTGTCAAAATGGTGCATTTAACACGTAACCATACAAACAATCTGTTAATATTTTTGAGTAGTGTATTTAGCCAATAATACACAGTCACTTACGTCAGATCCAGTATGAAGTGCGTGCGTCATAAGAGTAAAATTAATCACCTCTGTTTTTGTTTGTTTGTTTGTTTGTCTGGTGTTTTACATCATTTTCAACACATGTTAGGTTATATATGACGGTCGATTTTTTGTGGTGGAGGCAGACCACCTCTTTTACTGCGTAGAACCAGTACTGTAAACTTCCCGTCATCCATAAGAATGGACACTTCCTCACTTACATGTCGAGCTCCCAGTGGGGTTCAAACCCGCAGTGGTGAGTGGCGATGGTCTACAACGCAACGTCGTAAACCATTCGGCCACGGAGATGCTTCACAGTTTTTGTTTAAAGGGAAACACAGAAGTCGCAATTGATTTAAAACTTCTGGCGTCCCGTTAGTTTTCTGCATAACTTTTATTTCTTCAATCATTAATATTAATTACAAGAATAGTATAGAGCAAGTCGTTTTTGCGTATTACAAACTGTTTGATCATACTGCAATGATAATATATTTAAACATATGGTAGAAAAACCAAGATAAAAATGAATCCAAATCATATTACTCTATATGCAAACAGGTAGGTTCACAGTTGCTAATTGTTGATTATATTGCACCAATAATATATTTAAACATCTGGTAAAAAAAATGAAGAAAAAATGAAATTCCAATGCAAACTGGTTCAAAGTTAGACTAATGCTGGATTAATAAATTGAGGTTTTAATGTAATGATCAATAGATACTTCAAGATTGCCAGATGACCCTTTAATGATAGATACATCAAGATTGCCAGATGACCCTTTAATGATAAATACTTCAAGATTGCTAAGTGACCCTTTAATGATAGATACTTCAAGATTGTCATGTGACTCTTTAATGATAGATACTTCAAGATTGCCAGGTGACCTCTTATTGATAGATACATCAAGATTGCCAGATGACCCTTTAATGATAGATATTTCAAGATTGCTTAGTGACCCTTTAATGATAGATACTTCAAGATTGCCAGATGACCCTTTAATGATAGATACATCAAGATTGCCAGATGACCCTTTAATGATAAATACTTCAAGATTGCTAAGTGACCCTTTAATGATAGATACTTCAAGATTGTCATGTGACTCTTTAATGATAGATACTTCAAGATTGCCAGGTGACCTCTTATTGATAGATACATCAAGATTGCCAGATGACCCTTTAATGATAGATATTTCAAGATTGCTTAGTGACCCTTTAATGATAGATACTTCAAGATTGCCATGTGACACTTTATTGCCATGTGACACTTCAATGATAGATACTGTAAGATTGTCATGTGACTCTTTAATGATAGATACTTCAAGATTGCCATGTGACTCGTTAATGATAGATACTTCAAGATTGCCAGATGACCCTTTAATGATAGATACTTCAAAATTACCATGTGACCCTTTAATGGTAGATACTTCAAGATTGCCAGATGACCCTTTAATGAAAGATGCTTCAAGATTGTCATGTGACTCTTTAATGATAGATACTTCAAGATTGCCAGGTGACCCGTTATCGATAGATACATCAAGATTACCATGTGACTCTTTAATGATATATTCTTCAAGATTGCTGGGTGACCCTTTAATGATAGATACTTCAAGATTGCCATGTGACCCTTTAATGATAGATAGATACTTCAAGATTGCCATGTGTTCCTTTAATGATAAATGCTTCAAGTGCTGTGTGCCTTTAAAGATAGATACTTCAAGATTGCAGTATGTCCCTTTAAAGATAGATACTTCAAGATTGCTGTGTGACCCTTCAATGATAGATATATACTTCACGATTGCCATGTGACACTTTGATGATAGATACTGCAAGGTTGCCATGTGTCCCTTTAAAGATAGATACTTCAAGATTGCCGTGTGTCCCTTTAATTATAGATAGATACTTCACGATTGCAGTATGTCCCTTTAAAGATAGATACTTCAAGATTGCCATGTGTCTCTTTAATGGTTGTGAAAGGTTTGTTAATCTATGTTAAGAATTTTGATTGATTTACTGGGGGAGATGATGGAAGCTGTGTAAAGATGGGAACTAGCATACCTGTAAGGTGGAGATCATAACAGCTGCTGTCTGCAAAAGGGCTGTTCAGTAAGTCATCTTGTAAGACAAAATGTGGCAGGGCTGACTGATAAGTCATGTTATATGATAAAGTATGGCAGGGCTGACCAGTAAGTCAGCATATGATGTCTGCAAGAGGGCTGACCAATAAGTCATCTTGTATGATAAAATGTGGCAGGACTGACTGATAAGGCCAAATAGAAAAAAAGGTGCGTTTCCCAATCTCATTAAAATCAAATCCTAATTACGCTTTGATACTCAAGCTTCTAGGTAGTAGGATCTGACAACTCTGCCTTGGAGGTCACGTCAGATTGGCCTTTCGTCAACTAAATTCAACCAATGAAATTTCGCGTTTCATATGAACTTAGATGATGTTCGAGTGGACTGAACAAAACGAAAATCCACATAAAACAATTATATCCAAAAAAAGATAAAGTCGCCGTGTGTAAATGCTGTGGATTGCACGATAAATTCAAAGAAATGCACCAAATGACATGTTTTACATCAAGAATATGAAGAAAACATGGGCGCGGTCATGTTTTTTTGAAAACATTCGGAACATTCTATTTGTATCTGAAAAATATATATTCTACCGAGATTATTGCGACATTAGGTTTTCTATATAGTATGTCTTCCATGGTGTAAGCTATGTGATAAATCATCGTTGAGAACAAAACAATTTTTTTTTTCATTTGGCATAAAAAGTTTTAAAAAATGCTCTGAACTTTGTAAACCTCCCCTCCTAAGGAGTAGGTGTATTAGGAGGGGAGATGTCTCATACATGAATCATGATACAAGAGCATTCTGGTAATATATGAAAATTGTAACTTTCCCCTGCCGAGATCTAGATGTGTCAAACCTGTTTGATTGACCTTGTGATTGACCTTGTGATTTGAAGTAGCATTCCGCCAATCTCATTATCTGTGAACATTTTAAACCTCCCTCCTGAGATCTAGATGTGCCATACATGTTTGATTGACTTAATGATCGTGATGCAAGAAGCATTCCAACAATCAGCAAACTTTGTAAATGTTCCCTCCTTAAGTGTGTCAAACCTGTTCATTGTAAATCTTCTCTACTGACCTATATGTGTCAAACATGCTTGATTGACTCAATGATTTGAAGTAGCATTCCAGAGCAATCTGTGAACATTGTTGACGTCCCCTCCTAATATCTAGGTGTGTCAAACATGTTTGATTGACTTAATGATTTGAAGTAGCATTCTAGAGAGCAATCTGTGAACATTGTTAACAACCCCTCCTAATATCTAGGTGTGTCAAACATGTTTGATTGACTTAAGCATTTCAGAGTAATCTGTGAACATTGTAAATGTCCCCTCCTAATATATAGGTGTGTCAAACCTGTTTGATTGACTTACAGATTTGAGATTTGGAGTAGCATTCAAGAGCAATCTGTGAACATTATAAACGTCCGCTCCTAATATCTAGATACAGTCAAACCTGTTTTATTGACCTTATGCTTTGAAGTAGCAATCTCATTGACTTTAAATATTTTAAATGTCCTCTCCTAAGATCTAAGTGTGTCAAACATGTTTGATTGACCAGCAATTACATTATCTGTGAGCATTGTAAGCTTCCACTCCTAAAGAACTAGGTTTGATAGACTTATCCAGCAGTCTGTGAACATTGTAAACTCCCCCTCCTAAAGAACTAGGTTTGATAGACTTATCCAGCAGTCTGTGAACATTGTAAACTTCCCCTCCTAAAGAACTAGGTTTGATAGACTTATCCAGCAGTCTGTGAACATTGTAAACTTCCCCTCCTAAAGAACTAGGTTTGATAGACTTATCCAGCAGTCTGTGAACATTGTAAACTTCCCCTCCTAAAGAACTAGGTTTGATAGACTTACCCAGCAGTCTGTGAACATTGTAAACTTCCCCTCCTAAAGAACTAGGTTTGATAGACTCATCCAGCAGTCTGTGAACATTGTAAACTTCCCCTCCTAAAGAACTAGGTTTGATAGACTTATCCAGCAGTCTGTGAACATTGTAAACTTCCCCTCCTAAAGAACTAGGTTTGATAGACTTATCCAGCAGTCTGTGAACATTGTAAACTTCCCCTCCTAAAGAACTAGGTTTGATAGACTTACCCAGCAGTCTGTGAACATTGTAAACTTCCCCTCCTAAAGAACTAGGTTTGATAGACTCATCCAGCAGTCTGTGAACATTGTAAACTTCCCCTCCTAAAGAACTAGGTTTGATAGACTTATCCAGCAGTCTGTGAACATTGTAAGCTTCCACTCCTAAAGAACTAGGTTTGATAGACTCATCCAGCAGTCTGTGAACATTGTAAACTTCCCCTCCTAAAGAACTAGGTTTGATAGACTTATCCAGCAGTCTGTGAACATTGTAAGCTTCCACTCCTAAAGAACTAGGTTTGATAGACTTATCCAGCAGTCTGTGAACATTGTAAACTTCCCCTCCTAAAGAACTAGGTTTGATAGACTCATCCAGCAGTCTGTGAACATTGTAAACTTCCCCTCCTAAAGAACTAGGTTTGATAGACTTATCCAGCAGTCTGTGAACATTGTAAACTTCCCCTTCTAAAGAACTAGGTTTGATAGACTCATCCAGCAGTCTGTCAACATTGTAAACTTCCCCTCCTAAAGAACTAGGTTTGATAGACTTACCCAGCAGTCTGTGAGCATTGTTAACTTCCCCTCCTAAAGAACTAGGTTTGATAGACTTATCCAGCAGTCTGTGAACATTGTAAACTTCCCCTCCTAAAGAACTAGGTTTGATAGACTTATCCAGCAGTCTGTGAACATTGTAAACTTCCCCTCCTAAAGAACTAGGTTTGATAGACTTATCCAGCAGTCTGTGAACATTGTAAACTTCCACTCCTAAAGAACTAGGTTTGATAGACTTATCCAGCAGTCTGTGAACATTGTAAACTTCCCCTCCTAGGGAACTAGGTTTGATAGACTTATCCAGCAGTCTGTGAACATTGTAAACTTCCCCTCCTAAAGAACTAGGTTTGATAGACTTACCCAGCAGTCTGTGAACATTGTAAACTTCCCCTCCTAAAGAACTAGGTTTGATAGACTTATCCAGCAGTCTGTGAACATTGTAAACTTCCCCTCCTAAAGAACTAGGTTTGATAGACTTATCCAGCAGTCTGTGAACATTGTAAACTTCCCCTCCTAAAGAACTAGGTTTGATAGACTTATCCAGCAGTCTGTGAACATTGTAAACTTCCCCTCCTAAAGAACTAGGTTTGATAGACTTATCCAGCAGTCTGTGAACATTGTAAACTTCCCCTCCTAAAGAACTAGGTTTGATAGACTTATCCAGCAGTCTGTGAACATTGTAAACTTCCCCTCCTAAAGAACTAGGTTTGATAGACTTATCCAGCAGTCGGTGAACATTGTAAACTTCCCCTCCTAAAGAACTAGGTTTGATAGACTTATCCAGCAGTCTGTGAACATTGTAAACTTCCCCTCCTAGGGAACTAGGTTTGATAGACTTATCCAGCAGTCTGTGAACATTGTAAACTTCCCCTCCTAAAGAACTAGGTTTGATAGACTTACCCAGCAGTCTGTGAACATTGTAAACTTCCCCTCCTAAAGAACTAGGTTTAATAGACTTATCCAGCAGTCTGTGAACATTGTAAACTTCCCCTCCTAAAGAACTAGGTTTGATAGACTTATCCAGCAGTCTGTGAACATTGTAAACTTCCCCTCCTAAAGAACTAGGTTTAATAGACTTATCCAGCAGTCTGTGAACATTGTAAACTTCCCCTCCTAAAGAACTAGGTTTGATAGACTTATCCAGCAGTCTGTGAACATTGTAAACTTCCCCTCCTAAAGAACTAGGTTTGATAGACTTATCCAGCAGTCTGTGAACATTGTAAACTTCCCCTCCTAAAGAACTAGGTTTGATAGACTTATCCAGCAGTCTGTGAACATTGTAAACTTCCCCTCCTAAAGAACTAGGTTTGATAGACTCATCCAGCAGTCTGTGAACATTGTAAACTTCCCCTCCTAGGGAACTAGGTTTGATAGACTTATCCAGCAGTCTGTGAACATTGTAAACTTCCCCTCCTAAGGAACTAGGTTTGATAGACTTATCCAGCAGTCTGTGAACATTGTAAACTTCCCCTCCTAAAGAACTAGGTTCGATAGACTTATCCAGCAGTCTGTGAACATTGTAAACTTCCCCTCCTAAAGAACTAGGTTTGATAGACTTATCCAGCAGTCTGTGAACATTGTAAACTTCCCCTCCTAAAGAACTAGGTTTGATAGACTCATCCAGCAGTCTGTGAACATTGTAAACTTCCCCTCCTAAAGAACTAGGTTTGATAGACTTACCCAGCAGTCTGTGAACATTGTAAACTTCCCCTCCTAAAGAACTAGGTTTGATAGACTTATCCAGCAGTCTGTGAACATTGTAAACTTCCCCTCCTAAAGAACTAGGTTTGATAGACTCATCCAGCAGTCTGTGAACATTGTAAACTTCCCCTCCTAAAGAACTAGGTTTGATAGACTTATCCAGCAGTCTGTGAACATTGTAAACTTCCCCTCCTAAAGAACTAGGTTTGATAGACTTATCCAACAGTCTGTGAACTTTGTAAACTTCCCCTCCTAAAGAACTAGGTTTGATAGACTTATCCAGCAGTCTGTGAACATTGTAAACTTCCCCTCCTAAGGAACTAGGTTTGATAGACTTATCCAGCAGTCTGTGAACATTGTAAACTTCCCCTCCTAAAGAACTAGGTTTGATAGACTTATCCAGCAGTCTGTGAACATTGTAAACTTCCCCTCCTAAAGAACTAGGTTTGATAGACTCATCCAGCAGTCTGTGAACATTGTAAACTTCCCCTCCTAAAGAACTAGGTTTGATAGACTTATCCAGCAGTCTGTGAACATTGTAAACTTCCCCTCCTAAAGAACTAGGTTTGATAGACTTATCCAACAGTCTGTGAACATTGTAAACTTCCCCTCCTAAAGAACTAGGTTTGATAGACTTATCCAGCAGTCTGTGAACATTGTAAACTTCCCCTCCTAAGGAACTAGGTTTGATAGACTTATCCAGCAGTCCGTGAACATTGTAAACTTCCCCTCCTAAAGAACTAGGTTTGATAGACTTATCCAGCAGTCTGTGAACATTGAAAACTTCCCCTCCTAAAGAACTAGGTTTGATAGACTCATCCAGCAGTCTGTGAACATTGTAAACTTCCCCTCCTAAAGAACTAGGTTTGATAGACTTATCCAGCAGTCTGTGAACATTGTAAACTTCCCCTCCTAAGGAACTAGGTTTGATAGACTTATCCAGCAGTCTGTGAACATTGTAAACTTCCCCTCCTAAAGAACTAGGTTTGATAGACTTATCCAGCAGTCTGTGAACATTGTAAACTTCCCCTCCTAAAGAACTAGGTTTGATAGACTTATCCAGCAGTCTGTGAACTTTGTAAACTTCCACTCCTAAAGAACTAGGTTTGATAGACTTATCCAGCAGTCTGTGAACATTGTAAACTTCCCCTCCTAAAGAACTAGGTTTGATAGACTTATCCAGCAGTCTGTGAACATTGTAAACTTCCCCTCCTAAAGAACTAGGTTTGATAGACTTATCCAGCAGTCTGTGAACATTGTAAGCTTCCACTCCTAAAGAACTAGGTTTGATAGACTTATCCAGCAGTCTGTGAACATTGTAAACTTCCCCTCCTAAAGAACTAGCTAGGTTTGATAGACTTATCCAGCAGTCTGTGAACATTGTAAGCTTCCACTCCTAAAGAACTAGGTTTGATAGACTTATCCAGCAGTCTGTGAACATTGTAAACTTCCCCTCCTAAAGAACTAGGTTTGATAGACTTATCCAGCAGTCTGTGAACATTGTAAACTTCCCCTCCTAAAGAACTAGGTTTGATAGACTTATCCAGCAGTCTGTGAACATTGTAAACTTCCCCTCCTAAAGAACTAGGTTTGATAGACTTATCCAGCTGTCTGTGAACATTGTAAACTTCCCCTCCTAAAGAACTAGGTTTGATAGACTTATCCAGCAGTCTGTGAACATTGTAAACTTCCCCTCCTAAAGAACTAGGTTTGATAGACTTATCCAGCAGTCTGTGAACATTGTAAACTTCCCCTCCTAAAGAACTAGGTTTGATAGACTCATCCAGCAGTCTGTGAACATTGTAAACTTCCCCTCCTAAAGAACTAGGTTTGATAGACTAATCCAGCAGTCTGTGAACATTGTAAGCTTCCCCTCCTAAAGAACTAGGTTTGATAGACTTATCCAGCAGTCTGTGAACATTGTAAACTTCCCCTCCTAAAGAACTAGGTTTGATAGACTTATCCAGCAGTCTGTGAACATTGTAAACTTCCCCTCCTAAAGAACTAGGTTTGATAGACTTATCCAGCAGTCTGTGAACATTGTAAGCTTCCCCTCCTAAAGAACTAGGTTTGATAGACTTATCCAGCAGTCTGTGAACATTGTAAGCTTCCCCTCCTAAAGAACTAGGTTTGATAGACTTATCCAGCAGTCTGTGAACATTGTAAGCTTCCCCTCCTAAAGAACTAGGTTTGATAGACTTATCCAGCAGTCTGTGAACATTGTAAACTTCCCCTCCTAAAGAACTAGGTTTGATAGACTTATCCAGCAGTCTGTGAACATTGTAAACTTCCCCTCCTAAAGAACTAGGTTTGATAGACTTATCCAGCAGTCTGTGAACATTGTAAACTTCCCCTCCTAAAGAACTAGGTTTGATAGACTTATCCAGCAGTCTGTGAACATTGTAAACTTCCCCTCCTAAAGAACTAGGTTTGATAGACTTATCCAGCAGTCTGTGAACATTGTAAACTTCCACTCCTAAAGAACTAGGTTTGATAGACTTATCCAGCAGTCTGTGAACATTGTAAACTTCCCCTCCTAAAGAACTAGGTTTGATAGACTTATCCAGCAGTCTGTGAACATTGTAAACTTCCCCTCCTAAAGAACTAGGTTTGATAGACTTATCCAGCAGTCTGTGAACATTGTAAACTTCCCCTCCTAAAGAGCTAGGTTTGATAGACTTATCCAGCAGTCTGTGAACATTGTAAACTTCCCCTCCTAAAGAGCTAGGTTTGATAGACTTATCCAGCAGTCTGTGAACATTGTAAACTTCCCCTCCTAAAGAACTAGGTTTGATAGACTCATCCAGCAGTCTGTGAACATTGTAAACTTCCACTCCTAAAGAACTAGGTTTGATAGACTTATCCAGCAGTCTGTGAACATTGTAAACTTCCCCTCCTAAAGAACTAGGTTTGATAGACTTATCCAGCAGTCTGTGAACATTGTAAACTTCCCCTCCTAAAGAACTAGGTTTGATAGACTTATCCAGCAGTCTGTGAACATTGTAAACTTCCCCTCCTAAAGAGCTAGGTTTGATAGACTTATCCAGCAGTCTGTGAACATTGTAAACTTCCCCTCCTAAAGAGCTAGGTTTGATAGACTTATCCAGCAGTCTGTGAACATTGTAAACTTCCCCTCCTAAAGAACTAGGTTTGATAGACTCATCCAGCAGTCTGTGAACATTGTTAACTTCCCCTCCTAAGACCCTCCTAAGACCTAGGTGTGTCAACATGTTTGATTGACTTAATGGTGATGATGCAAGTATCATTCCATCAATCTGATGTCAGACTCTTTAGAGAATCAATGGAGAACAGAACATTGAACTTGTGACTGCAGGTAGACTGGGAATCTAAGGTAGTGAACAGTTAGGAATACTCAGTGTATCTGGTAATATAGTTTAATTGATTTGATTGGTTAATTTAAATATATACAAATTAATGGTATTTTTCTTTTAAGAGGTAAGCAAACTATATTTTGGTTTTATAGTGTTACTCAATGCTTCTGTTAATATATTTAATTGACCTGATTATTTTGAAATATGAAAATTAATGGTAATTAGTAATTAAGTAATTAAATTTTAATTGTAATTTAATTTTAAGAGGTAAGCAAAATATATTTTGGCTTTAATTATTGGCTAAAAATGATAAAGTATTATTTCTAATATTAATAATATATATGACTGTTAAACTGTTTTTAATTGTTTTAATCGAAAATAAGGAATGAATAAGTTGGTTAAATATGAATATGACATAATATAAAAAAAATAATTGATGATTATACACTTGTGTTTGGTATATTTTATATGAAAGATTAACTTGATTCCTACCAATAAGTTATTTGTGTCAACTGGTTAAAATTGATAAATTCATGATATTATGTTCAGTTAATCATTTGAATACAATTTATTAAACCAGAGGTTTAAATACAAAGACCATTCATTTATTCATTCTTCCATGCATTCATGACTGGATACATGAACCCGTTCGTTCGCGTTCGTTCGTTCGTTCATTCATAATTAATTCATAATTCAGTCATTCATTTATTAATTCTTCCATGCATTCATGACTGAATAAATGAAATCTTTCATACATTTATTCATTTGTTCTTTCTTTCTGTCTTTCTTTCATTTGTTATTTATTAATTTATTCATTCATCAATGCATTTAAGGGTTTCATTCATCCGTAAATGAATTTGTTCGGATGAATGTTTAACTGCTTGGTGTATTATTTGTTATAATTACTCCTTAACCCGCTAAGCAAAACTATAATAGTCTTTGCATCCATTATAAACCCAGATCAGCCTGCGAGTAACTCACAGGCTGATCAGGGTTTACACTGTCTGCCTGCTGATCAGTTATTTCTCCCAAAACACCCCTTTGTCACATAAATGGAATGGTTTTAATTTAAAGAAAGAACAGTCCATTATATCTATGTAGCGGGTTAAGGATTAGAAGGCCGCGTGGCCCAGTGTATAGCATATTCACCTCTGACTCCAGAGATCCCGGGTTGGAGCCTCACTGGCGCCACTGCGTTACTGTGGTGTGTCCTTGGGCAAGACATTTCCCTAAACTGAGCGGTTCTGTGTATGGGAGTCCAGTTTTTTTGGCTGATTTTATAACTGTTATTCGGTTATATTCCCAATGCCAAAACATATATTTTTTTCGAATTCGGAGGGAAAAAACCTGAATTGAAAGGGGACAAAAGTAGCAAATTTAAAGTGTGCACAATGCTTTTAAATGCTTCTGTTGACCTTGGTGTAGTGTAAATAATGTGAAAGATCCAATTCTGAAGAGAATATTCCACTGTTATATTTTGTGGTTCCCGGGGGCACCATTTGGTCACGGGGCAAAGAATAGGGCCACTGCAGATCCCTTTGGAGGGGTAGGCAGATGGGTAGAATCCCCCCAAATTCATGTTCATTTTATAATTTTTTGTTCATGTTCATTAAAGGTCTTCATCATGATCCCTGCATTGTTTCAGGCACCATTTGCCCACATCAAAAGAGCAGTGGCAGAAAAACAATAAACGTGGCTCCAGCGTAAATGGAGTTTCTATGATAGAATTTGCAGCAACTCTGCAGTTCAGGGTGAGAAGGTTCTAGGCCCATTTTCCATATTTTATCTCGATGTACATGGAAGATGAGCCTGGCATGTTCATGCCTGTTAGGCTCCATATAACCTTTCATGTGTTGGTGCGCCTTAGCCACTGCTGAAATGTTATGTCCCTATCCCTCCATAAACAGGCGAATATTACAAGAGATGTGCACCGTTTCTAAACCTACTGACCACAGGGTGTATATAACTTACATATTTTGAGAGTCTAAACTCTATAAACACAATATAAACGGCTTTTAATATAACCAGCCAAAGCAAACCCCAAAACTGGAGCATCAAATTAACAGTTACCAACACATAATTCATTTTACGCATATGCAGTGGTTATTTTAAGAGTCCGTGAATAAACCCTTCGTTTTATTCGGCATATAATACATTATTATGACCTGAACACCTGCAAAAAGTTTTGTTAGACGGTTTTGTAGTGTAATTCTTCCCTTATTTGGCGGGTTAGTTTCTTCAAGGTTGCAGCAAATCAAATTATTTTTTAAAATGGCCTTGTGCAAAATCAAGTTATTGGTTTATTCAGGATTCCGTTAACATCAGATAACTGCTACTTTTGTCCCGATCTTGATTGGAAAGGTCATTTTGGCATCATGTGAGTATTATTCCCAAATCAATATAAATCATCTTGTGCATGTTTTCATTTAATTTTGCTGTACTATGGCAAGTTCTATTCTAAATGATAAATGAAGACTGAAAATCATACGGCCGATTCAATAATTGTATTGTGGCAATATCGCAAAAACTTATTTCCCCAAATGAGTTTTGTTATGCAATATTTTGGAAAATGTGAATATATATTTAAGAAAGTAAAACATTGTTTACGGTGAATTGGCGTGTATAATATCGTTTTTGGAGTTTTTGGAACAGTAATTTCACAAACTTTTACTACTTACATGTACATTTTTGTGTCCCATGAACAGTGCACTTATGCATAATACCGTAAGCATGCAGGGCCAAATTATTTTTTGATAGTACAGGTACTGTGTACATGTACATAACAAGCAAATGTCAACAATGGCTAAACAAATTACATACCTTTTTTACCGGAAAGTAATTTTCAAATGAGTTGTTAATACATAGCTATAGGGTGATTTAACAAAAAGTTCAGAGTATTATTCTGCAGTTAGTATGATCTTGATTAAAGGAACACATGGCAGTCTTGATTTGTATAAAACTTGTGGCATCACATTAGTTGTTTTACATAATTTCTACATAATTTGCATGTTTGCAATCGTTAATATTAATTATTAGAATAATCCAAAGAAAATTATTTTTACATATTACTATATTTCACCAATAATATCTTTAAAAGATTTCATTAAATAACAAATAAAAGTTGAAATTTCAAACTTGTATGTAATTATATGCAGGCAGTTTTAAGTCAAAGCGAGCAGGATTGACTAATCAAGATTGCCGTATGTCCCTTTAATGTTAAAAATTAACATATTGCAACTTTGACTCTGGTGAAATGGTTTTATTGTATTGTGGAATTTAATAGTTGTGTTGCTTTAAAAGGACATACAGCAATCTTGAGGTTTTTATCAATCATTACATTAGCATCTTGTTTTTAGCTCTACTGATCAAAGATCAGTAGAGCTTATGCCGTGGTGCGGTGTCCGTCCCTCTGTAAACTTTCGTTTGTAGCAACTACTCCTCTGAAACTACTGCATGGATTTTCTTGAAACTTTACATGAATGTTGCCCATGATGTCTAGTTGATCCTAGTAAAAATTCCTATTGATGTGAAATCCAAGATGGCCACCAAAGATTTTTAAAAAACAAGATTGTAGCGACTACTTCTTGAAAACTATAAGTGATATTAATATGGGCCTTTTTCTAAAATGATCAGCATGACATGGTGTTGATCCTTGTCGAAAATTATTTTGATTCAACGTTAAACATGGCCTTTGATTACATAGAATTATATAATAAAAACTTGTAACAACTACTCCTCCGAAACTACTTGACGGATTTTCATGAAACTTCCCAGGAATGTTGCTCTTGATGTCTAGTTGATCCTAGCAAAATTTCAGGTCGGCCAGAAATTCAAGATGTCCACCACGGCTAAAAATAGATCTAAAATAAAGAAGTTTGTAGCGACTACTTCTTGAAAACTATAAGTGATATTGATATGGGACTCTTTCTAAAATGATCAGCATGACATGGTGTTGATCCTTGTCGAAAATTATTTTGATTCAACATTAAACATATGGCCGTCTTTGTTTACATATTTAGATAATAAAAAGTTGTAGCGACTACTCCTCTGAAACTCATTGACAGATTTTCATGAAACTTCACATGAATGTTGCTCTTGATGTCTAGTTGATCCTAGCAAAATTTCAGGCCGTCTGGAAATTCAAAATGGCCGCCACGTCTAAAAACAGATTACGACGTTAAACATGGCTGCCAGCAGCTAGTCATCTTTGTTTACGAGACTTATATAGTAAAAACTTGTCCTCTGAAACTACTTGAAGGATTTTCATGAAACTTAACGGAAATGTTGCTCTTGATGTCTAGTTGATCCTAGCAAAATAGATGTCCACCATGGGTAAATTTTTCAATTTTTCTTCATTATTCTACCATAGGTTTGAATATATTATTTCCGCAATGCAATCAACATTTAGTAATATGCAAAAACAATTTGCTGTATACTATTGTTATAGTTAATAAAATGCGAAGTATGTAGAAAAGCTAACTTGGGATGCTGCAAGTTTTAAAAAAATCAAGATTGCCCCATTAATGTGTCCCATTAAATGTTTATCTTAAAAATTTATGATGATTATAACAAAATACAATTTGTTTTCAGTCATGCTGTGACAAAACAAACGTTTGCTGGGTGATGGTCGGCACCTTCGAGATGATATCTTTTGTCATATTAAAGGTAAGAAATCGCTCAGATTCCATCATTCTCTTAGACTTTTCATTTTATATGCATGTAATGAAGGGGATTTCCTCCCATCCTTCTCCCCAACCCCTACCGACCCACCCACTCCTACCCACCCAATGAGACTTTAAACAATCGACATGGACATGGGCAGACACAAGCCAGCTGGATAGCTTCCTCACATAAAGATTCCTGGTCCAATGAGGGCTCGAATCCACAGCGACGAGGGGCAAGGTATTTCAAGTCGGAGACTAACCACTGAGGCACAGACGCCCCTAAACTACTCAGTACAAAAATACATTATTGTTTGCTATGATGTTTGATGTGATGTCTGATATTATGTTGGATGTGATGTTTCATATGATGCTGGATGTGATGTTTGATATTATGTTGGATGTGATGTTTGATATTATGTTGGATGTGATGTTTGATATGATGCTGGATGTGATGTTTGATATTATGTTGGATGTGATGTTTGATATGATGCTGGATGTGATGTTTGATATTATGTTGGATGTGATGTTTGCTATGATGTTTGATATTATGTTGGATGTGATGTTTGCTATGATGTTTGATATGATGTTTGTTATGATGCTGGATATGATGTTTGATGTGATGTTTGATGTGATGTTTGATATGATGGTTGATGTGATGTTTAATATGATGCTGGATATGATGTTTGATATGATGGTTGATGTGATGTTTGATGTGATGGTTGATGTGATGTTTGATATGATGGTTGATGTGATGTTTGATATGATGGTTGATGTGATGTTTGATATGATGTTGGATGTGATGTTTGATGTGATGTTTGATATGATGGTTGATGTGATGTTTGATATGATGTTTGATGTGATGTTTGATATGATGGTTGATGTGATGTTTGATATGATGGTTGATGTGATGTTTGATATGATGGTTGATGTGATGTTTGATGTGATGGTTGATGTGATGTTTGATGTGATGTTTGATGTGATGTTTGATATGATGTTTGATGTGATGTTTGATATGATGGTTGATGTGATGTTTGATGTGATGTTTGATGTGATGTTTGATATGATGGTTGATGTGATGTTTGATATGATGGTTGATGTGATGTTTGATGTGATGTTTGATATGATGGTTGATGTGATGTTTGGTTTGATGTGATGTTTGATATGATGGTTGATGTGATGTTTGATATGATGTTTGATGTGATGTTTGATGTGATGTTTGATATGATGTTTGATGTGATGTTTGATGTGATGTTTGATGTGATGTTTGATATGATGTTTGATATGATGCTCTTTGAACAGCATTCCCACCCACTCATGCACTAGTGTGAAGAATCTGCTTGTACGTGTATTCATATGCTTGTGACGTAGAACATAAAAGTATGTGCACAGCTGCTTCAGCATGCAGGTAACTACTTGTCTCAGGTATTTAATAATTTGAAATCAATTATTTTAATGCTGAAATCTCCTTTAAAGAGACACACGGCAATCTTGATTTAAAAAAACCGGCGTCCTGTTAGTTTTTCTACATAACTTGCATTTATTCAATCATTAATATTAACCCTTAACCCGCTAAGCACGACTATAATAGCATTTGCGTCCATTGTAAAACCAGGCTGATCATGGTTTAGAAATGTTCGACTGCTGATCAGTCATTGTCCCCCAAAACACCCCTTTGTCTCATAAATGGAATTGTCTTAATTCAAAGAAAGAACTGTCCATTATATATATGCAGGGGGTTAAGGGTTAAATTATTTTCTGCAGTAAAATAACAAGTATTACAAAGACTTGCAGAATAATAAAATTGAATTGGATTTTAGAGTCGCACCAACAGCTAAAGTCATATGGCGACTTTCCAGCTTCCACTGGTGGAGGAAGACCCCAGGTGTCCCTCCGGGCAATTTTTACGCACGGGCGGACACCTAGGTATAGAACCACCAACGTTGTGCAAGACAGCTGGATAGGTTAATAAGAATAGAGTGAAAAAAGTAGAATAGAATAACGATCTTGAATCAATGACATTCTGTTGTATTTGTTTGCACTGTCGCACGTTCACACGTCATGCTGTCATACACTAATGGCAAAAATTCCATTTACTTTTACCATGAGGCTAGCATCATTAGGCCAAATAAAATTATATGTGTGGTTACTATCACATGCTAAAACAACATGTAGAAAGTTAAAATATTGTATTTTATATTTTGACTCCTTTTTTTTTATTCTATCCTGTTGAACTAAATATATATTTGTTGATATCAGGTACAGAACAAAGAACTCTGCCCACAAGAAAAATTATGAGAACAATTTCGATGAAACTTTTTTCATAGTAAAGTAAACTTTATTTTATTTTACTTATTTTCAGGGTCACTTATTTTCAGGGGAAAAATATAAGTTATTTCCAGTGGTGTATATATATATAGATAGTTTCATGGTAAAAGTAGACACACAATTATTTCTACCTGTGTATTGCTGTTCCATAATTAGACAGTTAGTCAGAGTAGTGGCATAATTACGTTGTAGACATTTTAGGGAGTATATACTGTAACCAATTTTAATGAACGTTCTTCATAGTAAGAACAAGCATACTTATTTTCAGTAGTGAAAGTAAACTATATGGTGCTGCTCTCGCCTAAATTACAGCTAAGAAGTTTTTGTTATTGTACGAGACCAATGTACGTGACACTTTGGAAAAAAAATGAACACAGTGCCCGAAACCCCATTATTAATATGAAGATTGACCAATAAAATTGATTATAACATTTCAGCCTATCAATATCTAGTACTTAAAACACTATCGAAGGATAGTCATCTCGCGATGTTAACTAAATATTTTAATAGGATGAGAATAAGTTAACCCATGTAACGCTGTTCTATAATTAGATACCAAGACAATATTTATAGGTTATTAGATTTGTATTGTGATATATGCGCGAGTTCTTCCACGTAACAGTATTGCGCAACTTTAGGAGCGCAATATGTATACACAGAAGAACAAGTGCATATATCCCAATACAAATCTAATAACTTTTTTATTGCATACACAGATTTTAATATATAAACAAATAATTAGAATAAAGCAATAGATTTTAACATTTAATTTTCATCAAAAATATTTATTTGAAACAAACGTATTGTCATTACATCGTGGGAAATGTTCGCGATGAAATCAACATTGTTTACATCACGGGACATACTTTCTTTGACATGAACAGAAAATTGCACCAGTGATGAACGAGTATACATTACACACCCAATATGGCTTTACTACAAGTCGGTATGGGTTGATATTGATGTTTCCTGTTACAGTGTTTCAGGGTTCTCCCATCGGCAACCACGTTGGTTGCCAATGGCCACCGATGGTAACATTTGGTACCAACGAGGCCACAGATACTACCTCAGGTGTAGAGTCGCAGGAAGATTGGTTACCAACGTTCTACCTGTCGGCAAACGACGGTAGCCGATGGTTACCGAGAGTGCTTTCGGTAACCGATGGGAGAACCCTGAACGGACCCAGTAATGTGGCATACGTAAGGCGTGTGGCGTATATACTGCACTGTAACCAGCTTTGGTGAATAGTCTTACTAAACACTGGTATTACCACAGGTGTAGCACTGTTCTATAATTAGAAAGCAAGTCAATACTGTGGCATATGTTCTTGGAGTTTTAGGGAGTATGACGTAAATGCTGAACTGTAATGAAAATATAATTACCATCCCACCTGCCTACCTGCCATTTATTACACATAAATACTCAAGTATTCAGGTAATTTGCTTTTCTGAGTAGACTCTTACAAAATACAAATGGCAGTGATTTTATCAGAACCAACCAGGTCTCAAAGTCTAATGTTTAAGCCTCGCCACGAAGGAGGACAGGGATATGTAACATTGACAAAGATGATAGTTAAAAAAAGAAGGTAAAATATGAGCATCTCCCCTAATACTAGCACCCTCACCTTTTCCACAAAAAAAAATAAATAAATAATTAAAATATTTACATTTTATATCAGCGCTTGGTAATTTACATAGCACCTGGGCGTTTCTATTAGGGGAAATACAGTATTAATCATCAAATCTATTGAAATTATTATTACAGTTTTGCAATTTTTATGTCTTAATAATTAACCATGAAATAGAGATAAAAAAATCCCAATAATCTGCCATTAAAAGGTAGTTAATGATCTTGCAGTGTTGTGTTTCAGAAAAGGTAAAAACATGTATTGACAAATAACATGACAAAAATACTTGTTTGAAAACTTCAAGACAGACTTATTGTATGAGAATTCACCTGACAATGACAATGACAATTCACTCAACCGTGATAATTCACCCAATCATGATAATTAATTAAACCATGCTAATTCATCCAACAGCGATAATTCGTCCAGTCGTTATAATTCACCCATCATTATAATTCACTCTACAACGGTAATTCACTCAATCATTATAATTCACCCAACACTGATAATTCACCCAACCATAATTAATAATTTACACAACACTGATAATTCACCCAACAATAATAATTCCGTCAACAACGATAACTCATCCAATCACCATAATTCACCCAACAATTATTATTATTCAAATCATTATAATTCGCCGGACCATAATAGTGATTTACCCACAAATGATAATTCACCCAACAATGATAATTCACCCAACGATAATTCAGCCAATCAACCCAACAATTATTATTCATCAAATCATTATAAATCAACCATAATAGTGTGTGATTCACCCAACAATGATGATTAACCGACCATGATAATTCAAGAAATCATTATAATTCACCCAACAGTTGTAATTCACCCAAGATATTAAGTCACCCCACACTGATAATTCACTCAACAATGATAATTCAACTCAATCCTAGCTACAGAGGATTACAATCCTTGTGCATCTTTCAGCAGAAGAACTATGTTTCCTGGGCTAAATTAGTTATAAATAGAACGTAAATAGGTGTTGCTGAAATATGCTTCTGATGGAAATGATTTAGGCCAGGTATATTTATCTTCAAACTTTTGTGGATGCTGTTTTTATAATACAGGTATTTAAAGTTATTGTAAAAAAAAAATGGTTATAGCTCCAATATACCACTCCTTAAATTATTTTCCAACTTGCTTTTTAATGTCTGAAGATTACAATTTTAACAAATTGAAATAAAGCAACAGTTATTGACGTATTTTTGCACTGATAAACCTATTGGGTGCCCAAGCCCTCCTTAGACATGGCAGTTATACCTGAAAAAATACAACACCCTATGTTTCTATGTGTTATAATGGAAATAATTCAAGAATCTTTCGTGTGCAGTTGGTAAAACAGGATTAAACTGCAAACCAACAAACAGGTATAATCCATCCGGCCTAACAAATATGAAAACAACTTAGTGAGGGGCGTGGTACACAAATACTGAAGATTCTTGCAGTAATAAGTTAACAGTTAAAGATTTATGATTTATGGGTGACGCAGGTACGTATTTGGGCGGATATTTCGGTAGAAAAAAATAGTTCTAGTGGGAGTCTGTTGGAATGCCCTGCTAGTGCGTATATCGGGATGTTTACTGCCTGTTTACAGGTAATCTACCTTGGAATTTTTGTTTTCTAAGTATATAAGTACCTGAAATATAAATTAATGCAATTGGAAATAGGATCTGGTTCTGTCAGATAGGTTGGTTGAATAGTGTGTTACGTCATTTTCAGCACTATAGGCTATATATGATGGTAATTTTTTCCTTTTTCCTGAGTAGAGCCAGAACTGCATACGTCTCGTCATCCAGAACAATCAACATTTTCTCACTTACCTGTCTAATAGGCATTTCAGGTGTTTTATAACTGCGAGTTAACAACATAGTTTGTGCGGCATGGCTTAGTTAGAGAACGTCCCTTTCGTATGCGGGAGGCCATGCAAGAGGCATCCCCGGGCAGATCATACCAAAGACTTTATAAACATGGTACTAGTACGTAGCTACCTTGCTTGAGTAACTAGTATGTAGCTACCTTGCTTGAAGTACTAGTATGTAGCTACCTTGCTTGAGGTACTAGTACGTAGCTACCTTACTTGAGGTACTAGTACGTAGCTACCTTGCTTGAGGTACTAGTAAGTAGCTACCTTGCTTGAGGTACTAGTACGTAGCTACCTTGCTTGAGGTACTAGTATGTAGCTACCTTGCTTGAGGTACTAGTACGTAGCTACCTTGCTTGAGGTACTAGTACGCAGCTACCTTGCTTGAGGTACTAGTACGTAGCTACCTTGCTTGAGGTTCAGCAAATTAAGGGTAGTTCTAGGACTAGTCGGCCCGGTGTCAGTATATTGTGACTGGGTGGGGTATTATGACATGTGTCAGTATTTTGTGACTGGGTGGGTTATTATGACATGTGTCAGTATTTTGTGAATGGGTGGGGTATTATGACATGTGTCAGTATTTTGGGACTGGGTGGGGTATTATGTCATGTGTCTATGGCGTGGTGACAGTGTGTTTATAGTGATCACTGCTTCAAGTCGACACCATCATGATTGTTAAAAGTGACGATAAACCCCATACAAATACAGAATAAATACTGTATAAGTATCGGTATAGTTAGACCACAGTGGTGTCAATTTTTATACAAAAAAATGTATTAATTGTTTTGGTTTCATATTCAATGCACACTTGCTGTAAACTGGGCTTCATGTTATGTTGTTTTTAATTAATTTCATCGTTTGATATGAAAACTCACTGACTGTTGTTTATATCACTAATTAATTCCTATGATGTTTTAATTATACGAAAAATTAATGTTCTGTGATCAAAGTACATTTGAATTGAATATTATGTTCAACTGATAGCAATATCAACCCCATATGAATTAATATTTACGATTTATAGACAACAAAACATTTGCTAAGTCATCAAATTTTCCAGACCAATAATTAATAAGTGTCTCGGTCTGGGCGTTTTCACATTTTATATGGAACTGAAGCACATTATGACGGTTTTATCTGTATTGTATTGACAGCCATAACTCTTTCAGTTCGCCTAGAGTCCCTTTAAAACCAAAACTGTAAATTTATGATTTTCTTCTTTTCCTTTTTCAGCTCAAACAAACCTCCTAGACCTCAGGATGGGCCATGTGCAATCAAAGTCAAGGAAAGAGAAAAAAAGACGCAAGATTTCGCAGCTATCGGAAATGATGAAAAACATGACGTCGATGAACGACTCAGAGAATATCCACAAAGTCGCAGGCCACAGAATATATCGGGATTCAGTGACCATGGATCAGCTTTCGAACAGTAGTGGATATTTTTCCTCAAATGAACCTTCACCTCATTCCCCTGGGAACGAGGTAAGCTGGATGCTTGGGAATGAGGTAGATAATGGGGATTATGGGAAATATTACACAGACAATGCCCATTTCCCGGGCACGGGTATGACCCCTTTAGAGGAATTGTGCACATATAAAGGGTTGCCACTAGAGGATCATCCGGCCTTGACTAAGTTACAAAATGAGCAGAACGCTCGATTAGAGAGTATGGAACATAGAATGTCACGAATTAGAACTAGCGCTCAACAGGCTTACGATCGCAAAAAATTTGCTCACATTTTTCGTGCGAAAAAAGAGGACCCGAAAACCGAGAAACTCTTAATGGAAGCCCGGGATATGCTTCGACACAATCTCGAGTTGAGAAATTCAGGACAGGGTAAACAGAATAGTGTTGACTATGCAGGAGAGATAATTCCTGTTCAGATTGTTGATGATACAAAAGCAGCATCTGAGGAGGATAACAGTTATCTGCACTTGACATCATTTGGATCTCTACAGTTTAGTAAGTATCTGACATCTGGGTAAGATACTGCTGATGTAGCACTGGTATAGTCACACACGAAGGCACACATTGCCACACAGGCAGTATAGTCTTAGGCTGATGTAGCACTGGTATAGTCACACACGAAGGCACACATTGCCACACAGGCAGTATAGTCTTAGGCTGATGTAGCACTGGTATAGTCACACACGAAGGCACACATTGCCACACAGGCAGTATAGTCTTAGGCTGATGTAGCACTGGTATAGTCACACACGAAGGCACACATTGCCACACAGGCAGTATAGTCTTAGGTTTAACAAACATTTTAAACTGTAAAAAATACAGTCTAACGGGAAAAGAGATGAGGAATTGAGTAAAGGGATGAGAAGTAACTGAGTGAAGGGATGAGGAGTAACTGAGTGAATGGATGAGGAGTAGGTGAGTGAAGGAAAGAGGAGTAAGTGGGTGAAGGGATGAGAAGTAAGTGGGTGAAGGGATGAGGAGTAAGTGAGTGAAGGGATGAGGAGTAAGTGAGTGAAGGGATGAGGAGTAAGTGGGTGAAGGGATGAGGAGTAAGTGAGTGAAGGGATGAGGAGTAAGTGGGTGAAAGGATGAGGAGTAAGTGGGTGAAGGGATGAGGAGTAAGTGGGTGAAGCGATGAGGAGTAAATGGGTGAAGGGATCAGGAGTAACTGAGTGAAGGGATGAGGAGTAAGTGAGTGAAGGGATGAGGAGTAAGTGGGTGAAGGGATGAGAAGTAAGTGGGTGAAGGGATGAGGAGTAAGTGAGTGAAGGGATGAGGAGTAAGTGAGTGAAGGGATGAGGAGTAAGTGGGTGAAGGGATGAGTAAGTGGGTGAAGGGATGAGGAGTAAGTGGGTGAAGGGATGAGGAGTAAGTGGGTGAAGGATGAGGAGTAAGTGGGTGAAGGGATGAGGAGTAAGTGGGTGAAGGGATGAGGAGTAAGTGAGTGAAGGGATGAGGAGTAAGTGGGTGAAGGGATGAGGAGTAAGTGAGTGAAGGGATGAGGAGTAAGTGGGTGAAGGGATGAGGAGTAAGTGGGTGAAGGGATGAGGAGTAAGTGAGTGAAGGGATGAGGAGTAAGTGGGTGAAGGGATGAGGAGTAAGTGGGTGAAGGGATGAGGAGTAAGTGAGTGAAGGGATGAGGAGTAAGTGGGTGAACGGATAAGGAGTAACTGAGTGAAGGGATGAGGAGTAAGTGGGTGAACGGATGAGGAGTAACTGAGTGAAGGGATGAGGAGTAACTGAGTGAAGGGATGAGGAGTAAGTGGGTGAACGGATGAGGAGTAACTGAGTAAAGGGATGAGGAGTAACTGAGTGAAGGGATGAGGAGTAAGTGGATGAAGGGATGAGGAGTAAGTGAGTGAAGGGATGAGGAGTAAGTGGGGGATGAGGAGTAAGTGGGTAAAGGGATTGTGAGTAACTGAGTGAAGGGATGAGGAGTAAGTGAGTGAAGGGATGAGGAGTAAGTGGGTGAACGGATGAGGAGTAACTGAGTGAAGGGATGAGGAGTAACTGAGTTAAGGGATGAGGAGTAAGTTAGTGAAGGGATGATGAGTAAGTGAGTGAAGGGATGATGAGTAAGTGAGTGAAGGGATGAGGAGTAAGTGGGTGAAGGGATGAGGAGTAAGTGAGTGAAGGGATGAGGAGTAAGTGGGTGAAGGGATCAGGAGTGACTGAGTGAAGGGATGAGGAGTAAGTGAGTGAAGGGATGAGGAGTAAGTGGGTGAAGGGATCAGGAGTAAGTGGGTGAAGGGATCAGGAGTAACTGAGTGAAGGGATGAGGAGTAAGTGAGTGAAGGGATGAGGAGTAAGTGGGTGAAGGGATGAGGAGTAAGTGGATGAGGAGTAAGTGGGTGAAGGGATGAGGAGTAAGTGAATGAAGGGATCAGGAGTAACTGAGTGAAGGGATCAGGAGTAAGTGAGTGAAGGGATGAGGAGTAAGTGGGTGAAGGGATGAGGAGTAAGTGGGTGAAGGGATGAGGAGTAAGTGGGTGACGGGATCAGGAGTAAGTGGGTGAAGGGATGAGGAGTAAGTGGGTGAAGGGATGAGGAGTAAGTGGGTGAAGGGATCAGGAGTAACTGAGTGAAGGGATGAGGAGTAAGTGAGTGAAGGGATGAGGAGTAAGTGGGTGAAGGGATGAGGAGTAAGTGAGTGAAGGGATGAGGAGTAAGTGGGTGAAGGGATGAGGAGTAAGTGAGTGAAGGGATGAGGAGTAAGTGGGTGAAAGGATGAGGAGTAAGTGAGTGAAGGGATGAGGAGAAAGTGAGTGAAGGGATGAGGAGTAAGTGGGTGAAGGGATGAGGAGTAAGTGGGTGAAGGGATGAGGAGTAAGTGGGTGAAGGGATGAGGAGTAAGTGTGTGAAGGGATGAGGAGTAAGTGGGTGAAGGGATGAGAAGTAAGTGGGTGAAGGGATGAGGAGTAAGTGAGTGAAGGGATGAGGAGTAAGTGAGTGAAGGGATGAGGAGTAAGTGGGTGAAGGGATGAGGAGTAAGTGAGTGAAGGGATGAGGAGTAAGTGGGTGAAAGGATGAGGAGTAAGTGGGTGAAGGGATGAGGGGTAAGTGGGTGAAGCGATGAGGAGTAAATGGGTGAAGGGATCAGGAGTAACTGAGTGAAGGGATGAGGAGTAAGTGAGTGAAGGGATGAGGAGTAAGTGGGTGAAGGGATGAGAAGTAAGTGGGTGAAGGGATGAGGAGTAAGTGAGTGAAGGGATGAGGAGTAAGTGGGTGAAGGGATGAGGAGTAAGTGAGTGAAGGGATGAGGAGTAAGTGAGTGAAGGGATGAGGAGTAAGTGAGTGAAGGGATGAGGAGTAAGTTAGTGAAGGGATGAGGAGTAAGTGGGTTAAAGGATGATGAGTAAGTAAGTGAAGGGATGAGGAGTAAGTAAGTGAAGGGATGATGAGTAAGTGAGAGAAGGTGATGAGGTGTAAGTAAGTGAAATGATGAGGAGTAACTGAGTGAAGGGATGAGGAGTAAGTGAGTGAAGGGAAGGGGAAGTAAATGGGTAAAAGGGATGGGGAGTAAGCGGCTGAAAGGGATGAAAAGTAAGTGAGTGAAGGGAAAGGGAAGTAAATGGGTGAAAGGGATGGGGAGTAAGTAGGTGAAGGAGAAGGGAAGTAAATGGGTGAAAGGGATGTGGAGTAAGTGAAGGAGAAGGGAAGTAAATGGATGAAAGGGAGTGTGAGTAAGTGGGTGAAGGGGAAGGGAAGTAAATGGGTGAAAGGGATGAGGAGTAAGTAGGTGAAGGAGAAGGGAAGTAAATGGGTGAAAGGGATGTGGAGTAAGTAAGTGAAGGAGAAGGGAAGTAAATGGATGAAAGGGATTGTGAGTAATTGGGTGATGGGGAAGGGAAGTAAATGGGTGAAAGGGATGAAAGGGATGAGGAGTGAGTAGGTGAAGGAGAAGGGAAGTAAATGGATGAAAGGGATTGTGAGTACGTGGGTGAAGGGGAAGGAAAGTAAATGGGTGAAAGGGATGAGGAATAAGTAGGTGAAGGAGAAGGGAAGTAAATGGATGAAAGGGATTGTGAGTAATTGGGTGAAGGGGAAGGGAAACAAATGGGTGAAAGGTGATTGTGAGTAAGTGGGTAAAAGGGATGGTAAGTAGGTGAAGGAGAAGGGAAGTAAATGGATGAAAGGGATTGTGAGTAAGTAAGTGAAAGGGAAGTGAAGTAAATGGGTGAAAGGTGATAGTGAGTAAGTGGGTAAAAGGGATGGTGAGTAAGTAAGTGAAGGAGAAGGGAAGTAAATGGATGAAAGGGATTGTGAGTAAGTGAAAGGGAAGGGAAGTAAATGGGTGAAAGGTGATAGTGAGTAAGTGGGTAAAAGGGATGGTGAGTAAGTAAGTGAAGGAGAAGGGAAGTAAATGAGTGAAAGGGATTGTAAGTAATTGGGTGATGGGGAAGGGAAATAAATGGGTGAAAGGTGATAGTGAGTAAGTGGGTAAAAGGGATGGTGAGTAAGTAGGTGAAGGAGAAGGGAAGTAAATGAGTGAAAGGGATTGTGAGTATTTGGGTGAAGGGGAAGGGAAATAAATGCGTGAAAGGTGATAGTGAGTACGTGGGTAAAAGGGATGGTGAGTAAGCGGGTAGGGTTTTCAGAGGATCCAGAGTTTCAGATTAGTGTCTGGTTGCGGTAAAAAAAATGTTTCTTTGTTTTATATAATTATCGGTTCTTTTAACATTGTCTGACTTAATTAAGGTTTTATTTCTTGTACTAAAAAACTTCAGATCCAGTTCCCCTGCCCCATGAAGTCTAATAAGAGTTGAAAAAAATCATGGGGATATTGTCATTAATATTGGTCAGTTCCCCACCGCTCATGCAGTAAACTGTGTTTTTATTGTTAGGTTGAGAAATAAGTAAATATGATATGGCCAAAAAACAACAAAAAACTGTGTTTCCGGTGGCCCGACCAATTGTATTTTTAAGGGGCCGACCCTGAAACTTTTTATCAAAAAAATATATTAAAAAAAATATATTAAAAAAAATAAAAATAAAAATTTGTTCTGAACAATTATTTATCACAATATATCGAGGTAAACTGACATCACAGAGAAACTTTCAGTTGTATCATCAACTTGTATGGGGTTTATGAGATAAATACATGTAGAATCTCACAATATCTTGCTCCAAAAAAAAAAGAAAAGGAAAGATTACCGACCTACCCTATTTTTTTAGAGCATGCAATAGGAAACGCACCTTTTGTTTCTTTTGGCCTATGTATAAACACATTTAATATGAAAAATATGAAAGAGGTTTACAATATTCAATAACTGCATGGTCATGTGATAAATCAAATTATAATAGAAACCCTGTACACTTAATAACATTTCTTGTAAATAATTTAATTAAGATGTATTAACTCCCAACTTCCAGAATATTTTGTGAGAAATTCATGCAGGCGTGAACAAGGTCATTGATTCTGCTGCAGCAGCAGACACATTGTGATAGATTGATATTGATTTTAATTTTATATATTCACTGCCATGTCTGCTGCTGTTATGAGATTTTGCAAAATCTTGCATTCTCTGAAGCCTGATAATAATTTTGTGCTAAATTTGACAATTCTGAATCTTGCTTTAAATTGACTTGAAGTAAGGTAGTGTATTACTAAATCCTTAAATTTAACAAATATTAATCCTAAGGATTTGAAGTAAGGAGGTTAGGTACTAAATTCTGTAGCCCTAACATACATGTTTAGGTAAGGCCAAATAAAATTATATGTGTGGTTCCTATTACATGCTCAAAAAAATAGGGTAGGTCGGTAGGGAAAATATTTTATTTTCTAAAAATATTTTATTTTATATTTTGTCTTTTTTTTTACTTTACTTTTATACCCAATAAATAAATATATACTTAACTATATATTTGTTGATATCATCAGATACAGAACCGATAGAAGAAATAATTAAAAACAAAAAGAAGAAAAGAAAACATAAAATGCAAAACGTAAAAGTGTTTTGATGAAATGATAGTCTTAAATTCCAACAAACATGAGTTACCTAAGTCCAGCAATCAAGTTTCTAGTCATAATCCAATTAATTACCTACATCATTTACGACTTCAACAGCATACTGCTAGGCTAATCCTTTGATTAGATAAACTGTCTGCCGATCAAACATTACCCCTCGGGCCCCAGGTAAGAGGTGTCAAAATTATAAAAACAACAGCCATGTGTCAATAAACAAATCTTGATCATCTCCACGCTTGCTTATTCTTAATACAAACGTTTGTATTTAAGAATCAAGCATCTTAATGATTAAGACCAAGGAACAAGTTTGGGCTTTTGGAATAAAAATTGCAAACTGTTTTGAGTTTGTTTTTACGGGAGTTTTTCACACAATTCCGTGGGGCCGGGAGGAGGGTTAAAATTCCGTGATTCTATCTCACGCCGTGAGGTATCACATGTATGAACATGGTTGCCAGTGGCCATCTTTGTTTACATAGAGTTATATAGTAAAAACTTATAGCGACTACTGCTCTGAAACTTCACAGGAATGTTGCTCTTGATGTCTAATTGATCCTAGCAAATTTTGGCCGGAAATTCAAGATGGCCACCATGGCTAAAAATAGATTTTTAAACAACAAGTTTGTCCCAACGACTTCTTGAAAGTATAAGTGATATTGATATGGGACTTTTTCTCAAATGATCAGCATGACATGTTGTTGATCCTTGTTGAACGTTATTTTGATTCAACATTAAACATATCTGCCAGTGGCCATCTTTGTTTACATAGAGTTATATAGTAACAGCGTGTAGCGACTACTACTCTGAAACCACTTGACGGATTTTCATGAAACTTCACCATATTCACAGGAATGTTGGTCTTGATATCTAGTTGATCCTAGCAAAATTTCAGGTGGGCCGGAAATTCAAGATGGCAGCCAAAAAAGATTTTTAAAAAACAAATTTATAGCGACTACTTCTTAAAAACTCCAAGTGATATTGATATAGGACTTTTTCTAAAATGATCAGCATGACATTATGTTGGCCGTTGTTGAAAATTATTTTGATTCAACATTAAACATGGCTGCCACGGCCATCTTTGTTTACATAGAGTTATATAGTAAAAACTTATAGCGACTACTCCTCTGAAACTACTTGACAGATTTTCATGAAACTTCACAGGAATGCTGATCTAGCTATCAAAAACCTATCAGTAGAGCTTCAAGGTCATTGACCTTTTGTTTTACACATTTGACTAATGTTGTGTGATAAAAAGGATCCTAACCTCGTCGCCATGCCATGTAAGATTTATGAAACTCGTTATGAATTAATTTTATTTTTAACTCGCCAACAGGCTTGTAATGAAATAATAATAACTCATTTCATCAATTTTATATTGAATGGGAACTCATTTTTGATCCTATATATATATTATATAAATTATAAGCTCAAAACCGATAACTCAACTGAGAGCTGGAAATTGATAACCAACTGAGGGTTACTGGAGCTGGAAACTAATGTACATGGACAAGGTCAAATTCACTCAGCAGGGTTTGAACTCTGAACGATTGCTTGTGAAGCGGACACTGCCAATATCGATATAAAAGCTAGCTCTGTAGCGAGACAGTAATAACGCGCTTATAAACCTATCTATTTACCTACACCCCCAACTGAGTCTTACTACACTAATTATTGAGTGAGGGTTGCAGGACCAAACTTGACCAATTCCAGGTCCTGTGTCAGAGGTCACAATAAAGTGTTTAAAGGGAGTACATCAGGATTTTTCTAGAAATAACTTAAATTAAAAAAATGTTCCAATTCATGATAAAACACTTATATCCATCAAAATATGATCTTTGAACCATATTGTTTAGGTTTAAACTTCGAATACACCATATAGCTAGGACGGAATCGGGCATACAATGCTGAAATTAACCCTGGTGCGTAACCTAGGATAGCACGTATTACTGTACAGAATGAATTTCCTTGCAACTAAAGGGTCATTTTTAAGATCATTTATTATGTTTAGGCGCTTTAAAATAGAAGATATCATTATTTGTCAATTTTAAGTCGGACCCCTAGACCCCTTTGAAAAGCCTGATGTACTCCCTTTAATACCAATTATCTGGTGTTTAAGCAACATTTGAGAACCCTTTATACCAAAATAACTTAAAATGATTTGAGATTTGCAGGAAGGGGATGGGGCATAAGTCTTTGATCTAACTTTTAATATTTTTTCCTTCAGGTGAGGGGAAGGGGGAGGAAAGTCTTTGAACAAACTTGTATTTAATTCACCTATAGGCGTGGTGGGTGTGGGGTAGGGAAACGGGGTGGGGATGGTCATAACTCTTTAAACTAACTTGTATTTATTTCTTCTTCAGGTGAGCCAGTGATGTTGCTCATTCTTCCATTCTTGCTTCCATTGTTCATCATCGTCGCTGTTATACGGGGCATGTCACAGACATTTGGCTGGAAACAAGGACACTCGAAATCAAAGAGTCGCAGAAATTCATAGTGAGGTTGGCGGACACTTTCACAGAAAATCATAGCAAAGTGACAGACATGAGCATTTACCGAATAAAGTTCATCTACGTCACTGCCATACCTGGAATGTCACATACCGGTACATATGGATGGAAAGAACGAAAACAAGGACACATGAAACCAAAGAGTTGTAGAAAGTCATTGTGAAATTGGCGGACACACTCCAGAAATTCATAGTGAAGTTGGTGGGACACAGACCAGAAATGTATAGTGAATTTGGCAGACCCGTACAGAAATTCATAGTAAAGATGGCAGACAAGTCCAGGAATTCATAATGAAGTTGAACAATGCAGTCCAGAAAACTGAACAATGGAAACCAAAGATTGCAGAAAATCGCACAAATGTGCATCTTTCGCCCGGAGAAACGTACTGATACTGAAATATGAACACTTGAAACTTAACAATGGCAGAAATTTGTAACAGGAGGGGAAATCTGTGTGCGCTACTAAGCCTGCATGGGTATAGTCCCAAGGGCAGTATATAGTGAATCAAACCGGAAAAACTACACATAAATATTTAGGCACTCAGCAGGTTTGAACTCGTTACTCCTTGCATGTGAAGCAGACGCTCTACCGATATCGCCATAAAAGCTATCTCTGCGGCGAAACGGTAGTAACGCGCTTATAAACCTATTTATTTACATACCCCCAACTGAGTCCTATTACATAACCACTATGAAGTGTGGATCATCGCATGATAGTATTAAAGGGACACCTGGCAATTCTGATTATAATTTACAGGGACACCAGACAATCTTTCTTTCTCTTTAACTGACTCATGGCTTTCTGTTAGGTTTTCTACATAACTGACATACATGTATCTGTTAATCATTATTAATGATTATTTAAATTATTTCAAAGCAAATTGTTTCTGCATAACATTAATTGTTAATTATGTTGCACCAATTACGCACCAATTATGTTTAAACCTAGAATGATAAAAACGGAAAAATTCAAATTTATTATCTTTATTTTAATTATATGCAAGCAGGTTTGAAGTTGAAATGATTCTGGATTAATTGAGGCGCTAGTTTAAATGTTTTACAAATACTTCAAGATTGTCATGTGTCACTTTAAACCAGTTACTTTAGAAAGAAATAGTGTTTATGTGATAAAAACCAATGTAATAGTGTACAACTTCAATTAACGAGAAATGTATGATTCCGAATGGCATTTAACGCATGAGAAAGTGTCACTTCTGAGACGTGCATGAGAAAGCGTACTCCATATCCCATCCAACCATCTGAGATTATCTTCTTCATATTCCGGACTGCAATAAGTCCAAAGTGTCGAGAAATAATAATAATGCATTTCAGAGTAAGCTTAATGATTCGTTACTATTGCGTATATACTTACGTATGAGGAACAATGGTCTAGCTACGCACCTGTTTCGGTTGTATGATCAACGGAAGCTTCATACATGTATAATGATGACTGAGTGGAGGATTGGATAGACATCTTTTGATATGGTCACCTGGATTAGGTTGTACAATACGTATAAAGTAGTATTATCACAGGGTGCCTATACCTGATATAGATGTAGCCACCCTGATATCCGAGTTTAACTTGTCAGGTTAAAATTGATAATTTCTATTACATATACGATGAAAATAATTGAAAACATTTAGGTAGAGTGGATGTGATAATACACACAACAATTAATTATATCTATATTGAGAATGCGAAAAAAGTATCATTTTACCTCACAATTTGAGTTGCCGACATTTCCTTTGTAATTGCACAGTTGTAAATCATTTAATTGAAAATAACCCCTGTCAGAATGACTACTGTACTCTTAACTACCAGTTAGTGGAAGTTAGAGTATGGCAAACAGATAAATGGACCTGCTACAAAATAAATAGAGTATGGTCTCATCTGGTTGTAACTTGACTGTCTGCGCCCATCTCGGTGTTTGACTCAACCAACTCGATGAGACCATACTCTATATATTACATAATGATTATGTATAATTTATTTTATTTTGAATACTCATAAACCATAACACGTGCAATATGATACAAATGATATTCTCATTTACATTTCATAATCGTTAAGATTGTAACCAGTCTGTGGTTAATACATGTACCTGGGTATATTCTGTATTTAAATAGCATTGAGCATTGAGTGCGTTCAGGGTTCTCCCAGCGGTTGCCAAAAGCGACTGCGCTAGTCATAGGCAGCCATCTTTATTTGTCGGTTTGCCGATAGGTGAGATGTGGGTAACCAATCTTGGCACGACTCTAGGGTAGCATCGGTGGCATTTTATGACGTCAGTTCAGAATGGCGACGAGCATCATTACCGAAACGTGTGTTGCTGAGAATTTACAAATCTACAAACTCAGATGTCCGGTTTTGAAGTATAGAAACTGCAGGTATCCACCGCCTTGATTTTGCTAATACATTGGCAACCAATGCTAACCTTGCGTTGCCATTGATAACATATAATAACCATATCTGTTCAGAGTTTATTGGTTGCCATTTGTAAAATTGCAGGCCCGTAGCCAGCCCTGAAATTTAACAGGCAAATAAATCCGTTTGTATGGAGATCCAATGGCATGCACCTCCACCCCCACCGAATTTCTTTTACATGTGATTTCCAGAGTTTTAGCGCATTTGCTAGACAATATTTTCAGTTTTAAACAAGACATGTTTTGTAAAGTGATTCAGTGATTATTTATTTATCGATATTGAATTTGCTTATAGTTAAAGTATGTACATTCCCAAAATTTTACCTAGACAACTGCCTCAGTATGCCTCCGCATAGCTACGGCCTGCATCGGAATCCAATCGGCGACCGTTGGTAAGCCATGGTGGTTGCCAATGGGAAAACTCTGAACGCACTCAATGTATTGCAATTTCAGACTGGTTAACAACCAGGATAAGTGTTATATTGTAACCAGTCTATCTCCCCATGTTTTGCAATATTAGACTGGTTATACACTGTAACAACGCAACTGGTTTCCTGTTGGTTTCTGATACTCCATGCTTTTCTTAGTTATCAAAATCAACAGGGAACCAGTTAATGTTTTGCTGTATTAGACTGGTCATACTGGCTGCCTATTTTGCAATATTAATTTAATGTTTGCTCATGTATATAACAATACCATTACCTGCACTTATTGTTTTAAGCACAGAACATATTCTATTTCTAAATATAATGTTTGCATTTAATTTGTATCATTCCCCAGTTATTTACTTTTGTGAAAGTTAGCTGGCTATGACTTGTGTTCGTGTTGTTTTCATCATTTTAACCTTGCAAACAATTTTGTGTACGGGTATACTGAATTAAGGATATTCCTTGAGTATATGAAAGGGACACATGGCAATCTTGATTTTTTTTTAAAAAGCTAACGGCATCCTTTTAGTTTTTCTACATAACTTGCATTTGTTCAATCATTATTATTAATTATAGGAGTACTTGCAAATTGTGTTTGCATATTAATAACTGTTGATTATGTTGATATATTTAAACCTATGGTAGATAAGAAAACTCAACATTTTATTTAATTATATGCAGCAGGTTTAAAGTCAATATGATACTGGATAAATAAATGGAGACACTAATTTCAATACTTGATAAAAGAGGTTTGTTCCTTTAAACCCCAGTTTTACAAACAGCAGTGTTATCACAAAACTACATTTTGATTAACAGCTTCACTTGTTTTTTTCAGTTTTTTCCAGGCTTTTGCCTTTTACCACAAAACTTTAAAACCAGCGACCCAATCTAGTTCAATACTTGTAAAGTGTGTGACCCATGGTAATTGCTACAGTTTACATGTATGGCCCCTTTATCATGCTCAGAGGACAGAGACTGATGTAGGTGTCATTGCACCATTGATGGCCCCTTTATCATGCTCAGAGGACAGAGACTGATGTAGGTGTCATTGCACCATTGATGGCCCCTTTATCATGCTCAGAGGACAGAGGCTGATGTAGGTGTTTTTCCTTTTTAGCTCTACTGATCAGAGATCAGCAGAGCTTATGCCGTGGTGCGGCGTCCGTCGTCCGTCCGTCTGTCCGTCCGTCTGTCCGTCCGTCCGTCTGTCTGTCTGTCCGTCCGTCCGTTAACTTTTATTTGTAGCGACTACTCCTCTGAAACTACTAGATGGATATTCATAAAACTTTACAGAAATGTTGCCCATGAAGTCTAGTTGATCCTAGCAAAAATTCATGTTGATGTGAAATCCAAGATGGCCGCCAAAGCTTAAAATAGATTTTTTAAATTCAAGTTTGTAGCGACTACTTCTTGAAAACTATAAGTGATATTGATATGGGACTTTTTCTAAAATGATCAGCATGACATGATGTTGGTCCTTGTCGAAAATCGTTTTGATTTGACGTTAAACGTGGCTGCCAGCGGCCATCTTTGTTTACATAGTGTTATATAATGAAAACTTGTAGCGACTACTCCTCTGAAACTACTTGACGGATTTTCATGAAACTTCACAGGAATGTTGCTCTTGATGTCTAAATGATCCTAGCAAAATTTCAGGTCGGCCGGAAATTCAAGATGGCCGCCACGGCTAAAAATAAATGTTCAAAATACAAGTTTGTAGCGACTACTTCTTGAAAACTATACGTGATATTGATATGGGACTTTTTCTAAAATGATCAGCATGACATGATGTTGGTCCTTATCAAAAATCGTTTTGATTCGACGTTAAACGTGGCTGCCAGCGGCCATCTTTGTTTACATAGAGTTATATAGTAAAAACTTGTAGCGACTACTCCTCTGAAACTACTTGGCGGATTTTCATGAAACTTTACAGGAATGTTGCTCTTAATGTCTAATCGATCCTAGCAAAATTTCAGGTCGGCGGGAAATTCAAGATGGCCACCATGGCTAAAAATAGATTTTCAAAATACAAGTTTGTAGCGACTACTTCTTGAAAACTATAAGTGATATTGATATGGGACTTTTTCTAAATGATCAGCATGACATGATGGTTATCCGAGTCGAACATTATTTTGATTTAACATTAAACATGGCTGCCAGTGGCCATCTTTGTTTACATAGAGTTATATAATGAAAACTTGTAGCGACTACTCCTCTGAAACTACTTGACGGATTTTCATGAAACTTCACAGAACTGTTGCTCTTGATGTCTAATTGATCCTAGCAAAATTTCAGGTCGGCCGGAAATTCAAGATGGCCGCCATGGCTAAAAATAGATTTTCAAAATGCAATTTTGTAGCGACTACTTCTTGAAAACTATAAGTGATATTGATATGGGACTTTTTCTAAAATGATCAGCATTACATGATGTTGGTCATTGTCAAAAATCATTTTGATTAGATGTTAAACATGGCTGTCCGCGGCCATCTTTGTTTACATAGAATTATATAATGAAAACTTGTAGCGACTACTCCTCTGAAACTACTTGACGGATTTTCATGAAGTTCACAGGAATGTTGCTCTTGATGTCTAATTGATCCTAGCAAAATATCAGGTCGGCCGGAAATTCAAGATGGCCGCCACGGCTAAAAATAATTTTTCAAAAAACAAGTCTGTAGCGACTTCTTCCTGAAATCAAAATCAATCAGTAGAGCTTCAAGGTCATTGACCTCTTGTTTTATATATGTCGAATGCATGTCAAGAGACAAAAAATGCACATTTTTCTCTGTAGAAAATTTTAAAAACACATATCAATCAAACGATAGAGCATCCGCCAATATAAAAATGTAATAAAAACAGGGGGTCATATATATCATGTAAGGAAAAGCCAATCTGTTGAATGACGTTACGTTATATTTTGACACGTCACAGATAGATTTACCCCATTTCTACTTTCGCTTTACTGTCTGTCAGTATCTCCCAACAAACACTAATAATGTCAATATCTCCAACAAACACTAATAAATGTCAGTATCTCCTCCAACAAACACTAATAATGTCAATATCTCCAAAAACACTAATAATGTCAATATCTCCAACAAACACTAATAATGTCAAAATCTCCAACAAACACTAATAAATGTCAATATCTCCAACAAACACTAATAATGTCAATATCTCCAACCAACACTAATAAATGTCAATATCTCCAACCAACACTAATAAATGTCAATATCTCCAACCAACACTAATAATGTCAATATCTCCAACCAACACTAATACATGTCAATATCTCCAACCAACACTAATAATGTCAATATCTCCAACAAACACCAATAATGTCAATATCTCCAACCAACACTAATAAATGTCATTATCTCCAACCAACACTAATAAATGTTCCCAATACATCATTCAGATGAATTATAGGTAATAATAACAAAAAGCAATCAAAAGTGTGCATTTTGTATCTCTAGTAAGGCAGGGAAACGTTTTTTATTAGGCACTATTTGACTATACACCACGGAAGCACAAACGCAATGGTGTAATTACGCCTCTAAGATATGCGCCCTTTCAATAGACAAGACTAGGGAGAGTGTCGTGCTCATTGAAGGGAAGGTTTATACCTTTCATTCTTTACCTGGGGCGTCCGTGGCCGAGTGGTTAGAGTCTCTGACTTGCAATCACTTGCCCCTCACCGCTGTAGGTTCGATCTCTCAGGGGCCTAGGAATCTTTATGTGAGGAAGCTATCCAGCTGGCTTGCGGAACGTCAGTGGTTCTACCCAGGTGCTCGCCCGTGCACGAAAATTGCCCGGAGGGGCACCTGGGGTCTTCCTCCACCAGTGGAAGCTGGAAAGTCGCCATGAGACCTTAGCTGTTGGTGCGACTATAAAATCCAATTCAATTCATGCTTTACCTGAATTATCCCCCTTTTTACTTACGATTTTTCAGTTAAAATGTTGAATGCGCAATCGGGCGTTCACACCACTGTTGGTGCTTCACTTGTTTATTTCCATCATCTCAATTCCCAGTGCCTATTTGATGGTCATTAACACATTATCCTTCATGAGATTACCAGCCAACTCCAGGTGTTCCCCCATTATACCCCTGCATCACGAAGTGAATTGGGGGCTATATACATGTAGGAAGCTTGCTGTCCGTAACGTAACGCCTCGTCACATAACACATTGTCGCATAATGTCACATCGCTGTGTCTAAAACGTTCTCGTCTCTCACCGATGTTTGTTTCCAAACTACTTCTATACACATAACAACTGATGAACTTATGTCACTCTACATCACACATTGTTGATTGCTTAATTTATTACAGAGTTATGGCCCTTTATTTCACTTCGAATTTTCCACTCTGACATGTGTCTTTTACTACAAAAGATTTCATGGATTGTTAGTACACTTGGCATACAGTTCACAGGTGATGATATGATGTGTCTGCATCAAAGGTTTTCTATTCTGCATTTTTTTTTACAGAAGTGTAGACCTTTGTTTTACTTGGAATTTATATTAAAAAAGCGGTGGTATTCATGTTCTTCAGTAATAGTTCTAGTTGCCCATGTTATCATTTATGACGACACCTGATGGTTTATCATTGGGTTAAACTTTATATTGTGATTGGACAGTGAACAGTTCACCTACATCCCCATCATCGGGTTAAACTTTATATTGTGATTGGACAGTGAACAGTTCACCTACATCCCCATTACATTGTACAAAGGTGCATTGTAGCTATTAATGTTGTGAACACTTCACATCTGACTATATTTGTTTAAACATGTTAATGTATGACCCATTATAGTCATCAGCTCTCACCAGGAATTCATCTAAAGACAAAGGCAGTACATCTCAGTAAAGTAACATGTGACTAGGCTGAACTAAATCTAACATAGATATCAGTGCAATAATGAACAACTCAGCAAGAATTGTCTGAAATCACTGTTTTGTGTAACAAGAGTTGTCTTACATGAATGTATTTTAACAGGAATTGTCATACATGAATGTATTGTAACAGGAGTTGGCTTAAGTTAATTTCTTATAGCATGAGTTGTCGGACATGAATTTATTGTAACATGTTTTAACAGGAGTTGTCTAATATGATTGTATTGTAACAGGAGTTGTCTTACATGAATGTACTGTAACAGGAGTTGTCTTACATGAATGTACTGTAACAGGAGTTGTCTTACATGAATGTACTGTAACATGAATGTATTGTAACAGGCGTTGTCTTAAATGAATTTATTGTAACAGGAGTTGTCTAACATGACTTTATTGTAACAGTTGTCTTACATGAATGCATTGTAACATGAATGTATTGTAACAGGAGTTGTCTTAAATGAATTTATTGTAACAGGAGTTGTCTAACATGACTTTATTGTAACAGTTGTCTTACATGAATGCATTGTAACATGAATGTATTGTAACAGGAGTTGTTAAATGAATTTATTGTAACAGGAGTTGTCTAACATGACTTTATTGTAACAGTTGTCTTACATGATTGCATTGTAACATGAATGTATTGTAACATGAGTTGTCTTAAATGAATTTATTGTAACAGGAATTGTCTAACATGACTTTATTGTAATGTTTTAACAGGAGATGTCTAACCTGAATGTATTGTAATAGTTGTCTTACATGAATGCATTGTAACAGGAGTTGTCTTACATGAATGCATTGTAACAGTAGTTGTCTTACATGAATGTATTGTAACATGAGTTGTCCTACATGAATGTATTGTAACAGCAGTTGTCTTACATGAATGTATTGTAACAGGAGTTGTCTTACATGAATGTATTGTAACAGGAATTGTCTTACATGAATGTAGAGTAACAGGAGTTGTCTTAAATGCATTTATTGTAACAGGAGTTGTCTAACATGACTTTATTGTAATGTTTTAACAGGAGTTGTCTAACCTGAATGTATTGTAACAGTTGTCTTACATGAATGCATTGTAACAGGAGTTGTCTTACATGAATGCATTGTAACAGTAGTTGTCTTACATGAATGTTTTGTAACATGAGTTGTCCTACATGAATGTATTGTAACAGCAGTTGTCTTACATGAATGTATTGTAACAGGAGTTGTCTTACATGAATGTATTGTAACAGGAGTTGTCTTACATGAATGTATTGTAACAGTTGTCTTACATGAATATGCTTTCCAAGCAGCTATATGAGGTTATTTATTTGTTTCTATATTGCGGCAAATGATAAACACGTTTGTAACAATATTAACATTTACATCATATGTTACATGTACCTTATCTTAAATGGACACAGGACAAACTTGAGTTATATTCAAACATTTAAAATGTGCACCTCGATTTATTTATCTTGCCTAATTTTGAATTTAAAACTGCTTGCATATGATTAAATAAGAAATTGGGATTCCAGTTTTCTTCCATATTCTTCCAAATGTAGTGTCTACAATAGAATTTGCAGCAACTCTGCAGTTCTGCAGGTGAGAAGGTTCTAGGCCCATTCTCCATATTTTATCTCGATGTACATGGAGGATGAGCCTGGCATGTTCATTCCTGTTAGGCGTCATATAACCTTTCAATAGTTGGTGCACCTTAAAAACCCAATTCAATTCAAAACTACCAAATGTTTAGAAATATTATTTGTGCAATATTATCAAAGGAGAGTAATATTTTAAAAAATCAAAAGGAACAATTTGGTTGGAATTATTCAAATAATTAAGTATGCAAGTAATATTAAAAACTAACTGACGTCGTGAGTTTTAAACTAACCAAGATTGCCATGTGTCCCTTTAACATGTTACTGACTAATGGTAAACTGGGACAATTGTAATGTTTGTCGCAGCTCATTTTCACCATTTTTTTATTCCTACAATTAACATTAAGTGACTAGGCCGTACACCGTTTACATCCACTAACATCTTCTTTACAGACTATACGTTATTCCTATCACACGTTGCAATATGCAGTAATTAAATATTCTAGAGTCATTAATCATAAACTTGTTTAATAAAAACATATTTTGAATGACAACTTTTGTTGTGTTTGATTCTTACTCCCATGTGTTTCCTGATATAACAGCTATGTAACCATGGTAACTATCAGATTTGTGTCTTGTTGAAGTAGCCATCCCGCCAACATTAGTCAAATAACACTGTTTCTATACCTACTGATGACCATTGTATATAAACATATATGTATATATAAGTTAAATATTTTGAGAAATCCAAACTCTCTAGACACAATATAAACGGCTTTAACCAGCCTCGCCAAAACCCAAAACTGTAGCATTTTTAGGCATATTCAATCATGCTTTTTTCAACAAAAAAAGGAAATAAACCTATACTTTTTTATTCGGTACATATTATATAAATATCACATCCCATGGAGGGTGATAGAACATATTGTCAACCCGAGATTGGTAATGTCCACCGAGGCTTTAGCCGAGGTGGACATTACCACATCGAGGGTTGACAATATGTTCTATCACCCTCCATGGGATGTGATATTTATTTTATTATACCAAACATCAAAATTCATTTAATCAGCAATTATTTTTTATTAACAACAATAAAGAACTTGAAACAATTTTTTTTTGCCATGAAACATTACCAATTGTTGACTGATCGGGAATGGGGAAATTACATAGAGAATTTTGAGTGAGGTATAATAAACTTTATTATATGACCTGAACACATGGGTAAAGATTTGATAAACAGTTTTGTAGTGTAATGTTGCCGTTATTTGATGGGTTCGTTTCTTGAACGACATCAAATATCACCAGCAGACCAATATAAATAGAGGTTTATCATTTGCACAAACAAGTCGGTTGTTGTTGACTGCTGTTTTTGTCTTTCCTTTTAGGGGAAGAAAGCCAGATTGCCAGCAGCACTGATGATGTCACCATTCTGTTTCTCATGATGTATATTAGCTGCGAGAATCATAGCTCTTATGGTGTGTACCTACCATTATAGAGCTACGACGCCATCCTTTATATACTGAAGGGAAAAAGAAACGCATCATGGGTATTTCCGCTACATATTGTATGTTTAATATGCTACTGCTAATCGAATGGTACAGGGCGACATTAGGCCTGTCCTTTCAGAAAGATGGTTTAAATAGGACCGAACACACCAATGGTTACCCCTTTAAAGTTTCATTATCGACAGAAAGCGCATTTGGCTCAAGCAGGTGCGCAAACGTGGGCTTTAAACGTTGCAGTCTCTTAACATTAAACACACTACTGATATGGCTTAACTTTTTCAAGCGAAACACTTGAACATTTAAGAATTTCGTGTAACAAAGTATACTTTGATTAAAAAACTCGACTACATGACAGAGTTGTCCTTTCTGTAATTAGTTGTAGCCCATTTTTGGACAAAACACTTTGAGATATATCTGGAATATTACGTGGAATTAGGTGTGTATAATAGCGTAGTATAGGCAATTTGTTGATAATGCGTTTCTTTTTCCTTTCAGTATATAATATGTAGAAAAAGTGTGTATGGAGGTCGGTATACGCCACAAGGATACTACCGCAAGAGCCATGGTTCTCACGTCTCATGAAATACACCAATCAAACAAGATTCAAATCATAGCAATGTCAATTGTTGAGCTCCACTATTCTAAGATCAGGTAGATCTTTGTACTAGCCATTCGCCAGCGTCTATCACTGTCGACGTCGGATCTGGTTTACCTCTTGTATGCAAGCTTTTATCTTTACAACTATAGCTTTTATCTTTACAACTATATCTGTTATTATTATTATTATTTAATGTTATTAATCTCTACAGATAAAACAAAACAGAATGCCACAAAAGGAGTTCATGATTTACTAAAGTTCCACAACTGTCGGTTGTATTTTACAGAAGTTTCTTCAATTTTCTTAGCCAAAAGTTAATGGGTAACCTTTTTGTATGCAAGCTTGTATCTCTATAACTATATTGAAGTCGCAAAGCTTTTTCACAGACATTACTCCAGTTCCATAACTCTGTGTCGAAGGATAATATGTGATGGCAATTCATCTGGTGTCCATCTTCAGTTAACTTTTTGTTGTGATATAATCCAGTTACAGGCGTAGCTGACCGATATTAATTTTAGGTCCATTCAGTTAACCACCGCAGGCACGAAGTTGCTAGGAGATTATGGGGGCCTGGTACCCAAGATTATTTTTTTAAAAATTAATTGTAAAATGATGCATTCTTATGAGTTTGGTCGGACATTTTTGGAAATAAAGAGAACTCCAAAACCTTTGGATAGATTTAGCGATACATTAAAATTCTGAATGTTGTAACAAAACTATATATTTTGGAATATTTTACAACAAACCTCTTAACCCACCTTACCCATTACATTTTAATGCATTTTTAGCTTTTAAGAAAGTTCATGACTGGTAAGGCCTGCAGTACTATAAGCAACATTTCTGAACACTCCCATAGCCTTTAATACACCGTGAGAAAAAAAGTAATATATATTTAATCAAAGGGAAACAACTCGTACTTGCTTCAAGTTGATATCCAGTTATTGTCCATGATTGAAATTGTTTAATACCATATCTATTACAGTGTTGTTCTTTTTTTTTATTTTCATATCAAACTTTACAAATACCTTGATATTAAAGGATGACAGGTTTCATCACCTCTGTGTAATACACCAGGAGATACAAATAAATACTTCTACAATGTCATATTTTTGAAATGTTCACATCAGACTTTACAATTAAACATTTGGTTTTAATATTTGATATACCTTAGAGGGTGGTGTGAAGCTGGTGTGAAGCTGGTGTGAAGCTGAAGGGTCAAATACAAGATATAATTTCACAGTTTTATATGTTTGACTCTTTACAATAGTTTTATTATTAAAATGATGCAACATATACTTTAGGTGTTTTATTATTTGACTCGTCGGTCATAAATTAGGAGGTGGTGTGAAATACAAGACAGTACTACTGTAGTGTTGTTTACCATCATCACTGTGGGTTTGAATCCCACTGGAATCTTGACTTGTCACGTGAGAAAGTGTTGATTCTTTTATACAGATGGCGGGAGGTATACAGTACATACAGGATCTTACATGAGTATTCATTCATTATTGAATTTATTAAACTCGTTAGCAAAAATGATATAACGTTCGGCAAGAACTCATTCAATAATGAATGGGAACGAATTTTAGATTCTATTTATTACATAACTTATAACGTCACATTACTTCAGAAAACGTACATTAACGTGACGTCCATGACGTCATTCCACTAGTGGAATATCGAAAATATTGAATGGTGTTATTACACTCCCACACCACATGTTATGTGATAAATATGGTTAAGTTTATATCTCCTAATGTCTCGTTAGACCAAACTGGTATTCAACTCTTGAAGACCACAATGAATACAAATGGTAAAGTTCACTTCTTACACTGAAAACATTTTTCGTTTGTTTTTCTCCAAAATTGAAATTAAAAGGTAGATTTACCCTATTGTTTAGCTGTTTTAGGTCGACATTCAATTTTCTGCGAAATCCAAGATAGCTGCAACAACGTCTTTTACAAAACGATCAGCATGACATGGAGTTTGTCCAAACTGAAATTAATTTTGATCACAAGACAGCAGTCAGTGCCCATCACACGCCCAATCTCCACACCCCAAAAGACCAACCCCACCGCCACTGTTCATGTTTACAAAGACGAACTTATATGGGGGACAATGTGTGATTGCTATTTTGATTGTATACTCAAGAAACTTCGCAGGAACTGATGTTCATTTGTTTTATAATGAATTATAAGTTTCTGCAAAATCAAAGATGACCACACACAAAATCGAAGATGACCACACACAAACCAACGTGAACAGTAATTAAAGTAATTGCTTGCGATTTTATTTAATTACTGAGATACAATTAATCACTGCATGTAGACTTATAACCAAATGATGCTTATTCCCAGTTGTCTTCCTTACTGGATAAGACCATAATTCAAAGCGGTCTCCCTTACTTCATAAGATCATAATTTCCAGTTGTCTCCCTTATTGGATAAGACCATTATTCCCAGCAGTCTCCCTTACTGCATAAGACACTAATTCCCAGATGTCTCCCTTACTGGATAAGACCAACATTCCAAATTGCCTCCCTTACTGGATAAGACCCATAATTCCAAGCGGTCTCCGATACTTCATAAGACCATAATTTACAGTTGTCTCCCTTATTGGATAAGATCATAATTCCCAGCGGTCTCCCTTACTCCATAAGACAATAATTCCAAGATGTCTCCCTTATTGGATAAGACCAACATTCCAAGTTGTCTCCCTTACTGGATAAGACCATAATTCCAAGCAGTCTCCCTTACTTCATAAGACCATAATTTCCATTTGTCTCCCTTATTGGATAAGACCATAATCCCCAGCGGTCTCCCTTACTTCATAAGACAAAAATTCCCAGATGTCTCCCTTACTGGATAAGATTAACATTCCAAGTTGTCTCCCTTACTGGATAAGACCATAATTCCAAGCGGTCTCCCTTACTTCATAAGACCATAATTTTCAGTTGTCTCCCTTATTGGATAAGACCATAATTCCCTATAAGACCATAATTTCCAGTTGTCTCCCTTACTCCATAAGACAATAATTCCCAGATGTCTCCCTTACTGGATAATACCAACATTCCAAGTTGTCTCCCTTACTGGATAAGACCATAATTTCCAGCGGTCTCACTTACTTCCTAAGACCATAATTTCCAGTTGTTTCCCTTATTGGATAAGACCATAATTCCCAGCGGTCTCCCTAACTTCATAACACCATAATTTTCAGTTGTGTCCCTTACTCTATAAGCCAATAATTCCCAGATGTCTCCCTTACTGGATAAGACCAACATTCCAAGTTGCCTCCCTTAATGGATAAGCCCAACATTCCCAGATGTCTCCCTCACTTCATAAGACGATAATGTCCAGTTGTCTCCCTTACTCCATAAGACAATCATTCCCAGTTGTCTTCCTTACTGGATAAGACCAACATTCACAGTTGTCTCCCTTACTCCAAAATACCATAATTCCCAGTTGTCTCCATTACTCCATAGACCATACTTCAAAATTGTCTCCCTTACTCCATAAGATCATAATTCCCAGGTGTATTTCTTACTTCACAAGACCACCATTCCCAGTTGTCTCCCTTACTCCATAAGACCATTATTCCCAGTTGTCTCCCTTACTCCATAAGACCATAATTCCCAGTTGTCCCCCTTACTCCATAAGAATATACTTCCCAATTGTCTCCCTTACTCCATAAGACCATAATTCCCAGTTGTCTCTCTTACTTCACAGGACCACCATTCCCAGTTGTCTCCCTTACTCCATAAGACCATAATTCCCAGTTGTCCACCTTACTCCATAAGACTACAATTTCAATTTGTCTCCCTTACTCATAAGACCATAATTCCCAGTTGTCTCCATTACTCTATAAGAATATACTTCCCAATTGTCTCCCTTACACGATAAGACCAACATTCCCAGTTGTCTCAGTTATTCCATAAAACCAATATCCCCAGTTGTCTCCCTTACTCCATAAGACCTTATTCCCAGTTGTCTCCCTTATACCTTAAGATCAACATTTCCAGTTGTCTACCTTACTCCATAAAACAAAAATTCCCAGTTGTCTCCCTTAATCCATAAGACCATAATTCCCAGTTGTCTCCCTTACTCCTTAAGACCATAATATCCACTTGTCTCCCTTTAATCCATAAGCCCATACTCCCCAGTTGTCTCCCTTACTCCATAAGACCATGATTCCCAGTTGCCTGCCTTACTCCATAGCACCAACATTCCTAGTTGTCTCCCATACTCCGTAAGCCTATAATTCCCAGTTGTCTCCCTTACTTCATACAATTGTCTCCTTTAATCCATAAGCCCATATTTCCCAGTTGTCTTACTCCATAAGACCATAATACCCAATTGTCTCCTTTAATACATAATCCCTTAAGTCCCAGTTGTCTCCCTTACTCCATAAGACCATAATACCCGGTTGTCTCCCTTTAATCCATAAGTCCATACTTCCCAGTTGTCTCCCTTACTCTATAAGACCATAATTCCAAGTCGTCTCCCTTCCTGGATAAGACAACAATTCCCAGTTGTTTTCCTTACTCCATAAGACAAAAATAAACACATCTTCTATACATTAAATGTCACTCATTATAATAGTATTGTTTTTAAATTGAAATAGTATCGTCTCAATATGTATTGTTATTAGAGAAAACAGTAATGTGGGACAAAGGAATATTAAACTAACGATTCCAAGTCAGCAATTATACACAGAAACAATATGGAATTGCAAACCGCTTTTACTATTCATATATTCCATCATACATGTATCATACAAAAACATTTTATATACAAACAGACAATGTCTTGTCGAGTCGAGTCCAATTCATATTTATTTTACTACGAACTGATGACTTGCATTTGCAGGATCATAAACAGAAAGGGTTAGTTTCAAATTAGTTTGAATATGACATCGGGTGATTTTAATGCAAATTTGACGGTACTATTATACACAAATAATCGACATAAAGTCATTCTGTAAAGGTTGAAAACAAACATCGTGGCTTTAAAAGGACACAGGGCAATCTTAAAATTGTTACTAGGGGTTACTATTTTCAAACACGATTTATTTAAAAGGTCGAAATATTCGAAAAAAAAACTGAAAGATAAAGAAGATATGACCGATTGAAAATTTGCAAAGAGCATAAATGGAGACGGCCATCTTAGAACGATGACGTCATCGCGCCTTTTTAATATAAATGGTATATCGACAAAACACATTTTAAAGCAAAATAAATCACTGCAAATTGATTAAAAACTAAATATACAGATGTAAAATGTATACATTTTATGCTTGTTTTTCATTTGCATTGAAAAGGATATTTTGTCACTATTCCATATATGGTAAAAAGGCGCGATGACGTCATCGTTCAAAGTTGGCCTTCTCCATTTATATTTCTTTACACATTTTCAATATGTCATATCTCCTTTAATAAAAATAATAATTTCACCAGACTCACGTTTGCATCTTTGTTTTTTCTTAGTTCGATGAAGAACAAATTCATCAAAATTATCAACATGAAAATCTATTAAATCATTGGACCATGTTTCAGTAAATAAAATGATATCGTTTTGCTCAAACAAAGCAACAATTTCGGGACTTTTCAGTTTATTTCTTCTACGTGACACTATGCCCTGAATATTAAGTAGAGCACATCTAATGTTCATCTTCCCCTGGCCTTCCTAACTAGGACAATCAGCGCTATATACAGCAAGCTTGCCAGTAAAGAAATTAACAGGTTAGTAATTAGATCTAAATGTGGTAGACGTAATACAACCACGTGTGACTTTCTGACACCTAAAAATTCAAATTTTGAAATATCCTTTGATCCTTCCTCGACTACTTCGAGGGTGTTTGTTGTCTGACAAAATGTCACAAACGATACACTGTTCTGCGAGCCCGGAACAGTTTGAGAATACAGTACCCTAGAGTCAACCCAGCCCCTTTGAATCTGTATAACATTCCCTTGGCAGGCGACGTAAACATTAGAACTGGCATCCACACAAAGTCCCCTTGGACTAACCATAGTTTCTGATTTAAACACAGCGTACACAGATATCGGCCCGTCACCCTCACCGCCACCTAGAACAACAACAGAATGGTTTCCGCGGTCTGACACAAACACATATCCTTTACAGCTACTGACCGCGATGTCAACCGGATCGCTGAACAACGCATTGCCTTCGTCATCGTAGACGAGCTTCTCTTTGATGCTGCCATATTGTTCTACGTAATGAACCTGCTGCGCAGGAACGTCAAAGTTCGACTGAATATAGACACACAGGACAAAACCTGTTTTGGTTCTCGCGACACTTCTGCATTGCCCTTCCGATTTGTAACACGACCGAAGCATGGTTACTTTTCTCAAGAAAGAGCATATAGACAGAAGACTGTCTGTTAATCCAAGTAACGCATTTGGAGAACCTAAATCAAATGACAGACACACGATGTAAACGTGATCCGCTATGATAGTGACATTCGGGCCTTCACATTTTATGTACGTGATTGTGGCTGACTGTTTTTTCAGTGATCGGTCAATCATTCTCACACAGTAATCTAACAAAAAGTCATACTTTTCATCCATTAGAACAACCATCCTGTTTTTGAATAACGAGGTACTTTTAATCCTTTCTTCTACATTTTTCACAGCCATGACAGATACCCGTGCTTCGAAATTCTCGTTTGTTTCCATTTTTAATATATTCTTTCACAAATTAAATGCAGACACAAAGTATTAACTATTTGTCCTTCTTAATTTTTTTTTACTTCTTAACTTATTTTTAGTTCGATGTAGTTTAAACCTTTGTCTATTATTATATTTCCAAACAGTACACGTTTGTAATACAAAACCCAATAGCATTAAAATCAGACCCTTTATCACGCTACGATACTCTACGTTACTATAGCGGAGAGTAATAGGACATGAATTTAATGAGATTGTACAAAACCAGTCTTCATCACCCCATACACTTTGAATTTAAAATCAATATTTTGTGAATAGCTTTTTAAGTTAGAACAGTTATCTTGTATACGTGTCGTAATGTTAGGTATCATATATCATGTACTAATCTATTTACGTATGTAAGCTATTCACGACTGATCAAGCTATATTCAAAAGAAGATCGCATAAATGTCGAACAATCTTGATTATTTTAAAACGTGTGCTGTCCCGTTAGTGTATCTACATACATGCATATTTGAAAAGCATTATTGTAGCTAATGATACCCGGGGTACATTTATACATTTATGTATACAGAAACGTACCCGAAATTTGAATTCTAGAACGGCCCCCAAATATACAGAAACGTACCCGGACAAACAAGATCTCATTGGCGGAACTGAAACAATTTAGAACTTGATAAAACAACTACTTAAACAATATTGTTTATCATTAACGATTGCGCTATTGTTCTTAAAAAACATATTTAAGCTGCCATAGTCAGTAATAAAATACAGAACGTATTGTCGTAAAATCGGAAGTTGTAAATCATCAAACCCCGCGCAAAAAAGTAAACAAATATGCAGCTCGTCATTCAAGAAGAGTTGGTCAAATATTGGTATTTTTTTGAATTTTTGAGATGGAATTGAAGTCCTCGTGAAAAATGTGTTTTGACTGAAAGAAGTAGAGCAAATATTATGCAACTGTATATCGCCATTATGTTAACGTTTGGTACAAAGAGACTTGTGTATTAACATCACATACAACCTTGATTTGAACAAAAAAACAGCGGACTAAAAATAATCGAAAATCAAGAATGTTGCGTCTTTAAATGTACTGAGTGTAGTTAGTTTATGAAATGTTGTTTATACAAGTATCATATTGTACGTGACACAAAGTAAGAAATCCATACAAGGAGACACAAAGTAAGAAATCCATACAAGTATCATAGTGTACGTGACACAAAGTAAGAAATCCATACAAGTATCATATTGTACGTGACACAAAGTAAGAAATCCATACAAGTATCATATTGTACGTGACACAAAGTAAGAAATCCATACAAGTATCATATTGTACGTGACACAAAGTAAGAAATCCATACAAGTATCATATTGTACGAGACACAAAGTAAGAAATCCATACAAGTATCATAGTGTACGTGACACAAAGTAAGAAATCCATACAAGTATCATAGTGTACGTGACACAAAGTAAGAAATCCATACAAGTATCATATTGTACGTGACACAAAGTAAGAAATCCATACAAGTATCATATTGTACGTGACACAAAGTAAGAAATCCATACAAGTATCATATTGTACGTGACACGAAGTAAGAAATCCATAGAAGTATCATAATGTACGTGAAACAAAGTAATATCATATTGTACGTGACACAAAGTAAGAAATCCATATAAGTATCATATTGTACGTGACACAAAGTAAGAAATCCATACAAGTATCATAATGTACGTGACACAAAGTAAGAAATCCATACAAGTATCATATTGTACGTGACACAAAGTAAGAAATCCATACAAGTATCATACTGTACGTGACACAAGTAAGAAATCCATACAAGTATCATATTGTACGTGACACAAAGTAAGAAATCCATACAAGTATCATATTGTACGTGACACAAAGTAAGAAATCCATACAAGTATCATACTGTACGTGACACAAAGTAAGAAATCCATACAAGTATCATACTGTACGTGACACAAAGTAAGAAATCCATACAAGTATCATATTGTACGTGACACAAAGTAAGAAATCCATACAAGTATCATACTGTACGTGACAGAAAGTAAGAAATCCATACAAGTATCATACTGTACGTGACACAAAGTAAGAAATCCATACAAGTATCATATTGTACGTGACACAAAGTAAGAAATCCATACAAGTATCATACTGTACGTGACACAAAGTAAGAAATCCATACAAGTATCATACTGTACGTGACACAAAGTAAGAAATCCATACAAGTATCATATTGTACGTGACACAAAGTAAGAAATCCATACAAGTATCATATTGTACGTGACACAAAGTAAGAAATCCATACAAGTATCATACTGTACGTGACACAAAGTAAGAAATCCATACAAGTATCATACTGTACGTGACACAAAGTAAGAAATCCATACTAGTATCATATTGTACGTGACACAAAGTAAGAAATCCATACAAGTATCATACTGTACGTGACACAAAGTAAGAAATCCATACAAGTATCATACTGTACGTGACACAAAGTAAGAAATCCATACAAGTATCATACTGTACGTGACACAAAGTAAGAAATCCATACAAGTATCATATTGTACGTGACACAAAGTAAGAAATCCATACAAGTATCATACTGTACGTGACAGAAAGTAAGAAATCCATACAAGTATCATACTGTACGTGACACAAAGTAAGAAATCCATACAAGTATCATATTGTACGTGACACAAAGTAAGAAATCCATACAAGTATCATACTGTACGTGACACAAAGTAAGAAATCCATACAAGTATCATATTGTACGTGACACAAAGTAAGAAATCCATACAAGTATCATATTGTACGTGACACAAAGTAAGAAATCCGTTGGAAATATAGTTTTGGGGTCATTCAATGGCGACTATCTTGACATTCAAAATCGACGCTATTATAAGGATTGCATGTAAACCTGCGAGGTGTAGTTCCTATTTATAATTAAAGTACTGAAAGTACTGAGAGGCGTAGGTTGGTCGAAGAGGAATTGCTGCCTAGATCCTTTGTCATGTTGAAGGGAGAAAGAAGCAGAATGCGTTGCATTTGTTTTGTTATATTTTTATTGAAACCAAATAAAAAAATATAATTTTACGGAACTTAATGCTGCCATATATCTACAAACGTATATATGTCCATGATGTTGCGCCCTGCTTCGCGTCGCTAGCAAATAGTTCCATTACATTCAAAATATAAACGATAACCTATGCTGCCTTTGATATGGTCGCTACCTTTTACAAACAGTTCGTGAGTTCTATCAATGTTCGATGTACTCGTGAAATCTGTCATTTCCATAAACTAGCGGTAAACCGTTGAGAAATTTCACTTTTTCAACACTTAGAAGTTAAATTGCAATGGAAAATTGAACAAATATGGTCTACATGTGTTTTTCTCATGCAACGAATACAAATCCGAATTTTGCTACAAAACTGTTGGCATTCGTGATTTATATCAATACCATATTTAACCAAACTTCCCGAATATTCTCAATAACCATAGAATCTTGAGAGAAAGTAAACGTATGGCTAAAAACAGCATTTTAATGCGCATATGATGATAATACTCCTAGATTCATACATCAACAAATAAAAATGTTGTCCCTGTTTTCCGGAATATTTATATCCGAATTGGCTGCCAATTGCCGTGTAAACTATTATTTGTGCTTACGTCACAATTCTCTTTGAAGAAGACAGTCTCTTAGTTTTCTCTATTAAAATAAAATCTTTCAAAAGTGTCGCCTATTCATTACATAGGTAAATAACTAGATATATATGTGTTCCCTTGTCTTGATCGATCATATCATCACCCCATTATATGTGTTCCCTTGTCTTGATCGATCATATCATCACCCCATTATATGTGTTCCCTTGTCTTGATCGATCATATCATCACCCCATTATATGTGTTCCCTTGTCTTGATCGATCATATCATCACCCCATTATATGTGTTCCCTTGTCTTGATCGACCATATCATCACCCCATTAGGATAAGGATGCGTTGCTGTTTTGTCCAGGATAAAACAACGTATCGACCGCTTCAAGGATTCACTCACCCTGTGCGTGCGTGCGTGTGTGTGTGTCTGTGTGTGATTTTAAGAATTATAGTCCCTCTACCATTTGAGCCCCGAGACGAATCCTTCGTTGACTCAGCATTATGTGTGGACTATGTGTGAGTGATTGTATGTAATGCTATGTATCTATCTACAATCTACTTGGAGCAGATTTAGTGCTGCCACACTGAATTTCAAGCCGTAGTGCATGATACCCCACCCAGTCACTTTTCCCCCGAAACCGGGCAAACCAGGCGTATTACTACTCATTATTTGCTTGTTAAATCAAGGGTTACTTACAAGTAACTACTAACATTTTTAACGTCTTCGGTAGGACGCGGCCAGGGGACTCGAAACCACGACCTCCCGATTACAGGCCAGACACTCGTTAATGCAACTACACCACTACACTGTTGTGCTGACCCTTGTCACCGTGTTAAATCGATCAAATACTCGCTATTATCCTGTCTTCAGCGCCCAATTTGACCAGTCAATGTTAATAAAAGTACATTCCGTCAAAAAAGTCCCTAACAATAAAGTCTACACTCAGAACAAATATCAAACGATACACTCAAATGTTGTTGCAAAGATATATAAAATTACGGAAAATGCATAAAGCACACCTCCGTCAGAAATTGCATGTGACGACAGCCACGCACATTATGACAGACACAATGCACCATCTTCCCTATTAAAAGCAAGTTCACATTTCACTATTGTCCACATCCATGGATTTATCCGATATAGCTCTAAATAAATATATACTATCTATCTCTCTATACTTCTGCACACCCTCAAGGGTAAGTTCGAGCAGGTTGAGCGCCTGTGTCTGTTAGTAGACAAGATAAAAGGTTTAAAAGTAAGAACAGTTGAGGAAATAGTGCGAAAGGTGTGTTAAAATTAAAGTGTGAAAAAGATAAAATCAGGATAAAAACAAAACTACAGCAGTTGATTATGGCTTGATGTGGTTGATGCGGCTGACAGCATGCTTGAACCCATCAGTACAACATCTTCTGGTAGAGCATTCTACTGTACTATGGCTAAAGGAAACAAGAGGTCCAATAGGGCCTGTGGACGCTCTACTGGCTAAATATAAAGTTTATGTATAAGGGGACATAACTCTTTCAAAAATCATTCAACCGGAACATGGCAATGACATATGCAATTAGGCTTGGTACTGATCATCCCTGCTAAGTTTCTCTGAAATCCAGCCAGCAGTTCTAGAGACTAGTCTGTACAAGTTAGTGTACTAAAACCTTTAAGAGGTCATAACTCTGCCAAAATTTATTCAACCGCAACACGGTAATGATAGGTGCAACTAGCCTTGGTACTGATCGTCCCCACCAAGATTCGCTGAAATCCACGGTGACGATATGAAAAACTAGGCTTCGTACTGATCATCCCTGAAAAAAAGTTTCACTAAATCCGGCCAAATGAAAGCCCTTTCGTCTTAAAGAGGCCAAAACTATAGCATATTTCAGAATATCAAGGGCCATAACTCCGGTGGAAATGGTTCAATCTGGCTGGTTTTCGAACTTGTTCGAGCTTTCATCGATATTAACAATCTGATAAAGTTTGGTAAATATCGGATGAAAAATGAATGCCCTATCGTCTTAACGAGCCAAAATATAGCATTTTTAACTAAATCAAGGGCCATAACTCCTCTGTTACTAGTTCGATCTGGCTGATTTTTAAACATTTTTAAGCTTTCATTGATATAAACAATTTGTTAAAGTTTGGTAAAGATCGGATGAAAAATAAAGGCCCTGTCGTCTTAACGAGGCAAAATATAACATTTTTAACTAAATCAAGGGCATAACGCCGCTGTTACTGGTTTGATCTTACTGGTTTTCGAACTTGTCCAGACTGTCATTAATATTAACAATCTGGTGAAGTTTGGTAAAGATCGAATGAAAAATGAAGGCCCTATCGTCTTAACGAGGCAAAATATAACATTTTTAACTAAATCAAGGGCCATAACTCCGCTGTTACTTTTTCGATCTGGCTGGTTTCAAACGTGTCCGAGCTTTCATTGATATTAACAATCTGGTAAAGTTTGGTAAAGATCGGACGAAAAATGAAGGCCCTATCGTGTTAACGAGGTAAAAGTTAACGGACGGACGGCGGACGGCGGACAACACACCATCCTAAAAAGGAATATTTGTAATAGTTCACTCCAGTGTGTATTTGTCTGTATGTGGTGGAATGGCAGTATCTTGAGACCCTGTTGTTACTTTGTATAAAGGCTGGAATCGGTATAGCTACAATTACATGTATAGACTTGCTTTGTTTTTACCCAGAATTATTTTGAAAGCAAGTATCTCTCCATGCTGTTACATATGTTATAAAGTTAAAACGATAACGGTTCGATTAAGTTTTTTATTTAATTTCAAATTAAAGGATTTCCGTAAAAGCAAATAACTAACAGTAACTTGCCAAAATCTAAATTGTTCAAATTGTGAATTTGACACACATGTTATGGTACATTAAAGCAACTTAATACTGTTAATGTCTGTGTACATTTAATTTAGGATACAGGATTATTATGCATATGTAATGATTTGTTAAATTAGAGGGAAGCCGTTAGTTTCAGAAAGACTAAAACATTCAGCTTATTAAAAAGTAGCCGTGAGAATAATAGCTCTATGGTTTTATATTCTGTACTTGTTATGGTATGACAGGTACAGAATATAGAAACATAAGAGCTATTCTCACAGCTAACTGAAAAGGCGAACAAAGAAGACAATTTGAAGTAAACGTTTGGTCACAGACCTATGTCTGTGATTTGGTTTGTTTTGATGCGTGAGCATGAGCAGAAAAGACCTCAACATTGCCATGTGCCTCACTAACCACAAAGCTAATGTCATAACACTGTATAACAAGTCACATGTGTCCACGTCCATTTATTTTGTGTTGTGACATTCATTATGACGCCAACTACGGATCGTCCAGCCTCGAGCAAGTCACAGATGAGGATGGCAGTGATGAGATAATGGTGTGGTCAAAGCTGCATTTGTTGCAGAAAGTGTCGGAAGCAATGAGGTAATGCTTCCGTCACATCGCCATCTGTTGCAGAAAGTATCCATATATAAACTAGACACACCAGGTATTTAACGAGGAACAATTTTGCATCGAAACTGTAAAATCAGTAGGAGTCAGCAATTCGTCATGCAAGGGACAACAGTATTTCTATTTGTGTTTGGTTTTGTAGCCGGATGTATGGCGATATTCCTATATTTGGTGGGAAAGAAAACATGAATGCGAACGGTAGTAAGGCCCTGGAAATGGCTAATTTTGCTGTTTCAGAGATAGGGACAGAATACACACTAATACAAATAAAACAGGCACAGACACGTATGTAATGTGTGATTGTAATAACAAATTGCTTCTTTGTATATGTCTCCATGTTCTGTTTTTATCTCATCTAAGATTTCTTAACTCTGAATATCAAATATGAGAATTTCAATTTTTATTCATTATTTATGTTTAGGATTTGTTATTTGTAAGCAGAGCTTCACCTTAAACATAAAACATATCGATATTTATAACAATAATTATGATTTTAAACAATTACTTTTTTGTTGTTATTCATGACATTATTGGTTCCGACATTTTTTGTATTTTAAAGTATATACATGCATATTTGTATTTAAATGGAAATGTATATTTAGGGAAACAGTTTAACTTAAGATATTTTCATATCATAGGGGAGAAAAGGGAAAACTCATGATGCGAAATGAGATATCGGTGTTTTTTATAATCGGAATGTACTGTGCAAATGCAACACACTCACCATCTACATCAGTGATAAAATGTATTTTTTCTCATTCATTTGCGAGCTCGTTTTGGAGAAAATTACTACTTAAGGAAACTGCATTTCACAAACAATCACCAGACACAGGAGAAAGTCACAAAAAGAAAGGAGAATTAATCACTGGTCTGTGCTAAACCTATAAAAATAAATAAACCCAGAAAGTTTTATATTATTTGTGTATATCAGTAACCTATTTAGGTTTGTGGCTGTATCTATACCAGGTAATGTAAATTCGCATTTAAAGACGAATAAATGCAGTACGTTTTGTCTTTAACATATGAGTTTTGTCCAAAGACGAATAAATGCAGTACGTTTTGTCTTTAACATATGAGTTTTGTCCAATGAAATTGTGTACATTACGCTTCACAATGTTAATTCACAGACCTAATAACAAATAGATTGGACACTACGAACATTATCTAAATTTCATGAAGCACAGTGCGAAAATTTCACAAATTATTTCCCAACTTTAAACACACATATTATGAAGAGTTTTATAGATACAAGTTTCATTCATGCCAAATACCATCACAAATTTAATTTTCTTTCCAATGATAGTATTTTTCTTTCTCTTACATTTAGAGCAGAAAAGGAGTTTGACGGAAACTGTGACTATGTCAAAACCTTGTTTTGTAAGAGAAAATCGACAAAATGATGACATTTTTAACTTTAAACATCTTTTTATACAAATTCTTACTTTCAAAATAAACATAAATTATTATAATACCATTTTGCTATTCACTATGAATCGTTTGAATGTATTCTCATCAAAATCAGTGAATAATTGAGAGAGGAGATAGAAGGAAAAGTTAAGGTGCCACGTGATATTTGGTTACTTCATTGGTTAAGATAGGAGTTTCCTATCTGTTTATTAATATGTCTGTGGTTAAGTGTAATCGTCACTGTATTGTTCCACATTTTTGTTAATAAAATACACACATATGTGAGTTGTTGACTATAAATTGTTTTGTAAATTGTAAAATGTCCTCGAATTTTATATCGCAAATTCTTAAAGAACTGCATAATTATTATATGATATGGGTGCAATGGCTTTTACATATTGCTTAAGCCGGTGCCAGGAGTCATGAACAGACTCAATAAAACCGAGTCTGCTACTTTTATCTCTTGTTTGTGTTTGTTGCTTCCAAGGGATCCCCCTTTCAGTATTTAGGACGGGAATTGGGATGTATGTTTTTTTATTTATTCTCTTTTGATGCATTACAGGTTGTAGCAGGTATGCTATATCATCTGCAGTTAGCTGTGACCAGAACAAGTCCAACAGGGGTGAGTAAATATACACTGAAGCTGTGACCAGATCAAGTCCAACAGGGGTGAGTAAATATACACTGAAGCTGTGACCAGAACAGGTCCAACAGGGGTGAGTAAATATACACTGAAGCTGTGACCAGAACAAGTCCAACAGGGGTGAGTAAATATACACTGAAGCTGTGACCAGAACAGGTCCAACAGGGGTGAGTAAATATACACTGAAGCTGTGACCAGAACAAGTCCAGCAGGGGTGAGTAAATATACACTGAAGCTGTGACCAGAACAGGTCCAACAGGGGTGAGTAAATATACACTGAAGCTGTGACCAGAACAAGTCCAACAGGGGTGAGTAAATATACACTGAAGCTGTGACCAGAACAAGTCCAACAGGGGTGAGTAAATATACACTGAAGCTGTGACCAGAACAGGTCCAACAGGGGTGAGTAAATATACACTGAAGCTGTGACCAGAACAAGTCCAACAGGGGTGAGTAAATATACACTGAAGCTGTGACCAGAACAAGTCCAACAGGGGTGAGTAAATATACACTGATCACAATTCCTAATTACTCGCTTTTGTATCTTAACTAGTTTTCTTATTCCCTTTTTTTATTGTTGCTAGTAATGACAAAATTAAACATAATTTAAATAATTTGAACAACATACGAAACATGATGTACATATTGACACGTTTATATAATTTATTTCGTGTTTTTTATGACCATACGTAATGTTAAAGATATAATATTGTTGGAAATATTATTACATCTTAGAATGCATGCGTAGTGTGAAAGTCGGAGTGTCACGTTTAATTACTAATGCAGACCAAGGACACAGATAGTACCTGTGGACAGTGTTTAATTACTAATGCAGACCAAGGACACAGATAGTACCTGTGGACAGTGTTTAATTACTAATGCAGACCAAGGACACAGATAGTACCTGTGGACAGTGTTTAATTACTAATGCAAACCAAGGACACAGATAGTACCTGTGGACAGTGTTTAATTACTAATGCAAACCAAGGACACAGATAGTACCTGTGGACAGTGTTTAATTACTAATGCAAACCAAGGACACAGATAGTACCTGTGGACAGTGTTTAATTACTAATGCAAACCAAGGACACAGATAGTACCTGTGGACAGTGTTTAATTACTAATGCAAACCAAGGACACAGATAGTACCTGTGGACAGTGTTTAATTACTAACGCAAACCAAGGACACATATAGTACCTGTGGACAGTGTTTAATTACTAACGCAAACCAAGGACACAGATAGTACCTGTGGACAGTGTTTAATTACTAATGCAAACCAAGGACACAGATAGTACCTGTGGACAGTGTTTAATTACTAATGCAAACCAAGGACACAGATAGTACCTGTGGACAGTGTTTAATTACTAATGCAAACCAAGGACACAGATAGTACCTGTGGACAGTGTTTAATTACTAATGCAAACCAAGGACACAGATAGTACCTGTGGACAGTGTTTAATTACTAATGCAAACCAAGGACACAGATAGTACCTGTGGACAGTGTTTAATTACTAATGCAAACCAAGGACACAGATAGTACCTGTGGACAGTGTTTAATTACTAATGCAAACCAAGAGAAATAACACTGATAATGGAACACTACTTAAACAGCTTATCTAACATTACGTTCCTGCATTTTAGAATTAAACAGAATCTTACATTCGTGACTGTGCATTATTGACGTTAAGAAACTCGTTGGATAAAAAGATAGGATAACGAAAAAAATCCCTATCTAGTCATATTTAAATAGTTTTGAGGACACAACCCATTTAACATATATGTATTATCATTAGACAAATGAAGCTAAAATAATGCATATTAAGCATTAAGCATCAGTTAACCATAAATTAAATATAGTTTGCATATACCGGTAATTCCACGGAACAACTGTGTCGCCTGCCGTGTACTTATTTCATGTCAACATCTTGGTTAAGTTGCAGGTTAAGGTTTTATGAAAAGGGGCAGAACTCTGCCAAAATGAAAGTCGGAGTTATTGGACATGTTTAACGACATTTCTTGAGGTAAAATGAAGTTTTATGAACATATGTCAATTACTTATCAAGTTATGGCCAATGTTAGTCTGCAGGTTAAAGTGTGACGGACGACAAACGACGAGGTTGACGACGACGACGGACAAAGTGATCCCTAAGTGTCTGCCATGCTATAAGGCGTCACAAAAATGTTATTTTTTTTGTAAAATGCCAACTGTAACATAACACGGATTATACCCAATGCTATAGAACAGACGACACATGAACCATGGTTTGAACACATACAACTGAAGTAGACATTTACATACAAATTGTACATTTGTATATTTATGACGTCATAGGTGCAGAAGGCTAGAACGTGCGACTTAAAAGTTCTCAGCAAGATGCGGGAAGGACTTCTAGAGTTGACCGAATTCAACTGCAAGAACTAATTTGTCTCATCACGATGGTAAGTAAATATGTCATATGTTAAACGTACCGTTTGAAAAGCTGTAATTATAATTATACGCATTGTTTTTTATTACGAGAACATCCATATTACGAAGAGCGAAGTATCCATATTATTATGAAGAGTTCTACCAGATTGATTAAGGCTAATCAGAGTTTTTTTGCTTTGCTTTGCTTTTTCTTGTTTTTAAAATAAATGTGTTCCAACATTCTCAGGCATTACTGCCTCTTGGCATTATCGAATTGTTAATAATGCTTTATTTTAATGACACACACGTGAGCAGGTAGTTGACAGAATACTACTATTCTGGGTGTTTTATATTTTTGAAACGATTGCTTTACTTATTTTAAATATGTTGCTGTATATTGCAAATGGCCGCTGTAAAAAGCCTCACAGACTGCACATCAGTAGTGATATTACCTAATGTTCCTTTGGAATCATAAACCCCAATCGTTGTGGCTATAACGTAGAATATCGCTTATGCGGGTGCTATAGAGGGCGTGAGAGGTGGTGCACCATATATTACCTCTCACGAGCAGACTCAATACAACCGAGTCTGCTACTTTTCTCTCTTGTTTGTGTTATCTGCCTCCAAGGGATCCATTTACTTAACAACCGATGATCATAAGTGCAGAGCTGTAGATACTTTTTTACAACAGTGAGTATTTACTGGTCAGATTCAAAATGAATGGGTAACAAAGAACTCTCTCAGAGTAAATTAGAACTCTCTCAGAGTAACCCATTTCTTTAAATAATCCATGCTTTCAACATGGGTGTGAATTAATTCATTTTAAACTTAACAACTATTCTGATTTAAATGGAAGTTAAGTAAAAACGAAAGAAACACTGTATGGCCTTACTGTTAGGTACATGCTTGGAACAACTTTCATTATAAGTATTTGTAGATTATGAGTATTTGTAGATTATGAGTATTTGTAGTAAGTTAATGAATCATGATACTCACAATTTAAAAAACCCCTGAATTTTCTTGTAAAAAAAAAGTATGAGTAAAATACTCAAAAACTCAGCTTATCTACAGCTCCGTAAGTGTAGTGAAAATATGGGAGTTTAGTGATTAAGTTCGCTACATGTATAACGTACATAAATGCGAATGGAGGAATTATCAATGATACTGTTTTACGAATACTATGATTTTAGATACTTTTCTGTATACTTTATTGGTCGACGTATCATGTTTGTGGCAATACAAATGGTCGATCAAAACAAGTCGATGAACACAAGAATGCAATATCAAAATAATGTATATTATTAAATTTAATAAATATATATTTGTTTGTATTTGATGAAGTTGTTTACTTGACGTATATATTTGATTTCCTGAATGTAAATGGATCACAGGCAGAACAGTGTGGTGTAAACAACGACGGTAATGAAGGAACATGTAGAAAGTTTCTAGCATATTTATGATAGCCTTCCAATAAACACTGACATATCGGTGTATGATCTTTAATATTTGTTTAAATGATTAATCATACAATTACTAACTTGAAGTTAATTATTAAGCATCCTGTTGTTCATGTTGTTTTTGTTTAAAGAGGAAGGTATGTTTGAAATGAAAACACGATATATCAATACATGTTTTATGAAATATAGATATAAAAATCGAACAGGAAAAGCAAATAAGACATCACAAACACAAAAGAGTGGACAATAGGGCTACCGCCTTGGAACGGTAAGTGGCAAAAAAGGTCGCTGGGGATTAAAACCAGGTTCTATGGTGCACAAAACCTCACACTTACCCTACTGTCATCCCAATAAAACTGGACACCAAAAAGGCAGCATTAATTAAGAAATATTAAATACGTACCTGTGTTTTATCGGTGAATAAACTACAGTTAGGAGTTCGGATGCGTAGTAATTAAATCACGAGTGCGTTAGAACGAGTGATTTTAATTATTCGCATCCGAACGACTAACTGTATTTTATTCACCGATAAAATACAGGTACGTATTTATTATTTCGATTCTAATACAACAATAACCCCATTGTTTACGCTGTTGTTGGGGCACTATATATTATCTCGGAGGTCAAGGTAATCAGGCTGCTATGTTACAGTCTGTTCCATTGGGCGCCCCAGTATGCAAAGTTCTGCGTTTCAATATACTAGTAGTCACGTGACAAACAATTAAGTCATTGCTTACGTCATATACCTTGCTCTGTATGACGTCAAACGTTCTCACCTTGTTCAAAATGCTTATTAATGTTATATGTACTGATGCATATGATGGGTTTATATCGGGTGTGTGCACGGTTTTGGAGCATGGCAAGTTTGTTGTAATTAACATTTCATTAAAATTGCTGTTGAGTTTGTCTTCGTGACGTATATTTACCAAGTGACGTCATGTAACGTGGTGCTTCCAACGGATAAATATACGCGGGAAATTAACGGAACAGCTGTATTTTATCGTAACATACAGCTGTCTCTCTTCTTTGTGTATATGAAAGACTGCGGAGGTCGTGTTAGAATAGGCAATAGAAGTAAAACATAAAGGTGCTCGCGTATATATAATACAAAAAAAAGACCAATAGCCTAGAAGACCACAGAGAAGGTACTCAAGTTTGTCATTACTGTCACCAGTGACATTTCCGCATAGAGCCTATATTTGTGTTTATATTCGAAAGAAAAGTGGATATAATGGGGTTGGTTCCGTCTGTCCATCCGTCGCTTTGTCCGTCCGGCAGTCAGATTTTGCATGTGACCTGAACTCCTCATACGGCAATTAAACGAATGGGTATTTGGCCCACCCTTGCCTAGGATATGGTGTTTGCTTGTTTGTTTGATGTTTTAACGTCTTTTCGGCCATGCATGACGGTCGATTTTAAGATGCCTGAGGCAGATAACCAACTAATTTCTGGATAGAACTAGTAATTTACACCTCCGTAAAATGCGACACTTCCGCACTTACAAGTCGAGCTCCCAGTGGGATTCGAACCACAGTGGTGAAATGCGAGTTTCCAAATCAGCATCTTTACCCTCTCGGTCATTGATGTTCTTGTCTAGGATTTGTACTGTAGTATTATAGCTGACAACGAACATTTCGGATACATTGAGGCTGTTCTAGTTTAACCTGTTTGGATATTTTATATACCTAAGTGTTATGGTTTAATACTCCAGAATAAATTTAAATGGATTGCAAACAATCTACGACACAGCGATATGTATAGCATGTAAACAATTTAAATCTTGTAAATGAATGTAGAGGGAATGAACGATTTTCCTATAAACCGTTATGCCCGTTACCGTAAAAATGTCCTTTGTTATACGATTAAATTGCTACTAGTACTTTTTTCAACACCTGTATTTTGTCAAAAATATTAACCCCTTTCCAGCAGGTAGGGACTGGAAACGAAGTTTAACATAATAACATAATAACATATCAAGTCACGGGTGTTAAAACAATATTGAAAAAAATAATGTTGACGTAAACACGCCACGACCGTTTTTTTCCTTACTCATCCCGAGTTTTACCATCAGTTGTTCCTACCAAACATTTTGAAGAAGAAGAAGAAGAAGAAGAAGATTTTATTCATAAATCAATAGGCCATAGGCCCGTGAGATACTACAAATGCATATATACATAGAACATATGACATAGCAATAAACACATTTACAGTTCTAAGTATTTACATTAACATTTTTCTGCTATAAATATATTATATTATTTGAATCAAGGTGGGCGACCTCGCTTCTCTCTGTTCAAATACCTTGATTTGCCTTACATACTGATTACAATTCAACTTTGGAGCACGACGTGCTAGAAGTACACATCAGCACAGAAATACAGGTGTTCACATGTAAGGGATGCGTTAGCGTGTGCATTACAACAGAGTTAAACGTCTCACTGCTACCAGATTGCGTTATCAAAGTGAAAAACTCAAAGAAACTGTTCATTGCTACCTTACCATTATATTTGCAATTAGGCAGCGAATAAACCCATCGACTAGTGTATAACACGGCGGTATTTACGAGAACCGCATTATAAATGGGTATTATTCCATAAAAAGGTATTATTCCATTAAAATACAGATTTGCACTTATTCCATTCCATTGTTTTGCGGTTTCATTTAGTTTCACTTACGGTTTCATTATGCTCCGTAAAAAATCCCTGACGTGAAGATCATGGAAATATTGCCGCATTCTACACATTAGTAGACTGCTCTACGAAAACGTCATTTGAGGCAATAAAACGGCAAGCTTTGAACATTGAAACAATTATGTTTATACCATTCAAGGGTTTTAGACGGGTTCCCTAGGAATTGAAGTTGTAATGCATGCTTATTGTCGGCTACATGATTCACAGTCTGTTAACCATAGACATATTCTAAACCCATATAAGAGTCAGCTGCCTTCGGCAGCTGAATAAATATTATATCTATATTTGCTTATTAACACTCTAAGTCCTTCATTTTTCATCTTTACCAGACTGGTTCCGTTCTTTTGTTCAGAATGTTTATTCAATAAAAGCTCAGAAAAACCAGTCATATCTGAAACTCGATCTTTCACCGTCACCTTATTCAGTAGAGTGTCCATAGGCCCCCTTGGGACTCTTGTTATTAATAACCAATAACTTGTAGATGGACACATCAATGTATACTCCATGTTTTAAATAAGAGGGCCAATCGTCTGAATCGCTCACCTGATGACCTTTTCTATTGTAGACACTTGCAACAGTAATACAAATGGGTGAGATAGACGGTCCAGGGCAGGTTAAGAGAAGAGTTTTATGTAAAACTGTGACCCACGGGGCAGGTCCAAATTCAATCCATGGTCAACATTCAAACAAACCGGTATTTGCAACATGAAACATATTAGACGGCAAGCTTTTTGCAGTCTCAGAGAAGGAGATTGATAAATTGGTATATATAAACCATGTGAACCCTGGGGCTGGGGAAAATTTACGCCAGTGTCATTGTAGCTCTCACCCACTTGCACAAGCTTCGTAGAGGATAACATGCAATGTGTCAGCTATATGCATAGTGGTTTCAGAAAAGAAGATTTTTTTTGATTTTTTCACTGTATATGTCTGATCACAACATGTGACACTCGGATCAGCTGAAGTTGAACCCAATTGCGGTCACTATTTGAACAAACTTGGAAGAGGACCATAAGCTTATGCTACATGCAAAATATTAGACCTCTCACTTGTAGTTTCAAAAAAAGAAGATTTTTATAAAGTTTGCCCCATACAACACTTTATGAAACTATGACAACAAGGTCGGGGCCATATTTGACCCCAGTTTCACCATTTGAACAAACTGGGCAGATGACCATAAGCTTATGCTACATGTAATATATCAGAACTTTATGCATTGTTGTTTCAGAGAGAATATATATGTATGGGGTTACACGTTTGGTTACAGAGAAGATTTAAACAATAAAATCTTCTCTGAAACAAGTAACCACGGCGATGGCGTAGTAGTAAACCCGACTCGTGGTTTCAGAGAAGATTACAAAAATCCGCTAAATAAGTCTATATAGACATATGACCACTATGTAGGGTCAGTTTGACCCAGTGTCACTATTTGAACATATGTAGTAGAGGGTCATAAGCTTAATGATACATGTCAATATATGATAGCTCTGTACCTTGTAGTTTCAGAGAAGAGTTTTTTAATTGTTTCCCTATATAGGTCAGTAAAACAAGCCAGAATCTACCGAGGTGCACATGATGTCATACTTGTAAAACTATTCTCAGACTTTTGGCAATTCTTTATTCGTTCTATGTCTTTGCTATATAACTGGTCAATGTTATTATTTCCACCACAAAACATGAACATTATTGTATCTACAACACGTTTATTTATTACGAAAAATTGTTCAGCATTTTGAGGGAATTATCTCCCTTTTTGTGGCCGCCATTTTGTTTTGTTTCTCAGAACTAAACAGTTAAACAGCATTATAATAGACACTCGTTAATACATTTTGTTATTATTTTTTTTATAAAAATACATCTAATGTTTATCAAACGTATATATAGATAACCAATTGTTGGGTACAGTATATCAGTCAGTAAAAAAGTGGCGGCCATTTTTAAATGAGATGGTCGCAAACATATTGGAGCAAAACAAAGAGTTGAATATGAAGTACTTTTATTAGATTACACACAAAAAAAGACACTTTCACAAACTATAGCACAACTAATTGCAACCTTTATAGTTCAAAGTAAAGTGTTTTTGCATATGATTAAGTGTTATATTGCACCAATAATATAATAAGCCTACGATAGAATAATGGAGAAATAAATAGACAACTTCAAATTGTGTTACCTTTAAATATTAATATTTTGTTCCGTGATATTGAGTGTTTCTCTTCTTAGACCAATACTTCCAAGATTGCCTCGTGTCCCTTTAACGTATCTAGATGTTAACATGTTCAGCCTAATATGAGATGGATCTCACAATAATATACACCTTAGGGACGTATTATGATTGTGGCTTATAACTTTCGAAGTATAAGGTCTACAACAATGACATGTTATCAACACCTTCAGCATGATCCAATGAATACATCTGATAAAGGCCCATAACTCTGGTTCATATGTTTGAATTATTCCACTTTGAAAACAAGGTTTGACCTGGAACTTAACCTTCCCTTTTACAAGTGATCGTGGCTAATAACGTTCAAAGTATTAGATGTACAACAATGAAACTATGAACACATTTTCAACATGATCTAATGTATGCATCGTATGAAGGCCCATAACTCTGTGATACATAGTTTTAAAATTAATTCCTTTAGAAAAAAAGTTTAACCTGGAACTATCCGTGCCAACGGCGTGCGTATATATATATCCCGCTAGACGGTGCTCTTGCAGATCAACTCAATTTCTTAAATGGACTGGAGGCGATTTATTAATTGCTTATTATAAACAGAAACAACGCATTCACGTGTTCTCAACATAAACAACGTGTTCTTGTGTTCTCAACTGCCTATAAATAGAAACAACGTGTTCACATGTTCTCAACTGTGTATAAACACTGAAACAACGTGTTCACGTGTTATCAACTGTGTATAAAACAGAAACAAAGTGTTCACGTGTTCTCAGCTGTGTATAAAACAGAAACAACACGGTCATAACACAATATGTCAGAACTGTCAGTAATTTACGTTAATTTCCTTTGTTTATTTTTTTTGTTTTTAGACCAGATTCAGCCGCACTGTTAACATTGGTACCCAAACTGAGCATGATTATGATAATGACGCCGGGTACCTACATTAGATCCACAAGGGAAGATCATCCCTTGTTTTCTACATATAGGATAGAGGCTATGATTTCTCTTAATATATGTAATATCTGACGGATGGCCTTTAGATGGACATTAAAGAGACGCGCACCATATGTATATATATTCAATAACTCTAATACTACATCCTGGTACAATGGAGTCTAATAGCTAACTAATACATGCTGCTATCTGAGAGACAATAATCTCTAGCGAATTTGCATATGAGGTGTGGCTACAATGTAAACATGCACTGTACGACACTACAATAGACTCTATCCGACTTAGTGTTTACCATAGGTTTTACCGATAGTCTGTATATAGGTCAGGCTCTAACCTACGAAGAGCGCTGGTAGTACATTCTTCATGAATTAATGTAGCAAGTATATGAAAATCTGAGGCAAATGGTTGGTTAAAAATGTTGGGTAAACACTAAATACAGATCAGGTACGACTATGTCAGTAATGTATGGGTATGACACCACCAATTATTTTCCCCATTGACATAAATGTTAAAATGTCACATATTAATGTTGCTGCAACTTCATCTCAAGTATGGATAATACAGCAGTGTAATTTTCAAATAGAAAACTAGTTTTGAAAAATCACCAGAAAATGTGGGAATTTAATTCACAAGAAATATAAAAATGGTATTGTTTGTTTACTAAACAGGTCAAGCGTACAGCTGTTTTCAATGATAATTGCTCATAAAGTGTATGCATAGATTCTAAATTTGGAAAATGTTCATCACTAATCCAGTAAAACCTATCAATACATTTCTTATACATACCACAACAACATAATCGAATAGAAATGGGTTATTTTCCCTACTTATAATGCCCATTTCTAAAAAAACAATGAGGGATAACGTTTTTTTTTATAGGAAGTACATTCGACAGGCAGCCCTGTAGAGGTCTATGGGCCATAGTACACATATTGTCGTTGACATGTTTGACATAACATAACCGAGTTAAATGTATAACACATCAAAATAAGATACCTATTCAAGTACACAGTAAAATAAATACAGGGCGCCATTTCATTATTTTGTGATATCAATAAAGGATTTAGTGATATTAATTATTCGATTATTTATATCTTTAACTAGAATTCATGATATCATTTTAACCAGTTTTGTTTGTGATACCGTAAAATGAATTTTGGATATCATAAATTAGATTTTATGATATTTAGATTTTATGATATTAATAAATTATTTTGTGATATCATTATATGAATTAGTGATATCATTTTTAGTAATTGATATCACATATTATTAATATTACATATTCGATTTATTTCGATAGCAATAAATCTCTTAAAGATATCACAAAACAGTTTAAAATACTGAAATGTCTTCCCATACATAACAACTAAAACATAGCAGGTACATAATACAAGTTACAAGTACAAGGCGTTATACAGTGCAGGTTCTACCCAGGAAAAATGGGGGTGTTTGAGGGGTCTGCCTCTACCACAACACATCATAGTGGAGTGCGTGGTCCAGTTGTGGAGCGTCTGTCTCCAGATCGAGAGGTCGTGGGTTCGATCCTCGCCTTGGCCATGTCGTTTATCTTTGAGCAAAATAATTAATCCACATTATCAAGTACTGGTTCTACCCAGGAAGCCATCGAGAGCGATTAGTATAAGTTGTAAGAACTTGTTTCGCAATCTATGTAAACTCGTTATGTTCAAATTAACAAATTGACCTTCATATACTCCGCACATTTAAAAACGCAACATTTTTGATTTTCGATTATTTTTAGTCCGCTGTTTTTTTTGTTCAAATCTGTTCAAATCAAGATTGTATTTTATGTTAGTACATAAGTCTGTTTGTCCAAAAGGTAATCATTTAAGGCTTGTTTTTCTTTTTTTTTTGATGTTATCGAAGTATAACATGTCAATGATGAGTCACAAATTTGGTATAAAACCGCTTCGTACGCAAAAAATTAAAAACAATCCTTATAATTACAAACGTATATCAATGATAATCTTTACTGACCGTGTATTATATTTCACATGCCCCAGTAAGCTCTAAATTAAATTAATTTCAATTGAACCGATCAGACAAATCACACATTTTCAAACATGAAATCTACTCCGCGTAAAGGTATAGACCTAGATGTTTACAGTACGTTTCCTTAAAAACATGTTTCTAGTGGCGTAGCTGCTTTTAGGCACTGCAAAACCGGGCTGAAAAACTTTTTCGTGCAATTACTCAGGCCTGAAACTTAAAATCGGCCAGCTATACGGCCAGCTTTTTTCCCAGCTGGACCAGTGGAAAAAGGGTTAAAAAGTCGATTATTCTAATTTATTCGGCTTTTAAAAATAACATGACATTGCAATATTAAGCTAAAGTGTTTACCTTTAGGCTACTGAGTTATCTATTCCACGCCTGTTTTAATCCATTGTTTATAATTTACCTTTGATCTTTGACGTTAACGGTTTAAAAAAGTGACGCCATGTAAAGTTTCGTTACGTCATCGTGACTAGGAATGAAACAGAGATAAGAAACTCAAGCGCGTTGCCGCTGGAAGCTCGGAAGCCGGAACCGTTCCACTTTTTTTCCTGATATAGTGTTTGGATGCCCGAGCATACCCCGGATCCTTTTCGCCGTTCAAATCAAATGTTTGCCTTCCACTTTAGTGTGCGCCTGCGCAACTGAAACTATTTTATTTTGACGTGTTATTTAGAAATTACAGGACATTTTTAAGAATGACTAACCAATCAGCATGCAGTAAATATGTTTATTGTTGCAGTTTGTAATTATATGGCGATAAACAATTTCATAAGACTGCTCTACTTCTTTCAGTTAAACCACATTTAACTTTAACATCTTCAGAAATTAAAAAAATACCAAGTGTTGCGTTTTTAAATGTACTGAGTGTATATGGCCTAACATGTAATAAAAATGACGTAAAACACCAAACAAACAAACAAACAAACAAACAAATAAACAAAAAAAAACAAAAAAAAACCATAACACACAAGATGATAATACACAGCCCACTGCAGTAACATCCAACTTGATATCAAAAACCCTTTTGTATAATTATGTACACTATACAAGATGCCAATATTGCTGATATATTGCACGTTACATGCACCGACACATTAATGTTATCGTCGGTGACGCCTTCGCCCGCTCGTACAACTCTTGCTGTGGTTATTCTCGGTGAAATTTTCGTTGTCGTCGTTGTCATCTTCGTCGTGGATTTCGTCGTCATCTCTTCTGTAACTTCCGTTTCCGTTGAAGCAGAAGCAGACAGCTTCCTAGGTGTGGTAATAGGTCTGACCATAGATGTCGTGATGTGGGTAGTTGGCGACTCTGTCTCAACCTCTGTAATTAGCCTTTTGGAGGTTGTGGTTGTCGTTAATTCGTACATTTTGCTAAGGCCTAGAAAATAAATAAAGTTCTGTCGTCATTACAACGTAGCTGTTATTTCTGATTATTAGTCCCCTACCGATGTGTCTCCGGAGGGGACTGTAGGTTTGGCCCCCGTCCATCCGTCAGACAGTCCGTCCATCCCACAAATATGGATCCTGCGATAATGAGAAAACTACTTAAAATATATTTCTCTGCTAACTACTAAATAACAAGATTTTGGTAAACTGGAATATGTTTGCCTAACACTTATTTATTTATTGTGTAAATATAATTTTCAGAATATCTGCAGATTAGATGTTGCAAGATTTGAAATAATGCACGAAAACAATTTAGTTTTAATTGGGACTATATTACTACAAAACTAGTCCGTATCCTCAATCGATACGCATATGTAAAGATTTCAAACCGAAACTCGATAGCAGAAAATTACTAAAAAAACTCATAAATAAAAATTGAAATTATTTAATATAGGTCTATATTTTAGCTTTGCAGATCACGCAAAAGGATTTATTATAAACATCGTCATCACATTTTTGAATAATCACGTGACCTAATAAACGTTCGCTCTATTTCCTTTGACGTTGTCAGAGTCAAAAGAGGAAAGAGTGTACTCTGGGTAGAGATTGTTGGAGATTGATATGAACAGGGAGATGGGGGTCACTGGTCACTGTTACTAAAAATAGAAAAGTGGTTTCCGCTCAATAACTTTAGTTAGGAATGACGTATTAGCCAGAAACTAGGTAGCTTATATGAAAAGCAAGTTTGGAATTTCATTTGGGGCCATTTGGGGCCACTGGGATCAAGGTCAAGGTCACTGTTACTAAAAATAGAAAAATAAATGAGATAGTGGAATGAAACTGTATTGGTGGGTAGCTTATATGAAAAGGAAGCTTGGGGTCACTGAGGGTAAAGGTGAAGGTCACTGTTACTAAAAATAGAACAATGATTTGCGTTCAATAACTTTACTTAGAAATGAGATATTGGCCTGAAACTTGGTGTGTTGGTGGCTTATATGAAAAGCAAGTTTGGGATTGCATTTATGGTCATGGTCAAGGTCAATGCTGCTGAAAGAATGCCCGATAGGGGACGTGTATTGCTCTGCAATACTTGAGCATCTTGTTTGTTTTTTGTAATGATTAAACACAATCATTGTATAATATGGGTTAATGTACATATGTTTTAAGAAATAAGTGAGTATCAATGCATATATATGTTAATTATTCTGTATTTTAGGTAGGCCGTACCAGCAAGAACCGATTGGAATCCCGCGTTATAATCTACTGCCACTCTATTCATGGTGTAATTGGACCGCACATCCTCGTGATAGTCCCGCGTATCTGGACCGCCGACTAATGCACCTGTCAAACTGTATGGGTTAGGACCCGGATGGTTATAAATCGACCAATCACAGAGCTTCATATATGCTGGACAGGAACTGAAATTGTACAAAACAAGGAGGAGGAATTACTTTAAACATGCCCATGCATCTTATCTATCTATCTTGCATTTAGTCAAACCCCTGCTGGGGACCTAGACTTTCGCGCGTCACTGACGAGAATGTTAGTAAGAGTATAAAATATAAAAGAATACAGTGAGATAATGAACAGTGTGTGTTAAAAAGATAGCAAGAGGTCCAAGAGGGCCTGTGGAAGCTCTACTTGCTAATATGGCTCTTATAACATCAATGAAGCGAGTGACTGGCAAAATATAGCATTTTTAAATAAATCAAGAGCCGTAACTCCGCCATTACTGGTCCGATCTGGCTGTTTTTCGAACTTGGACAGAAGAGATAATAAAAATAAAAAATAAACAAATTAACAAAAAAAAAAAAAAAAAAAAGAAAAAAAAAAAAAAAAAAAAAATCTGGTAAAGTTTGGTAAAGATCGGATGAAAAATGAAGGCCCTATCGCCTTAACAAGGCAAAAGATAGCATTTTAACTACATCAAGGGCCATAACTCCGCTGTTACTGGTCCGATCTGGCTGGTTTTCAAACTTGTTTGAGCTTTCATTGACATTACAATCTGGTAAAGTTTGGTAAAGATCGGATGAAAATTGAAGGCCCTATCGTCTTAACGAGGCAAACTATAGCATTTTTAACTAAATCAAGGGCCATAACTCCGCTGTTACTGGTCCGATCTGGTTGGTTTTCAAATTTGTCCGAGCTTTTATTGACATTAACAATCTGGTAAAGTTTGGTAAAGATCGGATGAAAAATGAAGGCCCTATCGTCTTAACGAGGCAACATAAAGCATTTTTAACTCAATCAAGGGCCATAACTCCGCCGATACTGGTTCAATCTGGCTGGTTTACAAACTTGTCCGAGATTTCATCGATAGTAACAATCTTATAAAGTTTGGTAAAGATTGAGTGAAAGATGAAGGCCCTATCGTCTTAACGAGGCAAAATTTAGCATTTTTAACTAATTCAAGGGCCATAACTCCGCATATACTGGTCCGATCTGGCTGGTTTTCGAATTTGTCCGAGTTTTTATTGATATTAACAACCTGTTAAAGTTTGGTAAAGATTGGATAACAATTGAAGGCCCTTTCGTCTTAACGAGAAAAGTTAACGGACGACGGACGACTGACAACTCGTCATCCCATAAGCTCTGCTGGTCTCTATCAATCACCCGACCAGTAATTCGGATGCTAGTTAAAATCCAGAGATTGTGTTCACAATGGAAGTTACGAACACGACTTTCACACATATCATTACTAATATGCACAGACTCTTTAATTACATATACAGTAATGTATCAATAACTTTATAGTTATATTCACCTTGTTCTGTGATGGGGTCTACGTGGGAATCGGTCCCCGTATCCTATCTGGTAGCTGAACGCCATATGGTTATTGCCTAGCATATAGTCAATTTGAGACTTGGCCCAGTCCCGCAGGTTTCCAGTGCGTTGTCCAGTAGTTATGCCGAGGTCGGCCGCCAGGAGTGCTACGAATGCCGCGTTCGCTAAAACGATATACAAAACATTTATTTTATTTTTACTGTTGAAAAATCAGTATTTTTTCAGTGAAAAAACAACAACAAGCTACAAGGAACTGTAGTCACTGATATTGATGGAAGAGAGAGCTGAACACACCAATAACTTCCAAAACACTTCCATGACAAGAGGGTGAACGAGAAAAAATAGCCCCAAGGATATCTTCAACGCTATTATCTAGAAACACTAATTATATTACTGTAGCATTGCTATTTATAGTAAGAGCCACATACCACTATGCAGATTTATTTACGATGTTTCGGTAGAATATCCTGGCCGATTAAGATACAAATTGTATAAATATAAAACTGTTCTTTATAGAAAATGACACCACTAGACTAGACCATTATGTTCAACTGATATATTGATGAAGTTCAGTGACATACCTAATAACAAACAGATTGGAAACTTCCTATATGAACCAACGAAGAAGCCATAATATCGCATGACACGTACTTAACGTTTCCTTCTAACTCTTCTCTCAAAAATTAATTGATTTTGGTGAGAATACATTCAGCAGATTCATAATGCTAGCAAAATGGGATTATACTAATTTATTTTTATTTTCAATAAAATAAATTGTATAAAATGCTTTTTAGAGTTAAAAATATCATCATTTTTGGCCTTTCCTTTAAAAACCAAGCATTTTACGTAGTGAAAGTTTCCTTTAAACTCTTTTTCTTTCGCTTAAAATGTTAAAGTAAGGAAAATACCATCATTAGAAAGAGAAATAAATGTGTGAAAGAAAGAGAAATAAATGTGTGATGGGATTTTGATATAATAAAACGCATATGCATAAAACTCTACATGATATGTGCGTTTAAAGTCGGACAATATTTTGTGAGATTTTCGCATTGTGTCACTTGAAATTTAAATACATTTTACAGTTTCCTATCTATGTATTATTAGGTCTGTGTGAAGTTTCAATAGTTTCATTCATACTAGCGTTTGTTTAGTGCTGTGTGGCGAACGTGAAAGGTCGCCCCGACTACAAATCGGTATTATTACTGATGATTTGGGAACATCAATCATCAGGCAAAATATGTGTAGCTTTAAGGTAGAATGCCGCTTAAAAAGAGTATGAGAGTGCACCTTTGGAAACGACCGAACACGATAAATTCGAAATATTGCAATCTCGCTTTGATTGAGACTGTTCATGAACGGTAGTGAAATATGCCTAGCTACCGCTCACGCCCTCTAAGCCGGGGCTAGTGGGCATGAGAGGTGTTGCACATATATTACCTCTCATGAACAGACTCGATAAAACTGAGTCTGCTCCTTTTTATCTTGTTGTGTTTGTTGTTATAACAATTGAACACATCAGACCAGACCACTATGTTCAATTGATATTTTAATAGGATCTCCTGGTCGATTAAGATGCATATTGTATTGATATAAAAGTGTTCTTGTAGCAAAAAATGGCACCACTAGACCACTATTTTGACATGTTTACCACATTTGATGAAATCACTTTAAATGACTTTATAGTCATGCTTGAGAAACGAAAATGGTGCCAAATTTACTATCTAGTCTCCTCGGAAATCCCATACATATTTTAATGATCTAAGTGAGGTTACCATGACAACTATTGATGTTATTGTACTCGGTGAGGTTACCATGACAACTATTGATGTTATTGTACTCGGTGAGGTTACCATGACAACTATTGATGTTATTGTACTAAGTGAGGATACCATGACAACTAACATGCATATTAGAAAAGTAGTATGGATCTCTGTATGTAGTAAAACAAGAAGTCACTGGTGTTATGACCATTATGCATATCTGAGTACCTCAACTGCCCTTACGATATAAGTCTTAAATTTTAAAATCGTTCGCTTTGTTTCACCTAAGTAAATATGTATACGAAATATAAGAAATATCACCTGTATAAGAAAATTAAATAAAATCACGTTTATATGAAAAGTGTCAATTAAAGTGACGCAGTTAAGAAATTGATTTACGGTGAAAATGGTTGTAAGTATTTTCATAAAACGGGCACCAGATTTCTACGTGTGGATTATCAACGCACTTTATTCTCAAAATATAGATCTAGCAGACGCGTTGATTAACCATCACGATACGGCGACACATTTAGGGCAATACATACCTGAGTACCTCAACTGGCCTTCGTCTCTTTGCCAGACCAGACTGTCTGGTGTATACGTAACCTCTCTATCGACCCAGTGTCGCAGAAGTGTTGATATACCATAACAATACAGCGATATGCTTAAAATAATACATACCCGAATACCTAAACTGGCCTTCGTCTCCGTGCCAGGCCAGACCGTCAGGCGTGTACGTCACCCCTATATTGACCCAGTACCGCAGAAGTGTTGGTATACCATAACGATACAGCGACCCATTTACGATGTACACACCCGAGTACCTCTACTGTCCTTTTTCTCCATGTCATGCCAGACCGTCAGGTGTGTACGTGACCTCTCTATCGACACAGTATCACAGACGCATTGATAAAGCATAAACTTACAACGACACATTTGGGGTTATACACTTGAATACCTCAACTGGCTTTGCTCTCCATGCCATGCACGACCGTCAGGTGTATACGTCACCCCTCTATCGACCCAGTACGGCAGACGCATTGATAAACCCTCATGAAACGGTGACACATTTAGGATAATACATACCTGAGTACCTCAACTGCCCTTCGTCTCCGTGCCAGGCCAGACCGTCAGGTGTGTACGTGACCTCTCTATCAACCCAGTACCGCAGAAACGTTGATATACCATCGCGATATATTGTCTTGCCGGTGATTTCATACAACATTATCTAAACAAGTGTAGTATAAATATATTCAGATTTGGAAATAATGTCTATATATTTTGGTTTGCTCTTAGCAAGACAGTTTCTCAGGACGGGTTACGAGCACGAGTCGTGTGCAACAGCGGTAGTACCCTAAAGTGTTTGAGCTTAGTTTAAACAAGATTTTATTTTAACAAAATAAATATATATTGGTACAGTACATATTTAATAGGACTGACAAGAAACAATATTAATATCCCTTTTCAGTCTTGACAATTTGATATGGTATTTTCATTCCTGTATACGGGCCGAAGCCGAAGGTCCTATACACATCACATCTTAGGGATGGACACCTTCGCGGTACCTTGCCTGATTTAGATCAGGAATGAAACAATTTAGACCGAGTCATTCTGCAAAAATCAATCAAACAATAGGTATTTTTTCTCTGCCGAGGGGCGTCCATGGTCGAGTGGTTAGAGTCTCTGACTTGAAATAGTTTGACCCTCACCGCGGCGGGTTTGATCCCTCAGGGGCCTAGGCATTTTTATGTGAGGAAGCTATCCAGCTGGCTTGCGGAATGTCGGTGATTCTACCCAGATGCCCGTCCGTGCAAGAAAATTGCCCGGAGGGGCATCTGGGGTCTTCCTCCACCAATGGAAGCTGGAAAGTCGCCATATGACCTTAGCTGTTCGTGCGACTATAAACTCCAATTCATTTCAATTCAATTCTCTGCCAATATGACTAGAATTTACAGCAATTCCTACCTACCCAACCTATGTTTTGAGAGCTGATTGGGGAGCACACATATATTTGGACCTAATACATAAAAGTACATGGCCTGTGAAGACTATACGAGTAAGGCTACAACTGTATATAAACCAACCTGACAAAGCACGTGCTTGTTCTCCCACGACATATATTTGTGGTGTTGAACTGTGTACGCCTTCGCTTCATTGACATAGTTAAAGTTACTCGTGGCTCGGTACAACCACATGGCAGCCAAGCACGACTCATCCGCTGCGTCACCAGCACTACGAAGAGGAAATAGCTATTTACTATTGTATTTATTTAAGTAGCTTTTAAAAACATGTTTTTGTCATATGCTATTTTGAAAAGGCTATGAAAATGTTCAGACAATATTATATTTCAAACAATGTAAGATTTCATACAATATTAAATCTCAGACAATATCAGATTTCAGAAAATACCAGATTTCAGACAATATCAGATCTCAAACAATATCAGATCTCAAACAATATCAGATCTCAGACAATATTAGATTTCAGACAATATCAGAGCTCAGACAATATCAGATTTCAGACAATATCAGATCTCATACAATATCAGATCTCAGACAATATCAGATCTCATACAATATCAGATCTCATACAATATCAGATCTCATACAATATCAGATCTCATACAATATCAGATATAAGATCTCATACAATATCAGATCTCAAACAATATCAGATCTCAGACAATATCAGATTTCAGACAATATCAGATCTCATACAATATCAGATCTCATACAATATCAGATTTCAGACAATATCCGATCTCAGACAATATCCGATTTCAGACAATATTAGATCTCATACAATATCAGATCTCATACAATATCAGATCTCATACAATATCAGATCTCATACAATATCATATCAGATCTCATACAATATCAGATCTCATACAATATCAGATATCAGATCTCATACAATATCAGATCTCAAACAATATCAGATCTCAGACAATATCAGATTTCAGACAATATCAGATCTCATACAATATCAGATCTCATACAATATCAGATTTCAGACAATATCAGATCTCAGACAATATCAGAGCTCCGACAATATGAGATCTCAAACAATATCAGATCACAGACAATATCAGATCTCATATAATATCAGATCTCAGACAATATGAGATCTCAGACAATATCATATCTCAGACAATATCAGATCTCAGACAATATCAGATCTCAGACAATATCATATAAACACTGGAGCAGATGAACTATTTAAGACCAAATACTCGGACAGATACCGATTTTCATATATACCAAACACTATACATGTATTACAAAGACCAGAATGCTATGTTTGCAGTTTCCTGATACTAAACTGTAGAAAGAGTCCATAAAGATTTTAAAATGTTGTGCACGGACAGACATACAAGAGAATAAGCAATAAAGCGAGATGGAGGGAGGAAGGGACCTACCGACCAACAGATAGATGAAGAGAAAGAAAGGCAGACAGACAGACATAAAAACGCCTTACTTTGAATAGTGCAGGCTTTCTGTATCGTTAAATGCACCATCGAATATTTTGGAATATTCGTAGATTTCTTTTCCGGCTTCTACAAGGGTTGCTGAATACTCAGGATCTGAAATATAGCACAAATTGGGATATAAATAGAGCATAATGTTATCCCAAATAGGGATTTAAAACGGGATATGTGGAGATAAAACATCACCAACATGAATCTAATTTAGTAAAAGTGCGTTGTTAAAGTCCATCGGTGTATATACCTTTTTATTCTATACCTAATTTATACGTCCAATCGTAGACGCTCATTCGAATCACGTGACCGTACAATATATTCCCGTATCGGGACGCACGCGCGTACAAAATAACCCGTATTCTTTTCGTATTGTACGATTCACAGGTCCCATGTTAAACCTATGATAAAGACCGAAGCGCGTGAAAAGGTTCCGAATGAAAGTCTGAATCGACAGGCGCTCTAGATAAAGCGTTACGATAAAGCTCCTGTTGTCACCGGAAAAAGTCGAGGTATAGAATAAAAAGATCATTTAACAGTGTTCTGTACAATACGGAATATATTTGGACTCGTACACAGCTTGGAAAATCATATTGGACTCGCCTAGCGGCTCGTCCAATATGATTTTCCAAGCTGTGTACTCGTCCAAATATATATCCGTATTGTACAGAACACTGTTAAATAACCTATAAATCTTCATACAATCTTGAGACTATATCGAAAACATTGAACCTATACCGACGTAGCTATGCATATATAAATGGAAATATAAACCTTTATCTTGATATAGCCTATAGCGAAAATATTGACGCTGTAACGAGCTAAGAATATAATATTTGGAGATATGTATAGGATAGAGTCGTTACGCTCCCTCCCTTTCTTAATAGTGAAGATTTCTCTTCACAGACTCTATCCGTCTTAGTGTTTACGATAGGTTTTATCGATAGTCTCTATATAGGTCATACTCTAAACCATGAAGAGCGCTGGTAGTAAAATCTTCATGAATAAATGTTGCAAGCATTTGAAATTCAGAGCCATCTGATTGGTTTAAAAAGTACGGTAAACACTAAATACCTCCTTTTTAAACCAATCAGATGGCTCAGAATTTCAAATACTGGCTACATTTATTCGTGAAGAATTTACTACCAGCACTCTTCATGGTTTAGAGCGTGGCATATATAGAGGCTATGGTAAAAACAGTCGGATCGAGTCTATGGCGAGAAATCTTCACCATTAAGAAATCGCGGTCGGTCGCTACGTTCCCTCCCTTTCGGTTTCCTAATGGTGAACATTTTTCTATTAATGGCCTCTATCCTATACATCTTCATATAATACTGAGCCTTTAGATATTAAGCGTATATCTAGCTAAGAATATAATAATTGGAGTGAAAAAAGTTTAGCAAGTTTTTTAGATGAAATAATACTGTATATAAGATATACTGACACCCTACGTTCATTTATTCGTTGCGTCATTAAGATGTTCGACTGTTATTGATGTGCGTTTAATAAAATATTGTGTCTATGGCACTAGTTTCTTCTTGATTTTACAACCAAAAATGTATTGTTTGCAGGGTGCAACAAAAACTTGCTAAACTTTTTTCCCAAAGAATATATACCTTTATACTGATACACTATTGAGCCTTTAGCGAAAATAAAACATTGAACCAATAGTGAGGGAAGAAGATATGTATCTGTATCTTGATACAATGTTGAGACTATAGCGAAAATATTGAGCTATAACGAGCTAAGAATATAATTATATAATAACTGAAAATATATATTGATACAATGCCTATAGCGAATATATTGAGCCTGTATCGAACATATTCAGAATATGGCGAGCTAAGAATATAATAAATGGAAATATATACCTTTATCTTGAAACAATATTGATCCTATCGCAAGTGCTGTGGCCGTTTCTGCGGCAATGTCAGCTCCGCCTTCTGCGGCAATCTCAGCGCCGTCATCTTCTCCTAGATTCTCTTGCAGTGCGTATGTGTTCAAAGGAATACTATCCTCCCCTGGTCGGGACCAATATGCCCGTAGTTTCCCTTCATTGCCAACCTGATAACCGAGTACATGGTGTTGTTATCATGCATTAGTTAAAGGGACTGACCGTGAACCTTACAGGTCATTTACTAGGATTTAAAACCGGTTCTAGGGTGCCGCGCAATATTAATGCGCGAAATAACTCGTGCATATATCCCAATACAAATCTAATATCCTATAATTATTTCACTTTATAACTCGGGCTAAGAGGAGGCTTATATAAAAAAATATTTGGGATATGAACTTATTGAATTTTGATGTTTTTTCCGTTTTATCTTTCATTTATTACTTTTAGGCCTTTAAGAATAGAACGTTGTCGAATTCACGACGTATACATGTTATATTTTTATAACATAGTTGGCTACTGTGAGACTTACGAGACTTTGGGATCACCAAGCCCAAATCTAAGTAGAATACCACTTTAGCCGCTGGTAGGGGGCATGAAAGGTAATGCACCTTATATTACCTCTCATGAACAGACTTAATAAAACTGGGTCTGGTACTGTTCTATCTTGATTGTGTGTGATGCTTCCAGTGGATCTTTTCAGTATTTATAACAAGGGGCGTCCGTGGCTGAGTGGTCTCTGACTTGAAATCACTTGCCCCTCATCGCTGTGGGTTCAATCCCTCATGGATCTAGGAATCTTAATGTGGGGAAGCTATCCAGCCGGATAGCGGAACGTCGGTGGTTCTACCCAGATACCCGCCCACGCACGAAGGGTCTTCCTCCACCAATGAAAGCTTGAAAGTCGCCATATGACCTGAGCTTTTGGTGCGACTATAAAATCCAATTCAATTTAATTCATAATAAATATAGTATAACCTTTCTGACCAACTTCCGGTTCTCCGCGTCCCATGAGTTCAGTAGATGATCCAGCGGAATCCGGATGATTTCACAGAAGTTGTTAATTTCACCGGCTGTTTCGTAACCGGACTTGAACTTGATGGCTCCCCAACCGAGAAGGGATGTCGCAGACGCAAGTACAATATTCGTCTGAACGGCGGAACCATCTGAAGAAAGCACAACTTTCAAACTGTATCTGGTGTAACTGATATAGATATAATTGAATCAGCCATCTATATATAGTATAACCATTACTTTTTAATATATACACTAAAGAGCGGAACTAGGTTATTGTGTGGGTGGGGGCGGGGGTGGTCGCGGGTTAACCGGCGCGTGACCCCTTAAATCCGACAAGCATAGTTCTAACATATATTTAATCTGTAAGACGCACGCGTCGGTCAACCGTTGTTCATCATTGGATTTAACAAGTTAAACATTCCTACAAAACACCATAATTCACCAAATACCATGTACAGAATCAAATATGTTCGCCCCCCTCCCCCCCCCCCCCACCCCATATGTTCGCCACCCCCTTCCCCGCACCACCACCCCATTTAACAAGTTAACATCCCTATAAAACACCATAATTCACCAAATACCATGTACAGAATCAAATATGTTCGGCCCCCATATGTTCGCCACCGTCCCCCACCCCACAAAACCACACACACACACACACACACACACCACTTAAACTCAAATCCTGAATCCGCACCTGGTGCAATTTTACCATTGACCAATTTTCTACCGTTTGTGTAATACTGTTCGACATTGTTATACAAAATATCAACTGGACATACCGTCGTACCAGCCTCCCCGAAGAACTCCATTGGAATCCAGCGAACATTTTCGCCACGGTACCCGATTGTTTGCGGAAGAAGATCCACAGCCCTGGGCAGCGTAAAATAAAATTGACTTCGAAAGGGCATCTGCATAGCTGAACGTTGTGGGTATATCTGGTATAGCTGAATACAAAATAAAACAATGACATATTTATGCTATCAACATAATCCTTGATGATGATGATGATGATGATGGTGATGATGATGTGGATGATGATGGTGGTGGTGGTGATGATGACGTGGATGATGATGATGATGATGGTGGTGGTGATGATGATGTGGATGATGATGATGATGGTGGTGATGATGATGTGGATGATGATGGTGGTGGTGGTGGTGATGATGACGTGGATGATGATGATGATGGTGTTGGTGGTGATGATGACGTGGATGATTATGATGATGATGGTTGTGGTGATGATGTTGATGACGTGGATGATGATTATGATGATGGTGGTGGTGATGATGATGATGACGTTGATGATGATGATGGTGATGGTGGTGGTGATGATGATGATGATGTGGATGATGATGATGATGATGGTGGTGGTGATGATGATGATGATGTGGATGATGATGGTGGTGGTGGTGATGATGACGTGGATGATGATGGTGGTAGTGGTGATGATGTGGATGAGGATGGTGGTGGTGGTGATGATGATGTGGATGATGATGATGATGATGATGATGATGATGATGATGATGATGATGATGATGATGTGGATGATGATGGTGGTGATGATGTGGATGATGATGATGGTGGTGATGATGATGTGGATGATGGTGGTGGTGGTGATGATGATGTGGATGATGATGATGGTGTTGATGATGATGATGATAATGATGATGATGATGATGATTACGATAAGGTCTCACAGCTTTAGTATCTCCCCTGAAAGCTCACGGACCTAGAGACAAAACGAAAACAGAAAATAAATCTATTTTTCTAAATTTTAGGCAATTTTTAGTTTGAAAAATAGGGTTTTCTTTGCTTTAGCATACATCGCAGTGTAAAAGACAGATGGTACAGAAATTCCATGTTGATATGAGGTTTCACTCAAATTTCAGAAGTGATGGTGTGCGCATGCGCGTAGTGAAAAGTCATTATAATTCATAAATAATTTGTTTAACTATTCAACAGATGCTTTTTATGTAACAAAGTGTTACCAGGTGTATTTATAAAATTCCCTGAATGTATTTCATGTGACCTTTTCGTTCTACATACTTATAATGTCTGGCTAAATCACTTTTTACTGTCGGCTACCATACCCCACCCACCCAAGATGGTCGCCAAGTTGAACAGCAAGAAGTCGGACCACGTGGACCGTACGTCTTCACCCTTACTGACTTTGAGTCTCTTGTTATTCATATGTATTATTACTTACTACAAGACATACCATGAGGAAGATCCTTATTCACTTGTTTTTACGGAACTTCCACTAACCGTCAGATTCAACAGAACCGGACTCCATAAACACATAGAACCAGTTCGACCAACACCATGTAGAGTACTTTTAACTTTAATACTTGTCTTATCCGGAGACATAGCAATGAATCCTGGGCCTGTATGGCCCTGTGCTATCTGCGAATACCCTGTGGACTGGTCTCAAAAAGGGATATCCTGCAACATTTGGCACCACCGATCATGCCTGTCCATTTGTGTCGAAGATTATCATGCACTAGAAAGATCTAGTGTAGTGTGGAAGTGCTTCCTATGTGATAGTCTTAACTGTGATAGTTTCACATTCTATAGTTATGAACTCCAGACTTCAAAATCTTTTTCTCCACTGTCATTTATTGACTCCACCATCGACTCAGTCCATTCAAATGTTTTCAGTCCGTTACACACCAGCAGCCCAGGGACTAGAATCATCGCGGACCCTTCTAGACCACGTAACGACACAAGACGTAGAGAATCGTCAACTACTAGTAATTGTTACAGCACTAATCCTTATCCTGACCTACCTGGTAAACAGAATCTACGTATACTTAATATAAATTGCAGGAGCGTTAAGGAAAACAACGCCGAGTTCTAGGCAGCTGTAAACTACATCAAGCCTGACATCATATGTGGCACTGAATCATGGCTGAAAGGCATCCAACCTGGCAAACCACCATCTTCAGACAACATCAAAAATGCCGAAATATTCCCAAGTAATTATAACGTCTTTAGGAACGCCAGAGGTATTAGAGGAGGAGGAGTCTTCATAACCGTTCAGAACAACATGACATCCATTGAATGTATTGACTTTATCACCAACTGTGAAATAGAATACACCAAAATAACACTTAAATCTAAGAAACTTCTAGACGTTGGCTCATTTTACATGCCTAAGAGGAATATGGTGGATCCCGACCAACTTGCTGAATCCTTGAAACGTCTTAACTCAACTAAACTCAAGCACCTTATCTTGTGTGGCGATTTGAACTGCCCCGACATCAACAGGGAAGCTCTCTCCGTCTCTAGTGCACGTCCAGTACGTCCACGGTACATCCAGGACAGATGTGTTCAACAACACTTAATTGACATCATGAATGAGTACAACCTAGTTCAAATCCATGAGGAACCCATCAGGAATGAGAACCTACTAGACCTCGTCTTTACCACCAACCCTACCTTGGTCAAGTCCTCAGTCAACGCATCAGGTATCTCCGACCACGCGATGGTCATCGTCGACTCAGATACTCGACCAATCTATAGCAGTCAGAAACCACGTACGATTTACCAGTTCCACAAGGCTGATTGGGAATCCATCAAAGCTGACTGCAAAAACATCTCGGCTAGTAGAATTATAAACAATAACGTTCTATCTACATCAGATATAGAAGATCACTGGTCACTATTTAAAAATGAACTACTTAAATCGATAAATAAACATGTACCATCTAAGACATATAGAAGTAAACAGCCGCTACCCTGGGTGAACCGTAAACTGCACAGCTCACTCAAGAAGAAGGCCCGTCTCTACAAGTATGCTAAGAAGCACAACAGCTGGTCAAAATACAGGCACTTTCAGAAGGAGTGTAGAGACAATTTAGAGCTGCAGAATGGAACCACGTCATTAAAGTGATCGAAGAAGGCCTCCAATCCAACAACTCAAAACCATTTTGGAAGTATGTAAAGTCCAAGAAACAGGATTACATAGGCACAGCCCCACTAAAACAGAAAGGGAACCTAATTACAGACACCAAATCCAAAGCTGATATCCTGATGGAACAATTCCAGTCTGTATTTACAAGAGACAACGACTCCACTAAACCGAAGGTCAACACCAGGAAAAACCTACCCAACATCCAATATCTTCATATAGACACTAAAGGAATCCAGAAACAACTTGAAAAACTGAATACAGCAAAAGCAATGGGCCCAGACTGCATCCCTCATATTGTCCTGAAAACCTGTGCCGAAGAACTCTCACCGGGTCTACGTGAAATTTACCACATTCTATAGATACAGGCAAACTTCCATCTGACAACTCGCAGAGAATTACAGACCCGTTCACTAACCTCCGTACCAACCAAGCTCCTAGAACACATCCTGTGCAGCCACATCATGAAATTCTTTGATAAACTCAAGATACTTACCAACCTCAACCATGGCTTTCGTTCCGGCTTTTCAACAGAATCCCAACTAATAATTACACTCAACGATCTTCTCAAGTCATTCGATAACAAACAACAAGTAGATGTGACCATGCTCGATTTTAGTAAGGCATTCGACACAGTACCGCACAACAAATTACTACATAAACTTGACTGCTATGGTATCCGGGGCGAACTCAACGACTTGCTATCATCCTTCCTGACAGAGAGGATGATGGATGTAGTTTGCGAAGGTGAACACTCCAAGAGCGTCAGAGTGGAGTCCGGTGTCCCCCAGGGCATAGTGGTGGGGCCTCTTTCTGTGCCACACCAATGACCTTTCTGAGTGCGTCACCTAACAAGTTCGTCTCTTTGCCGACGATTGTCTCCTCAATAGAACCATCCGGTCAGCCAACTCCATACTCAAGAACGACCTACATGAACAATGGGCTGCCACGTGGGGAATGCACTTTAACGCGAATAATTGTTATATTCTCAGCATCCGAAACAAGTCATCCAACTTCTATCAACTAAACAACACCTTTCTTCAACAAGTACCTTGTAATCCTTATCTTGGAGTCACCATTTCTGATGACCTGCAATGGGGCATCCATATATCTAATACCTGCAAAAAGCTAATTCCACACTGGGATTCTTACGCCGCAACATCAAAAACTGACCTCTCGAATGCGGGAAACTAGTATACATCTCCCTCGTCCGCTCAACGTTGGAATATGGATCCTCTATTGAAACCCTTACCTCTCCAAAGACATCAACGTCATCAAAAAAGTACAAAGACAGGTAGCACGCTTCATAAAGAAGGACTACAAATCGCGCGACGAGGGCTGTGTTTCCAAGATGTTACTAGAACTCGACATACCAACTCTCCAACAACGCCGGGAATTTAACAGGCTTACTTACCTGTTCAAGATAGTGGGGGTATGGTGCCGGCAGTGGACACCTGTGATTACCTAGTCAGACTTAAGCACAGACGAAATACTAAACCTGTCTCGTATAAAAATGTTGAGACCAAGAACATTCTTATAAATCATGTCACAAAAAAAATCAAACTCTTTCGTTATACCATGTGCTAAACGTGAACAATACAAGAACTCTTTCTTTGTGAGAACAGTTAAGTGGAACCAGCAGGAAAAGAGCACTATCAGCACCTGGACAGTCGAGGCCTTTAAGTTAGGTCTTCAGAACTGCTACTAAGCGCGCACACCAACCCGTAGTGAAATACCAGAATTGGGATCTACTACATATTCATCAGATACAGATAGGTTTGACCTAAGCATCACATATTAAGAACTCACACCTCTATTATCTCCCTTGAATACTCGTGCCCTACAGATGAAGGAGGTAGAAGAAAAAAAGTTCGCTTTTCTACATTTTACAGAATACATTGATTTATCTTAATCTACAGCATTTTAGGAAGAGATCACAGAAAAATGCATGTTGAGAAAAGATTTCTAGCTAATTCTGCCTCATTTTACATATCATGGGTCTAATCACCACACGGTTGTATTTTTGTCTAAATTTTGATAGATGTCACGCAAACATGAAATTAAAAAAAGTTCAATCTGGTAAATATTTGTTAAATGTGTTTTAAATTGCAGATATTGGATCAATGAAGAATTTAAGCATTAAATACAAGTTGTAAAATCTGTTTTATCTCTATGCCACGAACAAAAACATTACAATGGGACCCTTGGAAAATTAATTGTGGTGTGAGACGTTCAGCTAGATAGTGTATGGATTTTGTATTTTCCATAGGGGTCACATAAACATGAGCGAGAAAAACAACAACTGGTTAACTGATGTATTTTATTGTTTTAAATTACTATACTGAAGATATTAAACCAACAACAATATCTGCTGCCCAGCTTTGAAGCTCAGATGTTGGAAAAGGCTGTACAGTGACCCTATGGGAAAATTAATTGAGGTGTGAGACCATAATGATAATTACGATAGTGATGATGATAATAATAGTGATGATGATGATGATAATTACGATAATGATGATGATAATAATGATAATGATGATACGTTAATGATAATAACGATAGTGATGAAGGTGATGATAATTACGATAATGATGATGATGATGATGATAATAACGAGGATGATGATGATGATGACGATGATGATAATTACGATAATGATAATTACGATAATGATGATGATGATGATTACGATAGTGATGATGGTGATGATAATTGCGATAATGATGATGATGATGATGATAATTACGATAATGTTAATTACGATAATGGAGATGATGATGATGATTACGATAGTGATGATGGTGATGATAATTACGATGATGATGATGATAATTGCGATAATGATGATGATGATCATGATAATTACAATACTGATGATGATGATAATTACAATACTGATGATGATGAGATGATGATAATTATGATCATGATTTCCTTCGCCCTTCAATAAACGAAAGAGGAATCTTAAAAACCAGTGCAAGGTCTAACAATACAATATTACACCTTTTAGTCATAAACATACAAATAGGAATATAAGAAACTTATACTTCCAATAAGGATTTAAATGCGCAGTCACACCTTTCATGAATTATCATCAAAATGGCGGGTTTTATTCAGAAATTGGTTACAGTAAACGTATATAGTGTCTTTTTTTTGTCCTAGAGTCCAACGGACGGGACTTGACCCACGGGACTTGTCACAGAGGCCTTCGGACGGGACTTGACCCACGGGACTTGTCACAGAGTCCTTCTGAAGTAACTTGAACGTCGGGACTTGTCCCAGAGTCTTTCGGACGGGACTTGACCCACGGGACTTGTCCCAGAGGCCTTCGGACGGGACTTGAACGTCGGGACTTGTCCCAGAGTCCAACGGACGGGACTTGACCCACGAGACTTGTCACAGAGGCCTTCTGAAGTAACTTGAACGTCGGGACTTGTCCCAGAGTCCAACGGACGGGACTTGACCCACGGGACTTGTCACAGAGGCCTTCTGAAGTAACTTGAACGTCGGGACTTGTCCCAGAGTCCAACGGACGGGACTTGACCCACGGGACTTGTCACAGAGGCCTTCTGAAGTAACTTGAACGTCGGGACTTGTCCCAGAGTCCAACGGACGGGACTTGACCCACGGGACTTGTCACAGAGGCCTTCTGAAGTAACTTGAACGTCGGGACTTGTCCCAGAGTCCAACGGACGGGACTTGACCCACGGGACTTGTCACAGAGGCCTTCTGAAGTAACTTGAACGTCGGGACTTGTCCCAGAGTCCAACGGACGGGACTTGACCCACGGGACTTGTCACAGAGGCCTTCTGAAGTAACTTGAACGTCGGGACTTGTCCCAGAGTCCAACGGACGGGACTTGACCCACGGGACTTGTCACAGAGGCCTTCTGAAGTAACTTGAACGTCGGGACTTGTCCCAGAGTCCAACGGACGGGACTTGACCCACGGGACTTGTCACAGAGGCCTTCTGAAGTAACTTGAACGTCGGGACTTGTCCCAGAGTCCAACGGACGGGACTTGACCCACGGGACTTGTCACAGAGGCCTTCTGAAGTAACTTGAACGTCGGGACTTGTCCCAGAGTCCAACGGACGGGACTTGACCCACGGGACTTGTCACAGAGGCCTTCTGAAGTAACTTGAACGTCGGGACTTGTCCCAGAGTCCAACGGACGGGACTTGACCCACGGGACTTGTCACAGAGGCCTTCTGAAGTAACTTGAACGTCGGGACTTGTCCCAGAGTCCAACGGACGGGACTTGACCCACGGGACTTGTCACAGAGGCCTTCTGAAGTAACTTGAACGTCGGGACTTGTCCCAGAGTCCAACGGACGGGACTTGACCCACGGGACTTGTCACAGAGGCCTTCTGAAGTAACTTGAACGTCGGGACTTGTCCCAGAGTCCAACGGACGGGACTTGACCCACGGGACTTGTCACAGAGGCCTTCTGAAGTAACTTGAACGTCGGGACTTGTCCCAGAGTCCAACGGACGGGACTTGACCCACGGGACTTGTCACAGAGGCCTTCTGAAGTAACTTGAACGTCGGGACTTGTCCCAGAGTCCAACGGACGGGACTTGACCCACGGGACTTGTCACAGAGGCCTTCTGAAGTAACTTGAACGTCGGGACTTGTCCCAGAGTCCAACGGACGGGACTTGACCCACGGGACTTGTCACAGAGGCCTTCTGAAGTAACTTGAACGTCGGGACTTGTCCCAGAGTCCAACGGACGGGACTTGACCCACGGGATCTTGTCACAGAGGCCTTCTGAAGTAACTTGAACGTCGGGACTTGTCCCAGAGTCCAACGGACGGGACTTGACCCACGGGACTTGTCACAGAGGCCTTCTGAAGTAACTTGAACGTCGGGACTTGTCCCAGAGTCCAACGGACGGACTTGACCCACGGGACTTGTCACAGAGGCCTTCTGAAGTAACTTGAACGTCGGGACTTGTCCCAGAGTCCAACGGACGGGACTTGACCCACGGGACTTGTCACAGAGGCCTTCTGAAGTAACTTGAACGTCGGGACTTGTCCCAGAGTCCAACGGACGGGACTTGACCCACGGGACTTGTCACAGAGGCCTTCTGAAGTAACTTGAACGTCGGGACTTGTCCCAGAGTCCAACGGACGGGACTTGACCCACGGGACTTGTCACAGAGGCCTTCTGAAGTAACTTGAACGTCGGGACTTGTCCCAGAGTCCAACGGACGGGACTTGACCCACGGGACTTGTCACAGAGGCCTTCTGAAGTAACTTGAACGTCGGGACTTGTCCCAGAGTCCAACGGACGGGACTTGACCCACGGGACTTGTCACAGAGGCCTTCTGAAGTAACTTGAACGTCGGGACTTGTCCCAGAGTCCAACGGACGGGACTTGACCCACGGGACTTGTCACAGAGGCCTTCTGAAGTAACTTGAACGTCGGGACTTGTCCAGAGTCCAACGGACGGGACTTGACCCACGGGACTTGTCACAGAGGCCTTCTGAAGTAACTTGAACGTCGGGACTTGTCCCAGAGTCCAACGGACGGGACTTGACCCACGGGACTTGTCACAGAGGCCTTCTGAAGTAACTTGAACGTCGGGACTTGTCCCAGAGTCCTTCGGACGGGACTTGACCCACGGGACTTGTCACAGAGGCCTTCTGAAGTAACTTGAACGTCGGGACTTGTCCCAGAGTCCTTCGGACGGGACTTGACCCAAGGGACTTGTCACAGAGGCCTTCTGAAGTAACTTGAACGTCGGGACTTGTCCCAGAGTCCTTCGGACGGGACTTGACCCACGGGACTTGTCACAGAGGCCTTCTGAAGTAACTTGAACGTCGGGACTTGTCCCAGAGTCCTTCGGACGGGACTTGACCCACGGGACTTGTCACAGAGGCCTTCTGAAGTAACTTGAACGTCGGGACTTGTCCCAGAGTCCTTCGGACGGGACTTGACCCACGGGACTTGTCACAGAGGCCTTCTGAAGTAACTTGAACGTCGGGACTTGTCCCAGAGTCCTTCGGACGGGACTTGACCCACGGGACTTGTCACAGAGGCCTTCTGAAGTAACTTGAACGTCGGGACTTGTCCAGAGTCCTTCGGACGGGACTTGACCCACGGGACTTGTCACAGAGGCCTTCTGAAGTAACTTGAACGTCGGGACTTGTCCCAGAGTCTTTCGGACGGGACTTGACCCACGGGACTTGTCACAGAGGCCTTCTGAAGTAACTTGAACGTCGGGACTTGTCACAGAGTCCTTCGGACGGGACTTGACCCACGGGACTTGTCACAGAGGCCTTCTGAAGTAACTTGAACGTCGGGACTTGTCCCAGAGTCTTTCGGACGGGACTTGACCCACGGGACTTGTCACAGAGGCCTTCTGAAGTAACTTGAACGTCGGGACTTGTCCCAGAGTCCTTCGGACGGGACTTGACCCACGGGACTTGTCACAGAGGCCTTCTGAAGTAACTTGAACGTCGGGACTTGTCCCAGAGTCTTTCGGACGGGACTTGACCCACAGGACTTGTCACAGAGGCCTTCTGAAGTAACTTGAACGTCGGGACTTGTCCCAGAGTCTTTCGGACGGGACTTGACCCACAGGACTTGTCACAGAGGCCTTCTGAAGTAACTTGAACGTCGGGACTTGTCCCAGAGTCTTTCGGACGGGACTTGAACGACGGGACTTGTCCCAGAGTCCTTCGGACGGGACTTGACCGACGGTACTTGACCCAGAGTCCTTCGGACGGGACTTTTGTCCTTTCCCAATTAATGTAAGTGATCAACGATGGCTATTCTTATTTAGTATCATTTAATTAAGCAATTAACTATTAACTCACAGTTTTATTTTGTCTTTAAATGGCATTAACCCGTTAGCTAAATGTTATTTCTAGCCACCGCAGAGAGACGGGAAGGATAAATAGCAATCTGGGCACCACACTTTACTCTTACCGCCGAATAGATGGTTGTGGTTCTTTAACGTGCTCGGAGGATAGACTCCGATACACCGATCCACTAAATCCCAACTACAACCCATAAAAGAATAAAACATGTCATTTTTTGAGTGGTTACCACTAAATCAAAATGTAGCGCCTTGGCTATTGGATCGACATATAAAATACCTCTTTAGCTATTGAACGCAAGCACGGTTTAAGTCCGCATCCGACAGATGCAAGGGAAAAGCATTGTCTTCATACCAAAGAAACCAAGAGACGCCGGTAAGGCTCGAATCCGTGATCTACAGGTTCACAGTCCAAAGTTTAAATTAATTTCATTTTATAATAACAGGAAACTGCACTAAAAAATGTTTTTAAAGAAAAAAAGATTAGCACTCTTTAATACAGAACTACTTTCGATGCACCAGGCGAGCACATCCTGTTGATTTAGTGTAATTAAACCTGAATGCCTGGACAGAGTTTTGATAAACGGTTGTGTAGTGTAAATTGCATGTAGTGTAAATGTCATGTTATGTGGCGGGTTAGCTTCTTTAAATAATAATATACATACGTGTTAATATGGGTGTGGTGTATGAAGTCGTCGGCGTAGTCGGCGGCGTCGTGGTTATTGTTGTTGTTTCAGTATATGATTCAGTTGTCGTATACACAGTATCAGTGTACGGTGTTGTCGTCCAAAACTCTACAATTATAAACAATATATAAGTAAACAATGATATGGTAATGTAATGCTATGGGCAAGCAATATCAACAGATCTTGTTTATGAACGTTGTCATTACACGTGACATTTACAGTCAGACGTGTTCAAGAGAAATCCTTTATTAAGAGACCACCTTTATTAAGAGACCGCCTCTATTAAGAGACCACCTCCATTAAGAGACCACCTCCATTAAGAGAAGACACCACCTCCATTAAGAGACCACCTCCATAAAAAACCATCTCCATTAATAGACCACCTCTATTGAGATCACCTTCATTAAGAGAAACACCACCTCCATTAAGAGACCGCCTCTATTAAGAGACCACCTCCATTAAGAGACCATCTCCATTAATATACAACCTCTATTTAGAAACACCTCCATTAAGAGAAGACACCACCTACATTAAGAGACCACCTCTATTAAGAGACCTCCTCCATTAAGAGACCACCTCTATTAAGACATCACCTTCATTAAGAGAACGCCTCTATTAAGAGACCACATCCATTAAAACATCACCCTCTATTAAGAGACCACCTCCATTAATATACCACTTCCATTAAGAGACCACCTCCATTAATAGACCACATCTATTAAGAGATCGCTTTTTCAGTTGCCATTGTAATGTTTTAAAACTAAACTACACAAGTATTAAGAGACCACCAGTGCTAAGAGACCACCAGCACCACCAGTGCTAAGAGACCATATTTTCTGGCGATGGTACGATGGCGATGATACGATAGTCCATCGCGTTATCGCCAGCTTACCATCACCATCGAACCATCGCGCATCGACATGTTAACGTCGATACCTGATGGCACGGTGGTCCTAACGGAACACAGTAGTAGTTCTTGTACATTCTATTTCTTGATATAAAACAACTACAACTAGTGCAAATCCAAATACTAAATCACCGTGGCAAATTTGAAAACAAACGACTTGAAGACAGACGTACAGCAGACGAACAAACTCACACCAGTAAATCCACCTAGACTTTGTATAAAAATCGAATTATTGATACAAACAATAATTTTTGATATTGAATTATTGATAACGAAACAGTGAAGAAAAAGAAATAAAATGGCAGTGCCGCACCGCATATAAAACTAATAAGTCAAATCTATAACAAGAGAGCGACCCTTTTTGCCACTGAAGTTCCTAGAGGGTAGCTCTATTGTCAACCCTTTTATGTTTGTGTTGTCGTGTCTTGCCTTGCCTTTTAGTCATCTTTAAAGTTGTTGTTTGTTCTATGCGTGCTTTGGTTGACTGTGGTCATTGAATGCTGAATTTCCTGTTCGACTGTCATAATTATATACTTTGGCTATATTCTACTATAAAACAGTGGAATAATTTATAAATACCTCTTCCTAAATTAGCGTTCTTGCAGTCGTCGATCAGTTTGGACTTTAAAGCTTGTAAACCTATAACAAAATGGATATACACTGTAATAAAACGATTAATACTATTTGATCTGAAAACGGAAAAATATAGCGAGCACGTAATACATATATCCACACGACTTTGAACAGATTGCAGTTTTTGTCGAGCCGCTTCAGCACAATGGCGTATGTCCGTTCATACGTCCATTCATCGGTCTGTTATTTAAATCTGTCCTGGGCCTTGATATTTCGCTTTTTAAAGGGACTGAAAAAGTAACTTGGAAAACACCATTTTAAACACATTTTGCCAGTAAGTGCATATTCTATACATATAACACGCACGCACGCACGCACGCGCGCGCACGCACGCACGCACGCACCTACACACGCACGCACGAAAGCACGCACGCACACTTTCAAATTTAATAAGTCTGTATATGCCTTTCTTTGGTATTTATTTATTATTTATTATTAGGTCAGACACTTCTAAAAAAACAAAAAACAAAAAAAACTTCGGTCACACCTTTCAGTACTTTTAGTTTATAGATGTAAATAAAACACATATAAATAAACATTTAATGAAAAAATACCATAGTTTTATTTTTCTTGTTCTACTCTATTGTATGAGGTTATAGATCACATTAGAACTGTACATGTGTTTAATCGTTTAAAATCCCTATACACGATATAAATGATTTTAACCAGCCGTTACCAACTCACAATTCAGTTCACGCATATGCAATCACGTGTATTATAAGAACATGTAAATAAACCTATACGTTTAATCGGCACATATACATTATTATATGACCTAAACACATGGATAGAGTTTTGATAAACGGTTTTGTTGTTTAATTTTTGTCAACATTCTGCTTGTAGCAGTGGGTTCAATGCTTATAGGTTATTAGATTTGTATTGGGATATATGCACGGGTTCCTTTGCGTATTAATATTGCGCGACTTTAGAGAGAATAACATGTATGTAGATCTATGATAGGTTATAACATTTAACGTTCATCAAAAACATTTATTTAAAACGAACATATTGTCATTACATAATGTGAATTTTCACAATGAAATCAACAGTGCTTACATCACGTGACATACTTTCTTTGACATGAACAGAAAAGTGCACCAATCACCAACAAATATACATTTACGTAACACACCCAATACGACTTTACTACACGTCAATGGGCGAATAATGAACATTTATATGACGTCTTTGGTATGAATCGTCGAACCGACGACCTCCAGCACGCGAAGCGGACACCTTACCACTAAACCACCGCCTTGTATGTGCACCATACAACAAAGCATACATTGTCATAATATAAATAAAAAGCACACTTTTTAATAAAAATTAAATTGAGCGACCAAATCAAGATTGAAAAACAACCCGATTCATATTTCTGAAACGCAAATGCTCCGGGATAATGTATTATCTCGCACTTTTAACTCACCAGCAAGAGCCGATTGAAATCCCGCGTTGTAATCGACTGCCACGCTGTTTCCCAGCACATTCTGCCGACTGTCGTCGTGCTGGTCAAATATATCCGGTCCACCGACGAGAGCGCCGGCGAGTAAGTGTTCGTTGTCCGAGTCGGAGTTATAGAAGTCCCAACCGCAGGAGTTGGAACTAGGACAAGCACTGAAAATATACAAGTAATGCTAGTCTAGATCATCTGCGACGCTTGCTTGTTTTCATGACAAACGTCTAGAACAGTTCTTCTAAAAAAGGTTTGAAGTTTGCCGAGATTCTGGTCTTATTTCTGATTGGCTGTTGCAGATGCACCTTCTGTCGAAGATATACAGAACGGCAGAAAGACTCTAAATTAATAAATAAACAAAGAGGAAAACTTCATCATTATATCGACGAACTAAACAGTGTGGATGGTCAAAAATACCATAATAAAAAAATAAAAGTTATAGACAAATGTTTCCGGTTTCAATTTTTTTCTGCACAAACGGTCAAGACGTTTGTATTTACAAGCAAGCATCGAAGATGATCAAGACTAAAGTAATGCCTTTATTGACAGAAGGTTCGGTCAGTGTTACAAACGTATCTTACTAAGGTCCCCTCATTAGGAATATTGGTTCTCTTGAGAACCTCTACCCACGTTTTGGAATTAGTATATGTTATTTATCGGAATAGATGTAATTGAAAGTTTCCGTTAGTGTTAGTTTTAAACTGGGTAAACCAGACATTTTCTTTAAACCCGTCTCACCCATTCCAAACCAAAGCTGTATATATATATCTATATAAATAAAAACTCTAGCAATTATATTTATGCCGTATATTTCGGCCTTGCGGCCTTCCTCAGTGGCGTATTTATAAACAATGCATATACACAGTGAAACGGAACTGACGTAACGTTATTAATGCCCCTGTCACACTATAGCGCGTTTCCACTGAGTTGGCACGGCGTTGTTTAATTTTCCAGAACGCCGTGAGATCGCAAGAAAAATCTGATATTTTTCGTGAAGATGGAGATGTCACGGCGTCCTCACAGCGACCAAGGCGTTGCTACGGAGCTCCCATGGCGGTCTATCGCGTTCCTACGGAGTTCTTGTTGGCGATTGTCTGCGCTCTCACGGCGCTTCCACTGCGTGCACTGCGCTTTTTCGGCGCTCACACTGCGCTGACGGCGTGTTGAAGACGTTCGTTTGCACTACCTATATATTCATTTATACTATTTTGTTCGTTTTTGTCATGCAAACGCCGATGGACCCGGTAGAAGCGCCTTGGGAGCTCAATGATCGCCGTGACAGCTCCGTACAGTCGTTGTCAGAGCGCAGTAAAATAAATAACACTCCGTATAAGCGCCGTATAAGCGCGGTAGAGACGCAGTGACATCTCAGAGAACGCCGTACAATCACATTTTAGTGTTTTTTGTTTCGTATTTGTTATTTTCGTGTTTGTGTACTCCTGATGAAGGCGTTAGCCGAAAGCGCTTGAGTTTTTGTAAACTATAGCACTGTATAAATGTTTTTTTCCCCATCTATATCTATATATATATATATATATAAAAATGTTCTAATGTGTTATTACTCTGATACTCAGGTCTAAAACTTCAATTCACAATACTTGTTGAATGGTATGTATATAAACCCTGGTGTGTATGTATATAAACCCTGGTGTGTATGTATATAAACCCTGGTTTGTATGTATATAAACCCTGGTGTGTATGTATATAAACCCTGGTGTGTATGTATATAAACCCTGGTTTGTATGTATATAAACCCTGGTGTGTATGTATATAAACCCTGGTGTGTATGTATATAAACCCTGGTGTGTAACCTAGGGAAGTGCATAACCCTACTTTGCAGAGTTAATTTGTAGGCTCATTCATTATGTCGGACCGTTTGGAATAGAAAATATCATTATTTGTCAATTTTCAGTCGGACACATAAACCCCAATAAAAATGTGATGTAATCCCTATTCTTAATCAAGGACCTCAAAGTAGGCATACACTTTGCTTAACCATGTAACTTTTAATTATAAATAAGAGACAAACTCGAAGAAGAACACAATATTCTTGCTATATGCTTATTTTTGGGCGCAACACACTTTATGTATTAATATATGCATGTACTACAAGTTAATATAAAACATATTGATGACTCGTTGATATATATTGACAATACACACTTTTCAGTTTATTTAAACCATATATATAGTGTTACTGTAGCTATTGGTTCTTCATTTGTTTCGTTCTGTCATGGATATACAGGGGTATGTAGATCTATGGTTCTGTACTGCACATTCATAAAAAACAAAATCTACGCTAAATACGCGAAAATATAAGAAATATGATTTTTTAAGTCCCTCTAAAACATATATTCAAACATTATTCATTTTTGTTTTGAAAGTGATTTTGCATATGATGAAAAGCAAATTTAATAATTCGTGAAATAAAGCATACGCGAATAAATCCCGTTTCACAGAGAAACAAGTCATTTAAATGTTAAACTGTGTTGTTCTAGACATTGATAAACATTTAAAAGTATCTTCCTATTGTTTAACATGCCTCCCTATAATGGTTATTATCTTACCTTATTTTATGATACGGGTTGATTGGATAATTTTCACCATAACCGATCAGATAACTTCTCGAATTGCTATTGGTTCCCAGCATATAATTGATCTGTTTGAAGCTCCATTCATAAATATCGGAAACCAGCTCTTGGTTTTCAATCACGCCATAGTGATTGGCGAGAACTCCAATAAAGGCGGCATTTGCTGTAAATGTAATCATGATTCTGTAAATGAAATCATGATTCTGTAAATGTAATCATGATTCTGTAAATGTAATCATGATTCTCAGGTAAATGTAATCATGATTCGTGATTCTGTAAATGAAATCATGATTCTGTAAATGTAATCATGATTCTCAGGTAAATGTAATCATGATTCTCAGGTTAATGTAATCATTATTCTCAGTTTTGAATAGTCTTTTATGATGGTACATTTGTTAGTTTGTTTGTATGGTGTTTTACGTCATTTCCAACACATGTAAGGTTATATATGACTGTTCCCGAACCCAGTACAGTATTTCTCGGATGAATTATCTTCACATCTTAAAGGGCTTACAGCCAAATAATATTTATTATTGAACGATTATTATTACAGCTGGAAAAGGTTGGAAGAATTCTCAAAATCGGAGGATAAACAAAGAAGATATGATCATTTGATGGTTCTTTTGAAAGAGATAGGAAAGCCGCCAATTTGAGAACTATGTTGTCATAGTTTCAAATTACCATACATGGAATAATTCTAAAAATTATAATTAAATGATTTATATGGGAAAACATTACAGCAACTGTATTAGTTTAAACTTATTTATTTTTACATCGATTGTAACGAAAGCTCTATGATCTTATTTGAATCACTCTCGATGTCTTCCGGGGTATAACCAGTACTAAGCAATGCAGATAAAGTGTCTTGCTCAGGGACACAACGTATATGGCAATGGCGGGAATCGAACCCACGACTTTTGGATCATGGGTCCAACGCTCTACCACTAGACCACAGCGCTCCACTAAACATTACAGGAAAACATTACAGAAACTGTATTAAAAATAAGTTGAATACAAATAATAGATAATTGTATTATGTATATCACTTGTGTATTGTATAATATTATAGATGCGTTTGTTTGTAAGGCGTGCGGTGGGATGGTCCTCCCCAACCCACAACATGCCAAATTACGGGGAGAATAAATGGGTCACCATTGGTGACTGGAAAAAAAAAGTATACTAAAGTGTAATAATGCGTTATAGGACCAGTATTTGCCATGTATATGCCATGTATGGTTATTTAGAACTATGACGTCATAATTCTCAAAATGGGGGCTGCCATATCAGTTTTAGAACAAACATTCAAACGGTCATATTTGTTTTGTTTATCATCCGATATTGATAAATTGTTCACCTTTTTTAGCAAGTTTTTCAGAACTTTCAATAATAAAAAGTGGTTGGATGTATGCTTATAATACATTCCCTTTAAATTATACGTCATCACAGAATGCATTCTGGCACATTTTCCCTCGATGAAGATATTCCGTGCACGTCGAAAACGATCTTCAAATAACTAGTATATTTTTCTGTTCAACATTTAATATTTACCCTCTCTTACTGTTGATTTAAGATTGACTTTGTCAAAACCAAACCTACCATTGCGTACATGTATGCATTCGTAAGCGAGCGGTTGTTTATTTTAGTAATCGCTGCTTTTTAGCGTATAGTCCGGGGCTCGGTTTTGCATATATCGGCACCCGGATCCTATTTGTACCTCATTTAACTAACGCACCTTGAAATGTATTCTTTTAAAACAATATAATATTTTCGTACAGGTTAAAGTCACACATAAACTCCTCAATAAATGAAGCATGTTGATTGTAAAATGTAAACAACCCATGATGTAAAAAAGGGCTTGTTTTTGTTGGATCTTTCTCGAGATCCCACATGGCCACAGGTAATACGCAGTATGCTTTTGCCGGGACCTGACATGATCACCTGGTAAGTGTCGATGTAATACCGGGACCTGACATGATCACCTGGTAAGTGTCGATGTAATACCGGGACCTGACATGATCACCTGGTAAGTGTCGATGTAATAGGCCTGTGAAATTAACGAAACATCCCGGACATATTGCAACAGAATATTAATCAACAGTTTCTCAAACTATATTTAAATACTCAGTTCTCTTTTTACACTTTATTCCAACATTTCAGTGGGATTCACCCACCTTTTAAAGGTTACACAATAATCTAAAAAAAAGAAAAAGTAACACCCAGCTTGGTGTTAATTATTTTGTAACGTTGAAAGAGGTGGATGCATCCCACAGAATTTGTTATTAATTGATGAATTATTTACTTTGGATTTGTAAATTTTACTTTTAAATATATGATTATAAACCAACAATTGGACAAAACGGCTTTAGTTGAAACACTATAAAGCGTCCATCTGGATAATGACAGGCCATTCCTGCATTACATCCAAGTTAAAATCTTCACAAAATACTTTTCATATGACAGGGGTGAAGCGAAGCAACAATTGTTTGCTACGTAAATGTATTTATAGTAACACACATGATTTTCCCGACATTTTACATGCATTGAGATCCGTTATCTATGTACAGATTTGGACAATTTGAAATATTGATTTATTAATTGTATATATGTTTTCATATTACCGGGCATTCAAATGAATGCCCGTATTCAATTCAGTCATTCTTCTTTTTTTCTGTTTTGTGGTGTGAAAATACCGCATTGAAGGTTCCATGTTCACCGTCATATGCATACCATCTTCGGGATGGCTCAAATGTATGTTAAATATTGAGTTCTGCTCAACCCGATAGCAAGCACTTTCCACTACCGTTCATGAACAGTCTCAATCAAACCGAGACTGCTATATTTTCTCTATTTATATTTATTGACGATTCTATTTATCGTTCTTGACGATTCTATTTATCGTGCTTGACGATTCTATTTATCGTGCTTGACGATTCAATTTATCGAGGCTTGACGATTTCCAAATTGTTACTTTCATACTTTTTTAAACAAATTTTATGATTTACCAAACGAGCTTCACAGAGACTCTCACCTTACCCAACTTTTACATAACGATACATTAAAACGGTTTTTTTACCAGTATATCTTAGTGTTCCTTCGCCACTTGTCCATGCCAAACCATCAGGTGTATAGTCACTGTCCAGCCATTTGTAAAGAAATTGTGTCACATAATCGGCATATCTGTGTTCCCGTGTTTCACGATATAACAGAACCTTTGGGGGAAAAAAAGATATATATATATTTATATAAAAAAAGCATGTCATGTTAGAGAGTTCTTGTATCTGTCTGTCAGTTTTTAGCAGATATAAAATAATTATGTGGTTCCGGTTACCTGACCATCATCTGAGTAGACAAAAGAAATCATGTTTTGGTTTTGAATTTGATTTCATGGTTGACGTCTTTAAACACGTATGCAAAGTGTGATAACAGTTAACACAAAACTTAATATATTATCCATATAGTATCCACCAATAGTATACATAATTAAATCTGCATTACATTTTATAAATGTGTATGGTATTGAGGAACATCAAAACGTATCTTTTTGTTTTGTTTTTATAGAATAAATTGATATGTATAAATAAACACAATATCTCCCTCCCACCTAATCACGTATTAGATATAGACAATATATTATGTTGACTGTCTAGAGTTTGTGCAGAGTCAACTTAGAGACTCTTTATTCCTTACCTTGCTACAATTTACATTGAATTGTGTTTAAATTGCCATTCCGCCATAATGACATTATTATCATGCATTGACTATGTTGATTCCATTGCTGTTTGCTTAATATGTAAACCTTGGTGAAATAAATAAAGAAGTTAACCCTTAACCCGCTAAGCACGACTATAATAGTCTTTGTGTCGATAACTCGCAGGCTTAATTCCGTGATTATTTTTCATCTTTAGGAAAAGACGATTTCCAATGTAAAAATGATGAAGCGGAGTCTTTTTGCGAGGAACACAATTTTGATGAGGAATTAGATATGCCTATTACGATTATTGAAATTGTAACTGTAGTAAAGTTGCTAAAAACCAATAAAGCTTTAGGGAGTGATGCATTGATGAATGAATACTTTATTGAAAGCATTGACATTTTAGCATCACATGTGTGTGATATATTCAATGCAATTTTAACTTCTGTTTTTTTTCTTGGAAAATGGATGGAAGGAGTTATTGTCCCTATTCATAAAAATGGAAATACTAAACATGTTAATAACTATAGGGGTATTACTCTAGTTAGTTGCCTGTCAAACATATTTACCACTATATTATATAAAAGAAATGACTGTGTTTGTGAAAAGAATAATATTATTTCTGATGCACAGTTTGGTTTTAGAAAAGGCCATTCCACTGTTGATGCTTTATTTGTCCTTCTTTCAATTGTTGAAAAACATTTGAATGAGAATAAACGTTTATATGTTGCTTTTGTAGACCTAAAACGATGTTTTGATACTATATATAGAAATGCTTTATGGCTTAAACTATATAAATCTGGTATACAAGGAAAGATATTACGAATTGTTAAAGACATGTACGAAAAGGGGAAATCATGCGTGAAGAGTTGTGGTACTTATTCAGACTATTTCGAATGTGCGGTTGGATAACGTCAAGGGGAGGTAATCTCTCCTTTGTTATTTTCGTTATTTATTGAAGATCTTGAGCTGCATCTACAAAATGATGTGCATTCAGGTTTACAGATTGATGATATAGTTCTGATATTGTTACTGTTTCCTGATGATATGGCTATTTTAGGTAAATCTGCAGTGGAATTACAAAATAACTTAAATCTTCTATATTCATATTGTAATAATTGGGGTCTTGAAGTAAATACCACTAAAACCAATATAATCTTGTTTAGAAAAAGAGGAGGGCTACTCCAAAATGAACGTTGGACCTATAACGGTCAAAATATCGAAGTTATAAATGATTTTAACTATTTAGGCACAATTTTTAATTATACGGGCAATTTTTCATTAAATCAAGAACATTTAATTGGTAAGTCACTAAAATTGCTCTACACTTTATTAGCGAATTGTAAAAAGATTAAGTTAAAGCCAAAACCACTATGCCAATTATTTGATTCATTTGTAGGTTCTGCTCTAGGATATGCCGCTGAAATATGGGGATTCTCTAAATCAAAAGTAATTGAAAGAATACACCTAAAGTTCTGTAAACGGTTGCTTAACGTTAGATTAAATACATGCACAGTAGGTGTATATGGTGAACTTGGGCGTTACCCTCTTTATATTACGAGATATATAAGAATTATTAAGTATTGGTGTAAAGTAATAAATACTACTAACATTCTGATGAAAAAACTCTATGAACAAGGTGTATATGATTCTGAAAGAGGTTGTAAAAATTGGGTTTCGAATGTAAAAAAGTTATTATCTGATTATAGTTGTGCCTATTTAATATTTAACAATCAGGATATGCTGAATGTTAAAACATTTCCATGTGTTTTTAAACAACGAATAATTGACTGTTTTAAGCAAGAGTGGTATGGTCAATTGATAGCAGTGCTGTTCTTGAAAACTATAAATATTTTAAATCTGATTTTTCGTATGTATTATTGAGCACTATCTAAATGTTTTACCTGGCAATTTGAGATTCTTTGTTTTTAGGATAAGATTATCTGCACATTCTGTTAACATATCAACTGGACGGTATGCTAGAAATCGCATACCGAGAAATGAAAGATATTGATTATGTTGTAACTCACAAGATCTGGAAGACGAATACCATTTTATATGTGTGTGTCAATGTTACAATGAACTAAGAATTTTTTTTATTAAAAGATATTACCACCAGAGGCCATCTATGTTCAAATATATAGAATTGATGAAAACTTCAAACAATGATATATTACTAAATTTAGCGAGGTATATAAAATGTGCTTTTAATGTTAGACTTTCTATTTTGAATGCTTAGTATAAATATAATATTGTTCATCCTCTAACTATGATGATGTAAACTATACTGACAGTTGATTTATAGACTCTGTTTACGTGACTTTGTTATAATCGTATATTGTATATGTTCTGAATGACGATGTACTTTGTACAATTCTAAATAAAATATCTGTTCTGTTCTTTTCTGCTGATCAAGGTTTACAATGTCCGTCTGTTGATCAGCCATTTCCCCCAAAACACCCCTTTGTCACATAAATGGAATAGTCTTAATTCAAAGAAAGAACAGTCCTGGGCGGCTATTTTACTACTTTTTGTTACATTTAATGTGGCTTTAACGGAGCTTGTTACCATTGACAGAATTGTTACTTGTGGTGGAATTGTTACTTTTGTCGGAAATGTTATATTTGGCGGAGCGGAATTGCTACTTTTGACGTCGTTATTGTCATCCTGGGCATCCTGGGCTTTGACTTGTGTGGGAGGTTAACTTTAAGTCATGCGATAGAACTCTTTTAATATAGGGCTTCGGGAAAACAATCTTAGTGGTTTTAAAGTAGAATATACTGATTGAGCCGGTGTTAGAGGTGTGAGAAGTGTTGCACTTTATATTACCTCTCACGAACAGGCACAATGTAACCGAGTCTGCTACTTTTCTCTCTTGTTTGTGTTTGTTGCTTCCAAGAAACCCCACTTTTCAGTATTTATTCGTATGTGATTCGCACCACATATGTCACACACATACACGCACGCACGGCACGCACGGCACGCACGCACGCACGCACGCACGCACGGCACGCACGCACGCACGCACGCACGCACGCACGCACGCACGGCACGGCACGGCACGCACGCACATATGCTTAGTTCTGATTACAGTTATTTCAAGCTGAAAACTGTTGCAATAGAGCACTGAGATAAGAAAGTGCGTTCAATTCCTCAAGTAATTTTAAACTTACTGCACAAGCAGGAAATTTGTTATCCCATGAGAAAACATCCGGAACTTCCTGGTCATCAAAGTAGTTAATGGCGTCCTCCAAGTATGTTCTTTCAAACGTCTCTTGGAAGATCAACATGGCCGCCATGCACATCTCATCTTTGTAACCAGACGATCGATATGTTCTGCAATGCTATGATAGATAAACATGGTCGCCATGCACAGCAATGCTATGATAGATAAACATGGCCAACATGCACAGCAATGACAGGGTAGATAAACATGGCTGTCATGCACAGAAGTGCTATGATAGATAAACATGGCCACCATTCACAGAAATGCTAGGATAGATAAACATGGCCACCATGCACAGCAATGACAGGGTAGATAAACATGGCTGTCATGCACCGAAGTGCTATGATAGATAAACATGGCCACCATTCACAGCAATGCTATGATAGATAAACATGGCCACCATGCACAGCAATGACAGGGTAGATAACATGGCTGTCATGCACAGAAGTGCTATGATAGATAAACATGGCCACCATTCACAGAAATGCTAGGATAGATAAACATGGCCGCCTTGCACAGCAATGATACGACAGATAAACATGGCCACCACGCACAGCAATGCTATGAACGATAAATATGGCCGTCATGCACAGCAATGATATGATAGATAAATATGACCGCCACGCACAGCAATGATATGATAGATAAACATGGTCGGCATGCACATCTCATCTATGTAACAGCAATTATACAATAGACAAACATGGCCGTTATGCTCAGCAATGGTATGAAAGATAACATGGCATTTATGTACAGCAATGATACGACAGATAAACATTGCCACCACGCACAGCAATGCTATGAACGATAAATATGACCGTCATGCACAACAATGATATGATAGATACATATGGCCGCCATGCATAACAATGATATGATAGATAAATATGGCCGTCATGCATAACAATGATATGATAGATTAATATGGCCGTCATGTACAGCAATGATATGATAGATAAACATGGTAGCCACGCACAACAATGATATGATAGATAAACATGCACGCCACCACGCACAGCAATGATGTGATCGATAAATATGGCCGTCATGCATAACAATGTTATGATAGATTAATATGGCCGTCATGTACAGCAATGATATGATAGATAAACATGGTAGCCATGCATAACAATGATATGATAGATTAATATGGTCGTCATGTACAGCAATGATGCCATAGATAAACATGGCCGTCATGTACAGCAATGCTATGATAAATAAGCATGCCCGCCACGCACATCAATGATATGATAGATAAAAATGGCCGTGATGCACAACAATGATATGATAGCAAGGGCGTACCTGGAGCATTTTGAAATGTACGCCAGATATGAGAAGCGTCTCCCCCTCCAGACCCCCTCCCAAGAAAATTTTGAAAATTAGAAGGCAAATGATGCGTTCTCAAGCTATATTTCAGCGTTAATATGGCATTTTGAACTTTTATTTTTCACTTTTGCTGACGAATTGTACGCGTTGGCGTACGTGCGTTTGCCTGGATACGCGCCTGGATAGATAAACATGCCCGCCACGCACATCAATGATATGATAGATAAACCTTGCCATCATGCACAGCAATGCTATGATGGATAAACATGGCCGCAACACACATACATGATAGGATAGATAAACATGGCCGAAGCATGGAGAAATCATGGAGAGATCGATAAACATTGCCGTAACACACAGAAAAGACATGCTATATAAACAAACGTGGTCGCCGCGCACAGCAATGATATGATAGATAAACATGGTCTCTGCATGTAAGTTTTTTGTGAATAAGAGGCTGGCCCATGTATGTTTGACACGGGTTATTATGAAGTATCTGTTATCAGTTGACGGTGAAGTTGGTGCTATTAATTCATGTTAATAAGGCCATGCAGACATAAGCCGATCATCCACGTGCTTTATAGCAAATTATATAAAAATAATAATATATTGACCCTTATAAAAAGTCGCCCCGACTAAAAACCAGTAGTGTTATTACTTATTGGTCCTTTGGGATCATCAAGTCCATTCTGTGTTGCTTGAAGGTATAATATCGCTTAAGCCGGTACGAGGAGGCGTGAGAGGTGTTGCATCTTATAATTACCTCTCATGAACAGACTCAATAAAACCGAGTATGCTACTTTTCTCTCTTTTTTGTTTTTGTTGCTTCCAAGGGATCACCTTTTCAGTATTTATTAGGTCATAGTATAGGAGACGGTATCTAGTTTAGGGAAATTCATATTTGATTCTTCTTTATCTTCTCTCTATATCACGTTTTGTCATTATTGAATATTATATTCGTTATAAGTTTAGCAAAAGTGTTCAATTTTAAGTTGAACACCTGTATATTGTTTACTTACGGATAGTTTGTCGTTCCCATTGGGATGTTGTCACTGTAGACACCCGGGTTGTCCTTGGCAAAGGCGTACAGCTGCTTTGCCGTATCGAACAGCAGACCCACGTACCCGACAGCTGCAATGTGCACACATGTTTACAAGTAATAATTTAAAATTTGGATAGAGTTAATTTCCTTCTTCAAATATCCTTATAATGAAATTTAACAAAGTGCTTTTAGAAATTCTGTCGGGTTTAACTTTCAGTATAACATCATAGCAAAGTGCTTGCTTAAAAGTAAGATTGGGTGAAAATAACGCAAGTTGTCGTGTGTCCTATTTTTGTCCTCATGGACACTCAACATGAGGACGCTCAACTTGCTAGCATGCCACATATACCACAAACACGTCTAATGTGTTTCATACCCCGTAGAAAGATCAAAAGAAGGCCGTCTCGATAACCTTTAAACTAGCCAATGTGCATACCCTCTAGAAACATCAAAATATCGATTCCAATTCTTAATTAAATACATATTGTTAGAACAGCGACGTTTCCAGCATTGCACGTTTGTTTGTAGCAATTTACGGCAATAAGCACGAGAACGTCAAGACGACGTTATGTCAAGTTGATCAGACCAATTCATCAATTCACTGCACCTTGTTTGTTTTAGCTCGCCCCGAAAGTAAATGTTTTTCATTGGGAATTAAAATGCAACACGTTAAAGAGGTTAATTTAAGGTCAGTGCAATATAAATGTAAATATTACAGCTTTAAAGCACTATTCTTAACGCAAATAAAGGCCCTTAGCTAGACAGAGGCACACCCAGGCAGTTGCCTCGGTAGAATTTGGGAAGATACCAAACACTGAAGTAGTCGTTTTAATGGAATATCAATAAAATCAATTAAATAGTCTTGAATATAAAAATAAGTATAAAAGTCGAAAAGTATAAAAAAAAAAATCCCGGTGCGATAGTGTCTTGCTATTACGAATAATTGCAATATCTCTGAAACACTACAACATGTAGGCCCTAATATATACGATAAAAATAAGTATAAAAGTCGAACAGGAAAGGCAGCTTTCACAGAATATAGTAAACCCCAAAACACGCAAAAAGACAAATATGAATCGCAATGTTAATAAGGAATAAAGGAATATGACGTCACAAACACAAAAGGTTGACAATAGGGCTTGGAGCGGTCAGTGCCAAAAAAGGCCGCTGGGGTGGGGGGGGGGGGGGGGGGGGGGGGGGGGGGGGGGGTTAAACCAGGTTCTAGGGTGCACTAAACCTCACACTTACCCCACTGTCATCCCAATAAAATAGGACAGTATAAATAAAATAATCCCCGCCATGAACTATTCTCTAACCAACAAGGCAGCATTAACAGGCAATATAAGTCAAACACAAAGATGCTCGTGTATATATAAATACAAAAAATATCTCTAACCAACAAGGCAGCATTAACAGGCAATATAAGTCAAACACAAGATGCTCGTGTATATATAAAATACAAAAAATAATAGCCTAGGAAAGCCACAAAGAAAGTACTCAGTGACTTACTGTCCGACTTAAACTGAAAATCTGGCCAGGAATGCACTAAAACGAGGTAATCGAATGAGGAAATAAATAAAAGTAATAATCCCGAGGGCATGTCCATAGACCCCTGAAGGGAGGGATTTGCCTCGGTTAAATTTCAAGGATGGATACGCGTCAACGGGTGTGTAACAAGTAAAATATGTAGCCTATAAGAAGAACATATTATAATGATTTATAAAGTCTGATTACTTTCAGGAAATCTAAAAGAAGTCTAAAATCTATAGTGTCAAATAACTCTTTCATAGTATTAACTGTGTACAATACAAGTAGAACTATTGGCATGTGGCTGCCATGCACTTAATTTAAGTTGACATAAAATTATCGTGACTTTATGGTCATTTTATTGTGACTTTTCGTGATAATTTCTCTTTTTAAGGCGACATAATTTCACGAATTGAAAAATAAAAAGCATGATAAAATATCTCAACAATAAATCAAAAGTCGCGATAATGCTTCAACGTGCCATTCAAATAAACGACTTAAGACATCTAAAAATAGAATTTTGGTTATGCGGATAGTTACTCTGTCATTTACGTGAGGACCACGGAAGCCCACAGGACAACGCATATAACTTTGTCATATGTAGACGGATTTTATTCATTTTTAGATATAAATAAAGCTAAAAAAGTACGATTTCACATGTATATATAAAGCGGACGTATAACATTGTCAATTTTTATACGAATTTAAATTATCTTTACAATGTTAGGAAAGCAGTTATCTTTAGCTAAATAAATCAATAAAGTTATTAAAGATCAAAGCTGTATTAAATAATTAATATAATAATAATTAAATAATGTGTTTTTTAGCGTTTAGAATAAGGCAATTTTGTGATTCTGATGGTTTTGTGTGTTGCCTTTACTAAATCGCTTATTTCGCATCCAAATTTAAACATCATTATTGTTTTAGAAAGTACAATGCATATTCTGAGCTTTCCAGTGATATATAGTATTGTAATATCTATATAATACTAAAAAAGTTATTCTGGGGACCAGATAGTACCATACTTTTTTTTTACCATAAATATAGCAGGGCCCAACAAGTAAACTCGTCAGTCAAAGGTCTTCCGCAAAATTCTATTTTAGATATCTTAAATCGTTATTTGAATGTGCACGTTGAAGCATTATCGTGACTTTTTATTAATTGTTGAGATATTTTATCGTGCTTTTAATTTTTATATTCGTGAAATTATGTCGGCTTAAAAGAGAAATTATCACGAAAAGTAGCAATAAAATGACCATAAAGTCACGATAATTTATGTCAACATAAATTAAGTGCATGGCAGCCACATGCCACCATATAGAACAAACACACTGTAAATATAAGGATTCAATTCGATATTTCTGTACTACTGGCTATGAAAAACATAAGGTTAGTTATAAGTTAGCGAAAAGCCCTTCGGGCTTCACGTACGTTAAAACTATGCATAATGTAATTCATACCCGTAGAAGGATCTAAATATCAAATGCAATCCTTAATTGACGCCATTTAAAGAAGAGTGCAATGAGAAAACAAAAACAAAAAAGAAAGCCCGAGGGTAATCTTTGGGTATTCGCATACATTCCTCATTTTCAGAGCCTGCGACGTCACTGCCAGTGCTGACGCCATTTCTGCAGCGACGTCACTTCCGGGACTTCGAGCGCTTATGTTGTAAATTGGCCACCTTATTTTGGCTCATTAAGGAGCTGTACACATCGGCGTTTGCGCGTTCCCACATTTTCCGATCTTCTTCTAAGTCTCCAACCTTTGCAAACAAAATGACAACATGTCTACAAAATGTTATTGTAAAGTGTTAATCTCAATACAGCATTACTTCTTTAGAGTATTGGATATATGTGTTTAAAACGTCGGTTTTCACAATCTTTCAGTGTATATCATGGCGGAGGCCACACTTTAAGTCGGTGCTATTGTTGCTTGAGAAATGCTGCATCGTATATTACCTCTCATGAACAGACTCAGTAAAACCGAGTCTGCTAATCTTCTCTCTTATTTGTGTTCGTTGCTTTCAAGCGATCCTCTTTTCAGTATTTATTATAGACGCGTTATTATTTTCTGGTCATAGATCTGGCTTTTGTAGTGAACAGATAGAAGGCTCGCTTCACCTGCAAGGTGTCTCGAGTTAGAATCTCCAATGATTCTGTTATACTAATTGTAAC